>BEHA01001545.1:1245903-1260631 GCA_002897215.1 Eschscholzia californica subsp. californica
TAGTCATTATATTGCCATTGATACATCAAAGATGTGATAAGCACGATAACTATCGAATTCGAACTCTAACCAAGAACGTGCCTATAACCCAACTAAACTATGGTCTAAAATCCAACAACATTATCACTACCAAGATGTGATACCACCTCCACCAACACCATTTCACTATCGTCGTTACAACTTTACCCCCTTACCACCAACACCCCCTCCATTTTACCACCATTATCACTACCATAACTCCACCACCACAACACGTCCACCACCATTGAGCACTATCACCACTACATAAGGTTCAAATTTCTCAAATTCTGATCTTTATGTGTTTATGAAAAATCAAAAATTTATATTATTTTATTTTAGTTTTTAATATTTATATTTTTTATTAATAAAAGATATTTTTTATCTTTATTTTATCAAATGTCACATCCTAGCTTTTTAAGATATAAAATCAGTTTTTATGTAGCGTATCAAACGACCCAGACAGATTTTTAAAAAGCGCTTTTATTTATGGACTTATAGAAAAGCTCATAAATGTTGTGAGGTTTTCGGCAACACTTTTCCCACCGGAAATAACAGTTACACTTTTACCGTCCCCAATAAACATTAAATTTGTCTTCTTTAATCCTACCTTCAAATTCTCCTCTTCATACCTGTGCATTATTCTCCTCTTAGAAATTGGAGTGCTATTAACCTCAGAAAATATTGTATATTTCGAGTAATAGCTTAACAATTTTGAAGTATAGCATTACGAACAATAGTAGTAACTTCGATCAAAATAATAGTAATAATTTTACCTTCCCGCTTTGACATAAATAATAGTTCGGCTATCACTATTTTGAGGAGCTGCTTTAATCGCCTCAGCAATAGTCCTATATGTTCCATTACCATCTTAGACACCACTATACTTGGTTGTAAGTCTGATACCGACATTTCCAACAATTTCTCTCTCGAATTTTAATCCATGGTGGGAAACTACTATCACTTCCCTGAAAGCAATTTTCTCGGGCAGTTTTGAATAGGAATACCAGAGAAATCCCCATTTGATGAACCTGCTCCTTTAACAGACTTAAATAAAGCCAAACAATTACTCACCAACTGTGATAAATCTTTGAGTTGTTCGTCCATCCGATCTTTGACGTAACCAGTGACACCCTCAAATCCTTCCGTACACGTGTCATGATTTGTTAATGCTGCACTTAGCCACGTCATCACATCATCATTTGAAATTAAGGTCTGTTTGTTTTTATATCCGGTAGAACTTATATCCGGTAGAACAAATTACACACATAACATATAATACATTAACACATGACACATTAACACATTACAATTAAGACAATAAAACATATTATATATATATATATATATATATATATATATATATATATATATATATATATAATATTATACGTATTCATTGGTAGAATTATATAGGTGATCAGAGAGATAAACAAATTACACACATAACATATAACACATTAACACATGACACATAACACATTACAATTCGATCAATTAATATCAAATATTATACTGCACGAGTTAGATATATCTTGGGTTGTTAGTTTCCTACGAATTAGTGAAGAAGAAGAAGACCATGATGAAAGAGAAAGTGAGATGAGAGAGAAAATGGTGAAGATAACAATGGATTTTTCCTTACCCATTTCTTTAATCAATATGATGATCAAAATGGTATCAAGAATCAGGGCTTGAGACAATGTAGAGAGAGTGAGAAAGAGCGAGGGATGTAGAGAGAGAAAAGAACAAAGAAGTTTAAGGGGTTGTGTAGTGTGAGAAATGGGGAGTGTGGGTTGTTTTTCTATGTTGAAAGGAGAAGGAGAGAGAATGAGATTGATGAAGCTGGATGAAGTCCATGTCTCTAAACGTATCTCTCTCATCCATGTTTCTTTTACTTTGGGTTTGAAGAGAGAGAGAATCAAGAGAGAGAGAGAGAGTAATGAGGATCCCTAACTATGACAATTGGTAGAGGGAGCTGGGAATTGTTGTTGGAGAACTATTATGGGTGGAAAGAAGGGAGATAAGACTTTTGGATTATTATTTTAAAGATCTTCCATGTTACAAATTTTGAGTATTTAGCGATACCCCTCATCCCTAATGTCCAATTAGGGATGCCCCTTTTTTGATTGGATAGTAGGGAAACTTTTTCCTTTTTGCACTTAAATGTACAAAAATATTCTTATCTTTGTTGTTTCTCTTTTTTTTCTTCTATCTCTTATACCTCTTCGGTGTTATGTTTGTCAACATATTTTCGTTTTTCATAGTTTTTTTTCTCTTATCCATCTTTTTCTAATTTATCAACTTTAAATTTTTGTATTTTTAGTATAAGAGATTGAAGAAAAAAGAGAAACAATAAGAGATTGAAGAAAAAAGAGAAACAATAAGGATAAGGATATTTTAGTATTTTTAAGTGCAAAAATGGGGTTTCCATAATATCCAGTTAAAAAAAAGGGGCATTCCTAATTGGACATTAGGAGTGAGGGGGTATCGCTAAATACCCCTACAAATTTTAATCATAATTTGAAGGACTCAAGTGTAATATAGTCAAATATTTCTGAAATAACAAAAGGAAAAAAAAAATTTCTTCTTTCACTCGGTCTCTTTTCTGAAGTCGACTCCCCCAATCCCCCCTCCACAAATCTCTTCCCTTCATCAACTACAAATCTCCGGTGTTTTCTTACAAAGTATTTTCCCTGATGAAGAAGACATCAACTAAAGTCTTGTGAGTTCTTCTTCCCCTTCTAATTTCTAAGATTTTACTGAAATTTATATCTAAGATTTTAGTGAGTTTTTACCACTACAAATCACACCCACCATTAATGGAGAACTCTCCATAATTTCATCCATTTCCTTCACATTCACAGGAAACAAACAATCTGTGAAGGTGAAAATGTGTATGGAGATGGGTCTTCTAGATGGTATCATTATAAAATTTTATTCCAAAAGTCTTCAATCTCCTCCATCATTTTTCTGCAAATCTTTTCTAATTCAAGGAAAATAAAGAAGACAAATTGAATAGTATTAGGTAGGAATTTTAGTGAATTTTATATCTAGGAGTTTGATCAAAATTTTATTACAATTGAATAGTATTGGAAATTTCTCCAACAGATACTTAATATTGTTGTGCTAGCTTGAAACTATATCTAAGGGTTCGATGGGAATTTTATTATCAATATTCAACTGAAAAGGGAAATAAAATCTCAAACAAAGAAGATAAAGGTGATTCAAGCGATGGGGGCGACTCGAGCCATGTGGATGAAGATTATAAGTAAAATCGACAATAGTATATTTTAGTGAATCTTTTGTGACTATTTTGTGAAGAGAATCGATATGTTATATCTCTAGTGTAATCATACTATTCACCAAATTTCAGATATGGGAAGAAACTTTACTAACGTGCCTAGTTTTTTCATTTTTTAAGGTTCTGTTACAATGACAAAAACATAGTGATTGCAACTTTACTAATGTGCCTTGTATATATGTGGTTCCCTAGAGAAAACTCACCGTTTTCACATTTGTTTGCCCAATTTCCATAAACTAAGGGAATTTGTCGAAGAACATATCATGTATATGCAGTTCCCTAGGGAAAACTTGTTGTTTTCGCCAACACCCCTTAGTTGGAGTGGTAAAAGGTATAATCTTCCACCTTAGAGGGCAAGGGTTCGAGGCACACGCTTAACAATTAAAAAAAACTTACTGTTTTCACGTTTGTTCACCATATTTCCCTACACTGGGGGAAATTAGGGAAATTTTTTGACAAAAATTTTCAACACATATCACTACAAATAATTTGAGTTCGAGCAAAAATTAATATAAAACTCTATTGCAATTCATATAATATCCAATTTTCAAGGCCATGACATTTATAAAATGAAACATTATCGTTTTAGACTTTTAAATCTTAAATCATAAACAAAAAAGTCAAAAAAAATTTGTGAAAAATATATTTAGGGTTTAAGAAACAATAGGAAAAAAACTTACTATTAAAATTTTTAAATTTGAAATTTGTGTAATTGTTTTTTAAATCCATTTTATATTTCAATATTTAAGTTCAACCCCAAAAATAACTCCTGATACTAATTTGGTATGGGAAGTTGTAGTACAAAAAATTGATTTTTGACTACAGCTCCCCAACAACAATCCTCTCGCTAATCGCCCTAACTATTTGGAGGAAGATGTAGTAAAAGGAATGAGATATTGACAAATAAGCAACAGTATCATCACACAGAGTCTTGGTACAAAAGCATATGATTAATTCTTGTCTGAGCATTGGATTATTATTGTGTGGGTGGTTTGGATTAATTCAAATTTTCGTACCTTACCTCCAATGCCCTAATTCCAAATTCATAACAAAAATTTGGTCACGGTAGGGAAACCTATTCTTATTTACATCTTTTCATAAAATTAAGAAATAATTGATTCTTCCGCCAGAAATAAAATCGGTGAGGCAGATATTTTTAAAATAGACGCACAATCAACTGGTCAAAAATTTAATTACCAGTCATTAGCTCTGTTAGTCACTACAAGTAAAAAATATATACGTGTGAGAATAGTCTCGCTCTCACATGGAAAGAGAGCTATTTAGCAACAAAAATTATAATACCTTTCAACAAAAAAATAAGTTTATAATGTCTATCTCGCCTCATTACTAATTAACTTTGAGTCGGATGATGTTCACTTTTGGCAGTTTCTACTTTACATGTCAGTGGGTTTGTAACAATATCAATCTCACTTAGAGAGTTAGAGGGCTATAGTATACTATATATTTATATATATATATATATATATATATATATATATATATATATATATATATATATATATATATATATATATATGCAAACTTACAAAAACTCCCTAGGGGCTAAGTCATTTCAATGTCACATGCAAAGTCAGTTCAAAAATGTGCAATATGACAGCCAATTAGATGTTGAATTGAATTTGAAACAACACCAAGTCAACACCTCATTAAAATTTGATGTCCACTCACAACCAGATTAATGTATACTATATTGTTTTTTGGAAATTATACTCATTACGTAAATATGTTCTTTTTTTTATCTTCTCCAAGTCATCGCCTTAAGTAGCTTTGGGTTTAGTAGACATTAATTGAACTCACTGGACAAGTTGATCTAGATTTAGTAATAAGAGAATATCTTTCAATTGTTCACATGAAATAAAATAAAATAAGTTGAAGGTTAATTTCAATTTTGCTCGCTATTTACCACCAACAAATTCATTTTCAAAACAAGTGGGGCGGTCCAAGAGCTATGTGTCACTAGTGGTAAACTTTAAAACAGACGTTGACCAGCTCCTATAACTCTAATAACATAAGATATCCCACTTCTAATGACCCATTTTAAGGCTATAGGATAATAATAGTATCTTTAGCAGTCCCAAAAGTGTTAGCTCCCACATCTTATAAAGTACAAAACAAAAATCAAATTTGGAAGGACCATAAAAATATTCCATGTGCATACAACATGTCTTGCTTGGTAATTACTAGAAGATTGCACTCTCATATTCTAAGGACCTAACAAAACCAAAAAAAAATATTCTAAGGTCGTATGGAGTCTACATCATGATAAACATAAGGGATGCCAACAAATGCTCTGTTCATTGGCAGGTGGTTGTACACCTACTTTAAATTTTGGAAGTCACATCTTTGATTCATGATGGACATAAAATTCACCATAAGGGGTTGTAGTCCAAGCAAATTGTTGACTCCAAGCCATTCGTGATGGACATAAAATTTTGATTCATGATGGACATAAAATTTTCTCAATTCTCCAACAGACTTCCATAGTGGCTTGGAGTCTAGGGGTTGTAGTCCAAGCAAATTTTAGAATCATTAGGGATGTTTGCCTCAAGCCCATGTCTAGTCCCTTGCAGCTAATGGTGCACCACTGAGAACCCCCATAAGCAACAATAATCACTTGTCCAGGAAGATATCGTCATAACACCTGCAATTTGATTTTGTTGGGCCATTCGATCCAATTCTTGTCGAGTCAAATAGCATTTTCCAATTAAATATAATAAAGTTACTGTTAGAACATTATTGATTTGTGGACCAAGAGAGTCTAATACTTATTTTCCAATAAAAATATTATATTATCGGACCGCTCGTCTTGTTTTTTAAGCGCAATCTTGAATAACTACATAGCTGAAAAAAATTCTTTCGACGGAAACAGCTGCAACCGACAAAATCGTATAATTGTATATGCAACATAGTTATTTTGATAAACTTAAGATATATTATAAGAATATATGACATTTTGCAACAAAACCATAACCGAAGAACTTATTTTTCAGTAACGAAATACCATATAGCTGAAGTTTGTAGCTAAAATCATTTGCGTCGTCACTATTAGTTAAGGGCTATCTGTTAGCTAAAGTTTATTTGTTACGGATTTTGTTCATTTGTTACTACTATGCACCGTAACAAAAGCCCTTCGATTTAATAATGATCGCTACGAAGACCAGGTGGTGCGGCCGCAACCCCTCGCTCCGCTTTAAGTCCGGACCTTGCGTTACACTAATTTCTTTTTGTTTTAGACCTTCAGCCCATGACCCCATTTGTAAAAACAATCAAAATAAAACAAAACAAAAGTCCAAAAGTGAAGTTTCTCAACCAATTCAGTGAAGAAACTAATGTAAGGTGAGTCCATACACTTGAATGGAGAGCACTCTTGTAACAGTGGGGACTAATTTTTGTGGATTATATAATCATTTGCCTAGATTAACTTCGTTTCACATTCAAACAACCATACTCAAATCCAGAGACCGAGCCAGAAATAGTATAAGGGTCGGGCTGAAAATTAGAGCTAATAAGAATAATTCATTTGTCAATAATGCATAATCTTTTTTTTTACTCTTGCATATCTAGTAAATTTCAATTTGTTACCTTCAAATTCACATATGTTATAGTATATGGCTGCCCAGGGATATGATTGCCTATAGACTCCATTATGAGGGGTGCCTATATACTGGGTATGGCACTATGGCTATAGTATTAATCCTATTTAAGTGGATGCCTTTAGAATTGTTATCTATTGGCAATATAATATCCAATAGGCATTGCCTTTGATTCAACCAATAGGAGATTGGGGGTTTAGGATCCAATAACATTCTCATATAATGTTAGCTTAGGTCATAATGTTCTTTTCTAATACAAAAACGATGTTAAAAGATTTGTAGTGTATAAATAGACAGGAAAGAGAAATTAAAGATGTTAATGAAAATTGGAAAAATTGAAAATCCGATAATTTGAATGATTATGCCTTAATTGGGAAAACAGAGCACAATTTGGGAAGGGCAGCCGGTTTTGAACTCATGACACTCCTTAGTGCAACTAAAATTAACCCTAGCTTTTACCACTGAGCTATATCCTCTTCATGATTCAGGTGGTACTTTACTTAATTAGGAGGTATAATCCGTGCACGCCGGGCACAAATCGTCCTATCAAATGCATCATGTGAGGTGATCTATACGCCCCTCACATTACAGCTGTAGGCGCCCCTCAAATATTTAGGGATATCTCAAAATATTTACATTCTATTAAATGGGGTGTCTACAACAATAATATGGGTGCCTTTAAATCTTCTAAAAAAAAAAAATGGATCTTTGAAAAGATGCTCTTTCTTATAATCTCAACCCTTGAATAATTTCCAATGTCAATCTTAACCATCCAACTTTGAAAAGTTGAATCCCAACCATTAGAGATAAACATGGGAGAGTAAATCTTGACCATTGAGAAGAGGGAGAAAGATACCCTCCTCCCTTATTATATAAATAACTAGGTATCTCCCGCGCCCTACGGGCGCGGTCAATCCCGTCGGGCTTACGCCAGTCGTTATTAAAAACCTCCATAGCACAAGCACAACGAGTTTAAACATTCTCTCAGATGCATGTAACAAGATGTCTACAAATCGTCGTCTGACGTCACCCAGACTGAGCCCAAATCTAGACGTGCTAGCATTATATGACGAAACACATGCACCATAGTACTAGCAGCTTTTTGTCTCTCCTCTCTCTCTCTTCACTGTTCCGACGAAGAAGAGTCCCATTCGTCGGACTACTTTTGGATATGGGGATTCCCCAAACCCAGACAAAGAAGATGAATCTTTGTCTTCTTCGTTTATAGGTTTGGGTTTCCCCAAACCGAAATAAAAATGGCGAATGGGACCTTCCCCTTCATTAGAATGTTGACAGATAGGGGAGATGAAGAATAAAGAGAGAGTTGGTGTTGCTACTGGTGGTGGTTGTGGGACAACGGTAAGAAAAGAACTTTTTTTAAAGTCGCCAACACAAGGTTGGCGGCCGATCGACCTAACTTCCTTTAGGCGAAGACAAAGAATTTTTTAATTCAAACACAATTTAATTTGAAACACGTACAACTAATAGAGGAATTACATCAAAAATCACCCCTTTCGAAATTCAAATTTGAAAATTCAGGATTCCTCTTGAACTTTTGGTGAAATCTACTATTCAAAAATTTTATTTAGAGCTAGTAGTTTGGCAGTTGAAAATTGAAATAAAAAATCTCAAACACGTACATTATAAGGGTACAAATTAAATTAAATTGGAAATCCCTCATTTGGGGCGTTCGCTAGGATTGGGAACCCAAGAGGCTCCCAAAAATTTAGAGGCTCAAATAGGATGGGTGCCCCTCATTTGGAAGTTTTTACTGGGTTTGCTCTCGTCAAGGAATGAAATTTTGCGAAATATTTCCTAAATTTATATTAGGTGCATGAAATCACACTTACAACTATTTCTCATGCATAGTTTCTACTGACATGAGAGAAATTTCAACTGAAACTTTTAGAATTTTTGAAAATTACAATCGAAATGATGGAAAATCTAGCAAAAATATAGAGAAACTAAAACTAAAAATATATTTCTTCCTTCATCGTTTCCATCTTCATTTTCTTCTTCATTTTTC
Source organism: Eschscholzia californica subsp. californica (assembly GCA_002897215.1). Taxonomy (NCBI): domain Eukaryota; kingdom Viridiplantae; phylum Streptophyta; class Magnoliopsida; order Ranunculales; family Papaveraceae; genus Eschscholzia; species Eschscholzia californica. The sequence continues at coordinate 1,254,863 of BEHA01001545.1, forward strand.
ATTGATATCTCTTGAGATATACATTTAGAAGCTGCTGGCTGTTGCAAACTTGTGATATATATAATGGAAGGCTGGGACAAATTCACAAGAGATATACATTTACCAAATTCGATAAATAAGATCTACCAGAATTAACTTCTGCAATATACCCTGAGTTACATATTCTTGACTTTGCTTAAAAGTTCGATTGAAGTATTTATCGAAGTTAAACAAAAGTTTTACTTTAGAAATCCACTGCTCTTGCTGTAAAACATTTTAGATTTTGGACATATTTTGTGATAGTCATTTTCGTTAGAGCTACACAGTTGTCAAATTTTCTCGGCGAAATAAGTCTAGGACATTGAACATGTTAACCTAGACAAGTAACCACACCATATATGTTCAAGCATTACTTAAATGCTTCTAATACTGCATCTTTTAAAAACCAACATTTGGTATAGATGTCAGCCTGTCAGGGTTACTGATATTTCACATTTGGCTTGTCTGTGAACATTTTAGAAATCCTTCCATTCCTCTGAGTTCATTGATGCAATCGAACATGAAAAAGTGGTTAAGTATGATGAACTCAACTCATAACACACCAAAATCATCAAGCATTTTATACATCAACTCAAACTCATCTTCAATTACACAGTTCAAAAACATACAAATATATAACGTATCACATAGTGCAAACACATTAAACCTCATACCAACGAAGGATACCACAGGTCGCACACGTAAAAATAGATAACGTATCACATAGCACTTACACATTAAAATACGATCGACGCACTTTAAAACTAAATGTTGAACTGACGATGATAACTACAACTAAAAACACCACAGGAAATGGTTAACGAAAGATTACTTGAGCCTGGGTAGGCTAGAGTTACGTCCATCTCGTAACTGCACATGGAGTTGTGGGCAAGTACGTTTTCGTTGTCTTGAGTGCGGCGAGAACGACATGAAATGTTCAATGAAATATCAGTACCTTGCTCGCCTCGAGTTATATTAACTGCGTATTTGCACCCACTGAAGAGATCAGGTAGCTTTATCTGCAATAAGAATTCACACACATTCATTTTTCGAGGTAAACCGAAGAAATTGATAAGGTCGAAAAGCAAGAAAATTACCGAGTTATGGGGCAAATACTCATCGGATGGTTCTTTAGCCTTTTCGTTTTCTTTCTCGGCTTCGAATTTCGGCTTCCATGCTTTCTCTCTGTATGTTTCCGCCTCCTCCTCGCTAGTTGCTATCAAGATGTTGTCAAAAACAATACCATCTCCCATTGTCCAAATTTCAATTCCAATGGCTGCAATTATCTCAATATTAGGCTTGTCAAGCTCATAGTAGTCAGGGTTGGGAATGTCCTTAGCCTTCCAAGTGCTCTTGTAGTTGGGGTTGTCAACCAGAGGCTCGTGACATGTTCCTCTGTAAGCTGACTCCACTATTGGGATCTCAATCATAGGTGTATCACAGCTGACTCCATTCTCTTCATTGTCCCAGTCTTCTAGCTTCAATGGGTTAGGATTCTCAGTCCTCTCATGCTCATTACTGAACCATGACTCAGATTGTACTCCTTCTCCATTCTTCTTCGGTGCAGCTTCATCCCAATCACTAGGCTTCACTACTTCCCCCTTTGGGTTTTTTGTCTGTTCAGGGATTATATGCGGCTCATAGTCATCTCGGTTCAGGATATTAGCATGTTTCTTCTGCTTCCCATGAATAACATAAGGTTCGTCGGGCTCATTGCAGTCAGGAATGAGAATCTCCTTAAACTTCCAAGTGACCTTGTAGTTTAGGTTGTCAAAAGGCAGAGGACATGTTCCTCTGCGAGTTGGATTGACTATTGGAATCTTGATCACAAGTGTATCCCAGTGACGATTACTGAACCTTGCCTTGGAATATACTTCTTCATCTCCTATTTTCGGATCCCAATCCTGAGGCTTCTTATCATCAGGATCAGAAATTGTCTGGGGAGGGATTAAAGGCGGTTCAAAGTCATCTCGATTCAAGAAATTAGCATGTTTTCTCTGGTGCCCATCAATAAGAATCACCAAGTCATTGTTAGGCTTCAAAATAGCAGTATAGACATGGGAGAGTTTGTCAGATGGGACACGTGGAGGCGACTTAAGATGGTGCTCGACGAACTCCCCAGTCCTTGGATTCTTGTGCTTCAAAACAAAGTGAACCTTATTCTTCGAACCACATTTATCAGGTCCAAACATGATCGAGTACGGGGACTCGTTGTCGAATTCCTCTGGTTTCCATCCACCATCTTGAGGAGTAAGGTATTTTAGGTACGCACCACCACATTCAAGTCCGTTTTCGAGACGTATCTCAAACTGTAGCACAGTGGTTCTACCATTAGGATCGAAAGGCTCATTGAGTTCTCTCACTATCGCGTACTTTTTGGCCTTCTCACTCACAACAAGTCCATAATCATCATGTCCCTCAGTTTTAGCATGCTTCCATGTACCTGTAAATACAACATATTTGATGTCTAAGAGGTATAAAATTCTTGTTTCAACAATAGATACAAGTAAACTGATATTGTGGATAGACAGATTATCTGTCGGCCGTACTTTTTGTCATTCTCATTGTTTGTATATGAATCTGAATCATCTGACTAAAAAATATCCAAAATCAACCTAAATCAGTCATTCAGACAAACAAACTCTCCAAATCTGACTCAACTCATTCAGTCCTTGAGTCTATGTTTGTGTGATAGTCACGTCGCTTGGTAGAGAGACTGGGCTACAGGTGTATGCTGAAGTTTTGTCAGTGTCAAAGGCCTTTCGGGTGGGCTCGTCAAGCCTTTGCCAATAACAAAACATCAAAGCCAAGGACGGATCGTCGCCAAGGGTGTGGGATTGGGACATTCTCAGGATAAAAAACAGTATCACCATAATCAAACCCTAATTAACAAAATATCATGTAAACAAGCATAGATCCTAATTAGTTATATTAGGGTTTCTAATCCATTTGAATCACTGTACCTGGAAAAGGAAGGACCTTTGTTAGGAAACCCCCTTCTAATTAGGGTTTATCTATTCAGTTCTTCCTGAAAAACTGGAGTAGGTATCTTGGGTTTTTCTCAAAATTCCTTTATCATCATATCTATTCATTTTTTTTTTTTTTATCTCTGAAAACCCTAACCCTAGTTTCTTTCTCAAATAATAAGAGCTTTTCGTGTGGAATGAGAAGATTTGTTTGTGTTTTTGAAGGCTAGCAAAGACCATGATTAGTAGCGGTTTGTAACAGTTGGCAAATTTATCTTTCGAGGAATTACGAGGTCATTCGAACAGCTTTAAATAACTATACGGGGATATGATACGGCAACGGTCTTAAAACCGTAAATAATAATATAGTAAGAAACTGTTGCCGATAATGTTAGGATTCTTGTAGTGACAATTAGAACTTACCTTGATATTGATCCTTCTCTGAAACAATCCATTTCCCTTCAAATTCTTCTTCAAATGATTCATAAAACACCTGTTTAAATAAAAAACAAATCGCAAATTAATCCAATTTTGTTTTTTGTGAAGTTGGAATATAGATTCATATGATATATGAAATGAATGAAATTGGGTTTTGATTCTCACCACATTGGAAGCACATAGCTGAAAAATCGAAACAAGAGTAATAAGACCCAAAACATTTTCCCAATAGAACCAATTTGCTGCCATTAGAAGAAGAAAAAGAAAGAGAACACTCAAAACTTTTTTACCTCAATTCTCTTCCTCTGTTTTTATTTTTGAGTCCATGACATATATATATATATATATATATATATATGATATAGGAATTATGAGGATAGGATCCGACGGTCATGTCCGTAAGGGATCTACACGTGGAAGGCAGAGACGGGTCGATATTGTGAACAGTCAAATGCTGCGGCTTCCAGTAGAGAGTAGTTTTTTTCTTTTTCTTTTTTTGTTGAAATGTATTAGACAGTAGTTGAAAGAAAGGGAAAGGATCTTATTACTTTCAACAAAAAAAAAAAAAAAAAAAAAGACAGTAGTTGAAACTAAGTAAAATTAAGAATCTTAAAGGTGGGATTTTTGGAGAAATGGAAAAGAAAGAAATAAAGAAAGAAATAAAGAAAGAAAGAAAGAAAGGGAAAGGAAAAGAAAGAGACGTGGGATGAGAGAATAGAAAGAGACTTGGGATGGGAGAATAGAGAGAGAGAGAGAGAGAGGAGTGAAGAAAACAAAGATGGGATGACAAAATGAGAAAAAAAAAAAAGGGTGGTGGTGGTGGGTGGTGGTTGGTGGTTGGTGGTTGTAAGTCGTGGTGGTACTGGTGGTGGTGGCGGTGGAAGTGAGGTGAATGATGAAGATTAGGGGGTAAAAGACAATTTGATTTTTGGACTAAAAATATTCCATAAGTTTATTTTAATTGACCAAATCATTATTCCGACTTTTTTAGATGTCTCAAAATCTTATTTTTTTCTATTACGCATTTATGAAGCACAACGTAATGGTATGGAACAAGAAAAATCAGCCGGACTCTGGACAAGAATCTTATGTGGTTTGTTTGGAATTACGATTTAGTGGATCAGAATTATTGAAAAGCGCAAATCTTTACAAATTACATAGAATTTCTATCCAGAGTCAACCTAGTTTTTCTTTTTCACTAACATTTTTCTTAACCTAAGTAATAAGTATTTGTGTCTTCTGTTGTCATTAAAGTTGCCACATATCTATCGTACACCAACCAATGGGATTTTCGTTGTCTTAGACAAAGTAATATCCAAAAGTTAAAAAATGACAAAGGCGGAAAATTGTAAATATTATTTTGTACATAAGTGACAATTACACATAATAATCGTGATACGTTTAGTTATTTCGAAAATTTATTTCCCATATATATTTATATTTTATGGTGATACCTCGAGGCGAAGCTACATAGCGTTTCGTGGGGGCACGTGCCCCCACAAGACGCATGTAATCTGCCTTTGCAACACTCCAGCCACTCCAACAAAGCTCAATAACAGTGGTTCATGCCACAGATAGTTCTTTATTATGTATTTTTGATTACTTATGCTAAGGTCAATTTTGTGTAATTATATTTTCCTTCACTTTTGTTGGTTTGGAAGACTCGAAAACTTCCACAGTAGTACTTTTCCTTTAGATATCACATTTTCATTAGTTCCAAAATAAGATCTAGGCCTCTTTTCCAATAGGGTCTGTGGGTATATAGACCAAAATAATATTCAAAAAAGGTTTATGATCCAATCTTCCCAAAACATGGATATTTAGTCCTTTTACATTATGGACATAATAACCCATTCTTTATGAGATAACTACCGTCCATGTCCCTCCTACAAAAATCACGGGATTTTTAATTTTCTAGGGTGAATTTGGAATGTTTCTAATGTGGGCGTGATTTAGGGGATTTAAAGCAGTTGATTTTTCTCTATCTTCTAACCGTTTTGGAAAGCAAATCTATTTCCAAATCGATTCAAAACAAAAATCGTAACCAAATCAATTTTCTTTCTCTTTACAGATTTGGAAACCAAATCAATTTTCTCTCTCTTACTATGTAAATTTTTTTTGATTCAAATCAATTTTCTCTCACTTAACTTTCAGATTTGGAGCGCTTTGGGGAAAGCTAAATAGTTTCCGGGGTGTGAAATTTTAAAGGGAATATGCAAAATTTTGAAAAATTTCCAGGGAAGCATATTTTATGGGGAATATGGTTCAAAATAAAAAACTCTCCCCCTCACCTCCCTCCACCTCACCTCACCTCCCTCCACCTCACCTCACCTCCCTCCGCCTCATC
>BEHA01001545.1:1265629-1286991 GCA_002897215.1 Eschscholzia californica subsp. californica
AAAAAAAAAAAAAAAAAAAAAAAAGCAAACAAGTAAAATTCATATTTGTTGAATGATAACATTTTAATATTCTTATTGAAGAGATCACTTTGGAATCTCATCATTTTTAATAACTATTGAGGGTCTGTTTTTTTTTTTTTTTTTTTTTTTTTAAAGGCTAGTATTAAGTACATGCTTTTTTACATGAATATATATTGGAAAAAAAAAAATTTCTTGAAGAGAAAGACGATTTTTTCAATATCCTGTCCAACTAAAAATAATGATATGAAAAGAATAATAAACTTTTTTTGTACTCTTCCGTGATCCAGAATATTCAAGTTCAACTAGAGATATTTGGTTCTTTTAACAAAAAAAAAACTAGAGATATTTGGTGAAACATGCATATTTTTATTTTTGTTGAAAGAAACATATATGTTGTTTGTTAAACAGGGTTGGGTCAAAAGAATCTTTTTGCCCAAGTCGACTTATTTCACTTTAAATATTGGTACTATATAAAAACCTATGACCTTTGTAAAAGAAGAAAAGTATATTTTAATTAATAATGATAAGTGGCACATCAAGTGATTGGTGCATGGATATAAAATTATAAATGTATCCATCATATTCATGGTACTTCCCAATTTAAGACCAAATAAAGGTGTGTCTTCTCTTGTTTAGGTATGCATCCTATTCACAGAGGGAACAAGAAAATAATTGAAGGAGATGTTTTTAGGATTGAAATTAAAGAAGAAAACTTAGAGAGATAGAGGGGTAGCTAGTGATCTTGTAATTGAAAGGATTTTGCAGAGTTTTTTTTTTTTTTTTTTTTGTAGGTTCACGCCTTTACCACTCCTTAAATCAAGGAGGATCTATTTGTGAATTAATTTATAGAATGTTATCTAGAGATCTAACGGTCACGGGTTCAAACTCATACTTGACCGTATGAGCTTAAATCTATCAAAAATGCTATTTAATGTGACACTCTCCAACCTACGCCAGACCTATTCAATTGCAATTTGACGCGTGTTCTTTTCCGTGCAAATTTTTGATATTTTCCAAAGTTTGGCTTTGAGTCCGTGAAAGACATGCCATTCTGGTTAGGTCCCCCGCCCTTAATTAATCTAGGCCGTTGACAGATTTAAAGGTCCAAATCATAAAACCAAAATTTCCAACCTTAGAAAACAACTTTCACTCTTGACAAATTTGTTCCCCTCTCTCTCTCTCTCTGAATATGAGAGACCATTTGGGCCTAAGAACAGTTAACCTTGGAATTATATTTTCCATCTCCAACATATTTTGAGCTATGAACAAAACCCAGGACTAAATCAAGCAAACAAACATGAATATGCTTCCATTGACACATCTTCAAAGCTTCATGATTCAATTAACACTACTGGTTACCGATGCCTACCCTCAAAAGGCTTGGACAATCAGACATGTTTACATAGATCAATTTCAGTTATTATCAATTCAAATGAAGAATTGATTAAGAAGAACTTATCTGATCAATGTTGAAAAAAACCCTTCCCCTTATCATTGAAATCAATACACTAGAACAAATCAGATGGCAGTCCCGCACTGTCGCAAACTCAATTTATCCAAAAAAAACTCAACATTTGTAAATTCATTTTGGTGGCCCTAGATTCACACTTGATGGTCTCACTGCTACCAGATACAGGCTTTGGTCCTTCCTAATCATCATTGATTATCTCACCTTCTGATTCGTTTCATAGTTGAGGTTTTTAGATGCTATTGGAGTCGGAAGTTTCAAGGACACCATTTTTTTTTTTTTTTTTTGACAGAAAAGCTAATTTCATAAATAACATCCTGAGGATGACAAGAGTACAAGCTTATAAATCCAAAAAAAAGGATCAAACATAACATTCAGACAAAGTTATGGGTTCAACAGGGATTGCGCCAACTCATGTGGGGCGGAGTTAGCTTCTCTGAGACAGTGTTTTATTGCCACCTCTCTATCCGTTAGATAGCCACGTATTCGATCAAGATCATTTATCAATCTCCAAGGGGAAGCATCTCGTCCATCCAAAATTAGGTTAACCAGGACCAAGGAGTCCGTCTCTATTTCGAATCTCTGCAGCCCCAATCTCTCAGCTACAAGAAACCCTAGCTCCATTCCCCTTAGTTCACTATGAAGAGATGAAACCGGTGGGAAACTTTGTACTTCTGAATCTATCGTCTCTCCTCTCCAATTTTTTGCGACTGCTGCTGTTGCTGCTCTGTCCCTCTTGAAAGCTCCATCAACATTGATCTTGATTCGTCCATATAATGGTGGGTTCCAAGCTTTGTCCTGTAAAATATTCAAAAAAGAAGAAAACACGGATAATGAAGGAAATCTTTTGAGGTCTAAAGAAATGTTGTGCCAAGTGCGATGCAAATCGAAATCTTGGTTTTGGAAGTGCTTTTGATTCCTGGCTTTCCACCAATGCCACAACAGATAAGTGTACTTGTACCATAACTCGTTCGAATCCTTTCCTTTATTTAGAATTTCTTTGAGGTTTTGAATAGGATCTTCTTTTAAATTTGTGAAATCGATATCCTGCAACGAGAGAATGAATGCTTTAAATGTCTTGCATGTCCCAAATAGATGGGTATTTGATTCGATCTCATCATCTGGACACATCTTGCAATTTTGATTCGTCTGTTGGATTCTGTGATTCATATTTGATAAAGTTGCAATCCCATTATGTATTAACCTCCATATAAACAATTGTACCTTCGGATCCATCTCTTTCTTTTTCCAGAATTTCGACCAAGGGAAATCACCAATTTCATTCGGTAATATTGGTCTGACTTTAATGGTTGTATAAAACGATTTTGTTGTGAATCGTCCTTGTCCTGTATTCTTCCAAATGAGTCTGTCCCTTTCACCTGTTGAAGAAATTGTGATGTTGGTTATAGCAATGATTGATTCTGTAGTGAAAAATTGCTGTAGCAGATTTATTTTCCAAGTTTTGGAATTTGTATCAATCAAGGACACCATCTGTAATCGTGCATAGGTGATTTTTTCACCTTGCGATGAAGAAGACGAGAGATACCCTAACTTGTAGTTTTTTTAGAGAGAGAAAGAGGGGTAGATTTGCTTCAGACACTAGTATTTTGGTTTTAGATCTGGACCTTTAAATCTGTCTACGGTCTAGATTAGTCAGGGGCGGAGGGACCTAAATAGAATGGCGTGGCTTTCGCGGACTCAAAGCTAAACTTCGGGAAATATGAAAAGTTTGCACAGAAAGCAACACGCGTCAAACTGCAATTGAATAGGTCTGGCGTAGGTTGGAGAATGTCGCACTAAATAGCATTTCTGGTTATCCTTCTTGTTACATTTATCTGTCACATTATGAAAATTCTATTTTTTCAAGGGACTATCATTGACTTGTGCAATTAAATTAAAATTGAACAGTATTTGAATTTTATCTTTTGTAAGACAAATTACTGAAAGAGTGAAAGATTTATGATACTTTTAGAAAAAAGTAAAAAATTATATACTATACTTTTTTTTTTTTGAAAGTATATACTCTATTTTTAGAAATGGAACTTTAGAGATAGACAAACCAAAAAGAATATTATGACATACAAAACGTATCTTTTCAGATTTTACCACGACTCTTGGAGTCCAATGTAAAAAGGAAATACTCATGATAAAACGTTTCATGTGAGAGTTAATTTTGTTTTAACTTCTAATTTGTGATCAATAGACTATTTTTGGCCCCTACAGATTTTTGGTGATCAATAGACTATTTTGGCTCCTACAAATTTTTGGTAATTCATTTTGGGGGCCATGGAGTTTTTTTTTTTTTTTTTTTTTTTTTTGTTGAAGGGGGGCCATGGAGTATTGGTCAAGAAAAAAAATCCAAAAGGTATTTTGGGTCCCGTCTTGCCAAATAACACGTTTTTTTGTCCTCTTAGTGTTTTTAGTCCCTTTTAAGTCCAAGAAGGGTGGGGTTTTAAATCATATTTCATCCAACATAAGAGACCAAAAGACAGTTTATATTGGTTGAATGATCACAATTCACATCAAGATTCCTTTCATATTGTCTTCAAACAATTAGCATAATAATCTTGAGAATACGCTATCCAAAATTTACATGTACTATCTCGAGCAAACTCATGTTCCAGAGCTCCACCGTAGTAGAGTAAATGGGGCATCACCTGAATCAGTCTCGCGACAGAGACAAAATCTGCATTTGCATTATTTTGTTAGCAAGTTTATGATACAAAACCTAAACATAGTGTTATCCATGAGGGATTTATCTAAAAGGATGTAAAATATAATCCTCTTTTGAATGCACCAACTTTGATTGACGTAGTGAGCATACACATGTAACTTAGGTTCTGGTTTGATGATTAAATACCAGAGGTCAATGCAATCCAATCAGGAGCATTTAACATAGTTATTCGCAACAAATCTTTTTCTTTCTTAAAACATTTCAATATATCATTTCGGGCAGGACCCCTCGAAAAAAAATTTAAAGCCAGGATGAAAGTTATCATTTGTGTAATGTTTAAAAAATGGATCCTCTACAAATTGTAAAGAGAACTGAAAAATAATCAACCTTGTAGTATTATACATTTCTTTAAAATTGACCAAAAGGAAAATATGACAAATTTTCAAGTCGGTTTTGTTATAGTTTAGATTGAGAAAGATCAATCTTAAGTTTGTTAGCACAGAGTCTAAAACTTTTTTTCAATAGACTTTAGACTATCATTCAACCACGGATCACTCATCTTGTTTCTTAAGCGAGTCTTGACTAATTTCATAGCTGAATTTTTTTTTTTTGACGGAGGCAGCTGCAATCGACAAAGTTTTATATGCGACACAGTTATAATGATAAATTTGATGAAATGGATATAACATATTATATGAACATATGATCTTTTGCCACGACAAAAGCCATAGCCAAAGAATTTGTTTTTCAATTACGAATTATCTCGTAGCCAAAGTTTGTAGCTAAAATCAGTTGCGACGTCATTATTAGTCACGGGTTATTTGTCATAGTTAAAGTTCATTTGCTGCCTATTTTTGTTTACGATTGCTTGTCGCCCTTCGATTTTGTTAGTGACTATTACAAAAAAAAAGTTGGGAGGATCCGGGTGGTGCAATCGCTCCCCTTGCACCCTCTTGAATCTACCTGTGGTCTTAGACTTTAACTTCTTCTTTTTTCAACCTCCATGCCATGACCCCATTTGTAAATTCAACCAAATAAAGCAAAACAAAAAGTCCAAAAGTTTCTCAACCAATTCAGTGTAGAAACAAAATGTTAGGTGGATCCGTACTTAAATAGAGCACTCTTGTAATAGTGGGGATTAATTTTTGTGGATTATAATCATTGTCTAGATTAACTTCGTTTCACATTCAAACAACCACACTCAAATCAAATTTGAGGTACATATAATTTTATAATCCCTAACACTGGTCGGTTCCATTAGGATCAAAAGACATGGTGGGGATTTAATTCATCTTTATAGATATTATTTTATACATAAATCAGAACTACACATAATAAAAGATTATTCAAGTATTCATTTTTCAATACTTTCAACAAATAAAAGTATTCATTTTTCAATCTATGTTTATATTTTGTGGAGATGCCCCAATCTTCAAATTCCAAAAATAATAACGATAGTAATTAGATTGTATGTGATTATTTTTTTAACGTAAAACATAACCGAAGAGAAGATTGGTTTCTGATTGAGAAAAATTAATTTCGATTTCAAAATTTATGATATCTAAAGTAGAAATATTAAGCACCGTAGGTTCAATTTAGGACGTAGTCACAATTAAAAGTCACTTTCAAACTCAAATAACCACAATCAAATCAAATTTGAAGTACATATAATTCTTTAATCTCAATATTTTATCTTGTTCTGTCGGTTCAATTTAGGACCAAAAGACATGGTGGGGTTTTAAGTTAATCTCTCATCCAACCTTAAGAGATCAATCAAACAAACGTAATGATCTAGTTGTGGTTCTATTTCATAAATATCACTCATGGTGTAAAAATACTCGATACCTTTATCAATCAAACCACCGTGACTACAAGCATAGAGTACTAACAAGAGTGTTATTTGATCAGGCTGGATCCCTTTCAAGATCATATCTTCGAAACATAGAAGGGCAGACGAAACTTTTCCATTCGAAGCCAACCCAGAGATCAAAACATTCCAAGACACCACATTTGGGTCCAAGATTTCTGAATAAGCTCTTTCTGCATCATTTACGAAACCACATTTTCCGTATAAATCAACAAGTCCATTCAAGACCGAAATCCAACTTCTTAAACCACATTTCACAGAGTAGCAGTGAAGCTGCTTTCCAGGTTCAATGGCAGCTAAGCTTGCTGATGCAGATAAAAAACTAGCCATACTAAACCCATCGATCTTAACATTATCACTGAACATATGAGAGATGGTTTTTAAAGTCATTTCGTGATTACCCGTCTGGTTAATTCCTGCAGCCAAATTTGTATAAGTTATGGCATCTCGTGTGGTCATCTTATTTACAGCATTCCAAGCATCATCTACCAAACCAATTCTAGCATAAACACATCTACTAGTATATTAGCAATAATAATTTCGGAATCTTGTCTTAATTTAAGAACATACCCATGGACATTTCTTACTTGCTCTGGTATAACACAACTCTTGAGAATCCCACTGAGGGTGACAGAATTAGGCTGAAAACCGAGATCTCGCATGTCTCTAAATGCCTGAAAAGCCTCATTTTCAAGCCCATGTTGACTAAAACCAGTAATCAGAGAAGTCCATGAAACTAGATTTGGTGAGCTTATCTCTTCGAAAGCTCTTAAAGCATCTCTCACCATTGGAGAGCTTTTCATGTACATATCAACAAGCGAATTTCCAACAGGATCATCCCATTCTAATCAAACCGTGATCACTCGAGAGTGAATTTGCTTCCCAAGATCACAGGAAGGGATAGATGCACAAGTGTTCAAAATTCCGGCATAAGTGAAAGACTTTGGCACTATTCCTTTAAACTGCATTTCATTATATAAAGAAATTGCAGTGTCGAAATCTAAAATTTGAGTATATCCTGTAATCAAAGTTGTTATTAACCAGACATCTGATTCTGAAATCTGGGTCGAGATATTCTCTGCATCTTCCATTCTCTTCCATATTAAATACGTATCAACCAGAGATTTGACAAGTTGGGTGTTGCATAGGTAGCGTCGAGATTGTGGAGCTGTTCCATGAGTTGGTTCCTTCTATCCTTGAACAAATCGAGACGTGTTGTTAGTTCTAACAGTGTTGATGAAGCTGCAGATGGATGATGTCCTGGACTATATTAACATTGATTTTCTGTTAGACCCAGAAAGTCATGCATATATTTATACATGTATCGCTTCTTCAGAATCAACTGCGCGGAACTCATCTGCGGAAAAACTAGTAGATGCCTCAGTACTTTTACAATCACCCAAGCTTGCTGATTTGCGTGCCATACACAGCTTTCGGAATAGCTGCTTCCTGTTATTGGGAGACAAAAATACATGCTCCTTCATGCTCCGTCTATCAGCTCCTATTGAGGTCTCCTGTATCAAAAAATTAGGTAAATGAACTTCACCTTCAAATTTATTTCTTGACGTACTCCTAGAATATTTTTTTGAACTGACTAGTGACTAGATTATCAGTTTGTGACTCTTCTTTGTCCTTCCACATTATGCATCTGTTTGTGAGAAATACACATACCAGTGGATGGACCGGAAAACAGAAAGCAGTAATTGGTTTACGGCCTTACGGGTACTGATATATAGATCATTAGATTAATTGGGGTAGACAAGTGAAAGATTTGGAGAGAAATACAGAAGGCAACAGTCATATCAAAATTTTGTTGAAGAACCATCCTGCAACTGAAACAGTTGCAAAGTTAATTTAACATCTCTGAACTCCAAAATATTATAGGCTGCTCAATCAGGAGAAGCTCAGTAACGGCTCCTATCACTCTATTAGAACAAACCCCTCTAATCTCAAATGGAAAATCAGCCTGAGTTTCCCTAACAAATTACTAATGCAATTGGTTTCCTATCCACCTGGGGACCACATCCACACCAAACCTTTTACTTCACTTATTTTTTCTCGAATTAAGCTTTAACGAGTGCCTGTTGAGTTTAAAAGATCGCTTCTTCAGTCTATCTACATGAGCAGATTATTGCAAAATAAATGATAGAAACTCAAAAGATAAAGGTTAATACAACTTCTGGAATATATATATATATATATATATAATCTCAGAAACTGAAAAATTTTGTTAGACGGGCTTGGTGGATGTGGAACGTTGTATCTGTAGAGAGATCGGTCTGACATTGATTAACTAGGGGGCCATTTGGGAAATAACCCTTATAGATTTACCAAATTCGACAAATAATGTCTGAGGCCTAGCGGAGCTAATTTCTGCAATATACACTCAGTTACATATTCTTAACTTTACTTAAAAGTTCGATCGAAGTATTTATCTAAGCTGAAGAAAAAAGTTTTACTTCAGCAGTCCACTCGCACTCAGGTGAAACGTTTTAGTTTTTCGGAGATTTTGTGAAAGTTATATTCTTTAGAGCTACAAATCTTATAGCTGTGAGCTTTCTTTTATGACTATAAGGGATTATATAGCAATAGCTCTATTAGGGTAAAGATGGTATTTCTCGGTGAAATAGTCTAGCACATTGAACATGTTAACCTAGACAAGTGACCACACCGTAGATGTTCAAGCATTACTTTAAATGTTTCTAATTCTTCATCTTCCGGAAAACCACCATTTGGTATAGATGTCAGGGTTACCCATATTTGGCTTGTCCATGAACATTTTACAAATCCTTCTATTTTTTTTAATGGATCATTGATGCAATCGAACACGAAAAAGTGGTTAAGTATGATGAACTCAACTCATGACACATCAAAATCACCAAGCATTGTATACCTCAACTTAAACTCATCTGCAATTACACATGTCACACACATACAATTACACAAATATAAAACGTATCACGGAGTACATCTAAACCTCATACAGATAACTACAACGAAGAATCCCACAGGTCACACACATACAAATATATAACGTATCATGTAGTACATACCCATTAAACCTCATACCGATAACTACAACGAAGAACACCACAAGAAATGGTTAACGAAAGATTACTTGTGCCTGGGTAGGCTAGAGTTACTTCCATCTCGTAATGGCACATGGAGATGCGGTCAAGTACGTTTTTGTTGTCTTGAGAGCGAAGAGGACTACATGAAATGTTCAACGAAATAGCAGGACCTTGCTCGCCTCGAGTTATATTAACTGCGTAATTGCACCCACTGAAGAGATCAAGTAGCTTCATCTGCATCAAGAATTCACAGTTTCACACACATTCCTTTTTCGAGGTACACAGAAGAAAATGATAAGTTCGAAAAGCAAGAAAAATTACCAAGTTATAGGGCAAATGCTCATCGGATGGTTCTTTAGCCTTTTCGTTTTCTTTTTCAGCTTTGAATTTCGGCTTCCATGCTTTCTCTCTGTATGTTTCTGCGTCTTCCTCGCTAGTTGCTATCAAGATGTTGTCAAAAACGATACCATCTCCCATTGTCCAAATTTCAATTCCAATGGCTGCAATTATTTCAATAGTAGGCTTGTCAAGCTCATAGTAGTCAGGGTTGGGAATCTCCTTAGCCTTCCAAGTGCTCTTGTAGTTGGGGTTGTCAATCAGAGGCTCGCGACATGTTCTTCTGTAAGCTGACTCCAATATTGGGATCTCGATCTTGGGCGTGCCACAGCTGACTCCATTCTCTTCATTGTCCCAGTCTTCTAGCTTCATTGGGTTAGGATTCTCAGTCTTCTCATGCTCATTACTGAACCATGACTCATATTGTACTCCTTCATCTCCAATCTTTTTCTGTGCATCTTCATCCCAATCGTTATGCTTCACTGCTTCCCCCTTTGGGATTTTTACCTGTTCAGTGCTTACAGGCGGCTCATAGTCATCTCGGTTCATGAAATTAACATGTTTATTCTGCTTCCCATCAATAATATTAGGTTCGTCGAGCTCATTGTAGTCAGGAATGAGAATCTCCTTAACCTTCCAAGTGACCCTGTAGTTTGAGTTGTCAATCATAGGCAGATGACATGTTCCTCTGCGAGCTGACCAGACAATCGGAATCTTGATCATAGGTGTATCACAGTGACCATTACAGAACCATGCCTCGGAGTGTACTGCTTCTTCATCTCCTATTTTTGTCGGTGCATCTTCATCCCAGTCCTGAGGCTTCTTATCATCAGGATCAGGAATCGTTTGGGCAGGGATTAAAGGCGGCTCAAAGTCATATAGGTTCAAGAAATTAGCATGTTTTCTCTGGTTCCCGTCAATAAGAATCACCAAGTCATTGTTAGGCTTCAAAATAGCAGTATAGACATGGGAGAGTTTGTCAGATGGGACACGCGGGGGCGACTTAAGATGGTGCTCGACGAACTCCCCAGTCCTTGGATTCTTGTGCTTCAAAACAAAGTGAACCTTATTCTTCGAACCACATTTATCAGGTCCAAACATGATCGAGTACGGGGACTCATTGTCGAATTCCTCTGGTTTCCATCCACCATCTTGAGGAGTAAGGTATTTCAGGTACGCACCACCACATTCAAGTCCATTTTCGAGACGTATCTCAAACTGTAGCACAGTGGTTCTGCCATTAGGATCGAAAGGCTCATTGAGTTCTCTCACTATGGCGTACTTTTTCGCCTTCTCACTCACAACAAGTCCATAATCATCATGTCCCTCAGTTTTAGCATGCTTCCATGTACCTGTAAATACAACATACTTGATGTCTAGAGGTATGGAGTTATGGTTTCAACAATAGATACAAAGTAAACTAGTATAGTGAAGAGACAGATTATTTGTCAGCCCTAATTTTTCTCATTGTTGGTAATATGAATCTGACTCATCAGACTCCAAAAATATCCAAAATCAACCTAATCAGTCATTCAGACAAATAAACTCTCCAAAATCTGACTCAATTCATTTCAGACCTTGAGTCCATGTTTGTAAGATAATCAGAGAGTTCCTAAGACTGGCCTATAGGTGTAAGCTCAAGTTCAGTAAGTGTCTGAGGCCTTCTGGCTGGCCTCGTTGACCCAAGGACGTATATAACCATAATTCAACCCTAATAAACAAAATATCATATAAACAAGCATAGATCCTAAGTAGTTATATTGGGATTTCTAATTCAGGTGAATCACTGTACCTGGAAAAGGAAGGACCTTTGTTGGGAAAACACCTTGTAATGAGGGTTTCTCTTCATTTCAATTACCACAACAGGATATCAATCTGAACCCTCAAATTTTCTTCCTGAAAAACTAGAGTAGGTATCTTGGGTTTCTATAAACCTAGTTTCTTTCTCAAATAAAAAGGGCTTTTTGTTTGGAATGAGAAGATTTGTTTGTGTTTTTGAAGGGCTAGCAAAGACCATGATTAGCAACAGTTTATAACCATCAGAAAAAATTAGCTACAGTTTTATCAAAAGACCAATGATTAGTTTTAGCGACGATTTATAACAGTTGGCAAGTGTTCTTTCCAGGAATAACAAACTCATTTCGAAAAACCATTCTTCGATATGGTATTATTGGTGACGATTTTAAAACCATCAGTACTAAATCTCAAGAAAAGACCACGATTTATCTTTTAGCGACAGTTTGTAGCAGTTGCCAAATTTTCCTTTCCAGGAATAACAACGTAGTTTCGAACAGCTTTAAATAACCATACGTGATATGGTATGGCAACGGTCTTAAAACCGTCAGTAATAATACAGTAAAAAACCGTTGCCATTAAAGTTGAGATTCTTGTAGTGAGAATTAGAACCTACCTTGATATTGATCCTTGTCTGAAACAATCCACTTCCCTTCAAATTCTTCTTCAAATGATTCATAAAACACCTGTTTTAAAATAAACAAATCGCAGATTAATCCAATTTTTGTTTTTGTCAAGTTGGACTATATAGATTCCTATGATGAGTGAAATTGGGTTTTGATTCTCACCACATTGGAAGCACATAGCTGAAAAATCGAAACCAGAGCAATAAGACCCAAAACATTTTCCCAATAGAACCAATTTGCTGCCATTAGAAGAAGAAGAAGAAGAAGAAGAAGAAGAAGAGAATGCTCAAAAGCTTTGAACCTGAATTTTCTTCCTTTTATTTTTGAGTTGAGACCCCATATATAGTAATTATGAGGATAGATCCGACGGTCATTTCCTCAAGGAATCTACACCTGGAAGGCATGGACCGCTTGATATTTGTTAAAAGTCAAATGGTGCGGCTTTCATTAGACACTAGTTGGACTAAGAAAGTAAGAACTTAAGGAAAGAAAAAGAAAATCAAAGAAAGGGAAAAGTAGGGGTGAGCAGAAACCGAACCAATTGGCCGAACCAAACCAAGTCGAACCGTACCAACCGATTTTTAGGCCGAACCGATCACCGTTCGACTCGGTTCGGCCGAAAAACCGAACAACCCTAATTCGGCTTGGTTTGGCCTCGACTTGAGTTTCTAGAAACCGCCCAAACCGACCGAACCTTAAGGAAAAATGAAATAATAAATTTGTAAAGTTAGAAAGTGCTAAACTAAAAAGTAAAAAAATTAGAAAACCCCTAATCGAATCTTCCATACTACTATCCGTCCTCCTCCCTAGTTGTTGTTGTCGGCTTCATCAACCACCTATTCAACTTGATTGAAAAGTTTTGAAGGTAAGTCTTCACTGATTTTCTATTTACCACAACCTATTCTTAGTTAATAACTTACAATTATAGATTTTCTATTCGTACTTCTATTTATTTATTTATTTATTTTTGTAATCGTGGAAAAGTACGATGAATTTTTAATTTTTATTTTCAGCATATGTAATGGTGGAAAAGTATGATAAGTTCTTAATTTTTATTTTCGGTGTATGCAATGAAATGAATGACATTAGTTTACAATTTTCTCTAAATTGTGATCGGTTAAACCGATCAATCGAACTCAGCCGAGCCGAACCAAACCGAGTCGAACCATGTCGACCGGCCGAATGTTCGGCTCGACTTCGGCTGACGATTTAGTCAAACCGTCACTTATTGGTTCGGCTTCGGCTCGAGCCAAAACCGAAAAAAACCGACCGTTGCTCACCCCTAGGGAAAAGATAGAGGTATAGGATGAGAGAAGAGAGAGAGGAGGAGAGAAGAAGACAGAGAAGGGATGAGAAAATGAGAAAAAAGAAAATGGTGGTGGGGGTGGAGGTTGGTTGTAAGTGGTGGTTGTAAGGGATGAGAAAGTGAGGTGAATGATGAGAATTAGGGGGTAAAAGACAATTTGATTTTTGGACTAAAAATAAGGTTGTTCCGTAAGTTTATTTTAATTGACCAAATCTTTATTTCCAAAAACTTTCTTGGATTTTTTATTATGCAATTATGTAGAACATCCTAATGGTATGGAACAAGAAAAATCAGGTGGATTCTGGACAAGAATCTTATGTGGTTTGTTTTGATTTACGGTTTAGTGGATTAGAATTGTCGAAAATGTAAATCTCTACAAACTACACAGAATTTATATCTAGAGTCTGCTTGATTTTTCTTGTTCATTAACATTTTTCTTAATCTAAGTAATAAGTATTTGTGTATTCTATTATGGTGCATTAAAGTTGTCATAGATTTAGGATACACTATTTGACAATTAATGGATTTTCGTTATCTCAAACAAAATAATATCCAAAAATTAAAAAATGCGAAAGGCGGAAAATTATAAATATTATTTTATACATAAGTGACAATTACACATAATAAACGTGATACTTTTTACTTATTTTGAAAATACTTTTCCAGTATATTTTTGTAGTATTTTATATTTTGTGGAGATATCTCGGGGTGAAGCTACATAGGGTCTTGTGGGGGGCACGTGCCCCCACAAAGACCCATGTAATCTGCCTTTGCCACTCCAAGTCTAACAAAGCTCAATAACAGTGGTCCATGCCACTGACGGTACTTTATTATGTATTTTTTTAATTACTCATGCTAAGATCACTTTTGCTGGTTGGGAAGACCCAAACTATGTATTTTTTTTTTTACTTACTTAGGCTAAGATCATTTTTGGTGGTTGGGAAGAACTAAACAGAAGATTGTGTTTCTGATTGAGAAAATCAACTTTCATTTAGTTTGTGAACTTGAAATTTCAATTTAAAATAAAATACTGCTTTTGGATGGGGTGTCCCTCTTACCAATGGGGTTGGACAATATTCCTTGATGAAAGCTTGTTAAAAGTAAGCACAATAGCAGAAGCTACACAAATTCTCATAAATTTAAATAGGACTTTTATACACTAGATTTCAGCATCACTTGGGATTAGTAAAAGCAACCAAAAAAAAACAAAATAATAAACCGAAAAGAAAAGTTTCTCACCCAATTCAGTGTGAAATTAAGTTGTAGGTGGGGTCACACTTACATTGAACACTACTAGTCTTATATTAGGACGCTGATAGATGGAACTATTCATCCCCTCCCTCTAATAACGTAAGGAATATTTTAGTCTTTTTTTTTAAATGTAAAGAGACTAGAATACCTCTTGTCTTATTCGCTGTCTAAACAGGGAAGCGTACAAGGAGGATCGTGTATCATCTCCCTTGTATCAGCCGAGATTACTTTTTTCTAGATTATATTTGACAATCATCATCTTTGCCTAGGTTATAGTCACAATTAAGGTAACTTTCAAACTCAAACAACCACTCATATAGTTTTATAATCTAAATAGTAGTATATGATATTGGTCGGTTCACTTTAGGACCAAAAGTCCGGTTTAATCAATCTCTCATCTAACTCAAGAGAGACAGGAAAAGAGCAAACAAGTGAAATTCATATTGGTTGAATGCATGGGCGGATCCATGGGGGTGTGAGGGGGTGCGACCGCACCCCATGGATCCTCTCCAAAAACAAAAATTGAAATAGTGGTAGTAGCAATTTTTTTTATATATGTTTGTATAACTATATATAATATAGGTCTAGTAATGTATGATTATGATGTGAAGAAATGTTTGGCTTAGTGGTGAGGGCTTGGGTAAACTTTGGTCTTGAGTGCGGGGTCATGGGAATGAAACCCTCCACAAGCATTTTATGTAATTTTTTTGTATGTATGTGTGTATTACTATATGTCTAATCATGCGTACGAATGATAGTAAGTAGAGCTTGGCTTAGCGGTTTAACTATTTTATGTTAGTGAAATTGATAATGAGTCGGTTATGCGAATATTTCGAAACATAAACTCTCTTAGAAGAATTGAGTTTGTAATCGTTGATGTATTAATATAATTAATGAATACAAGTATTTTGTTAGTTATTGTGTTTGCAAAAAAAAAAAAAAAAAAATTTAGGTATGTAAGTTTGCAGCCCCTAAGTGAAAAGTCTGGATCCGTCCCTGGTTGAATGATAACATATTAATATTCTTATTGAAGAGATCACCTTGGAACCCCATCATTTTTAATAACTATTGAGGGTTTGTTTTTGAAGAAAAGAAAAAAGAAAAAGGCTAGTATTAAGTACATGTACATGAGTATATAGGGAAAAAAGAATCTGCAGAAAGACGATTTTTCAATTTCCTGTCCAATTAAAAATAATAATGATATGAAAGAATAATAAACTATTTTTGTACTCTTCCATTATCCAGAATATTCAAGTTCAACTAGAGATATTTGGTGAAACTTACATATTCTCTATTTGTTATTCAATTTTTGTGAAAGAAGCATATTTGTTGTTTGTTCAAAGAGGGGTGTTGGGTCAAAAGAATCTTTTAGCCCACTTGGACTTATTTCAAATGTGGTACTATCTAAAAACCTATGACCTTTGTAAAAGAAGAAAAGTAGATTTTAATTAATAATGATAAAGTGGCAATCAAGCTATTTTTTTTTTTTTGTTAAGACAATCAAGCTATTGATGCATGGGTATAAATGTATCCATTTTATTCATGCTACTTCCCACTTTAAGACCAAAGAAAGGTGTGGCTTCTCTAGTATAGACATGCATCCTGTTCACAGAGGGAACAACAAGATAATTGAAGGAGATGTTTTTAGGACTGAAATTAAAGATGAAAACATTGAGAGTTTTTTTTTTTTTTTTGCAGGTGTACCACTTCATAAATCTAAGGATAATCTATTTGTGGAATTTCTTTATAGATAGAATTTTATCTAGAGATCTGATGGTGAGGGCCTCAGGGGCCAAGTCATACTAACGGTACGAGCTTGGACCCATTGAATCAACCACCTGTTTGTTTGTTTTTTTTTTAGAACTAACAACCTGTTTGTTATCCTTCTTATTACATTTAAGTCCAAAATCGCATGATCAACGTGTCTAGAGACCAAAGATAATCTGAAATAGAAAATAAATCCACTCAAAGTAAATTACATGTCTATCCTCTTATTCTCTTTTATTGCCTAACCTATCCTAAGTTAAAAAAAAACAACCCAAAATAAAAGATACCATAATATATAGATTCATTACATTTATTTCTTTAAAAACAAACTTTCTTTCCCCGAAAAAATTTGCCTTTTTCGTTTAGCATAACAAAAAAAAGTAGCCTTTTCTGTTTCAAAAAAATAACCAAAAAAAAAGTTGTCTTTTCCTCAAATATAAAACCAAAAAGAGAGAGAGAGAGAGAGAGAGAGAGAGAGAGAGAGAGAGGAAACTCTTATCTTAAACACGCCCAAAATAAACCTAACAGAGAGAGAGAGAGAGAGAGAGCATCGAGTAGGAGAGAGGAAGAATCCATTGTTGGTTTCGTTCATCATCATCAACAGTAAAGAGTAAGTTATTTTGGTTTTCATCATTTTTGTTGTTCCTTCAACTTTGTTTATGATTTAGATTGATTTCTACAACACAAAACGATTTAGGTTTTGATTTTTACAACTTTAACTACGATTTATTTTTCTGAAATTGATTAGTTAATAAGAAATTTCTAGGGTTTAGTTGTTTCGAAGTGGCTTAATGGAAGTTATTTTCAAAACCCTAAATCAGTTCAAAGTGAAGAGTATGTTTCTTTTTTGCATGCAACAAAAAATTTGTATTGTTACCTTGTCTCTGTTGTTGTGTAATTTCTTTGAATAAATGGTTTCTGCTTAAATTTTTTATTTTAGACCGACAATTTAGGGTTCTATCTAATTTAGGATTTTGTATTGTAGACTTTCAAGGATAGTGTTAGATCCAGAATATAGTTACTTTCAATAAAACTTAATATTTTGTCTAGCATTATTAAGTTTCTTATAAAACTTTATCAATGGTTACCTGTCAAACCTGATTTTTCATAGAACATTACATGGTGTAATATGGGAAAAAAATGAGAGAATAAATTGGATTGTAAAAGCAATGTCATCTTTTTGTCTAGCATTTTTGAAGTTTATCATAGAACCTTGAAATGGTTACGGTTCAAAACTGGTTTCATAAGAAAAATGACTTGTTTAACTAGCATTTTTTAGTTTCTTATAGAAACGCATAAATGGTTACAATCCAAAGATGTTGAATTGGTTTGTTGTTTGAACTTTGACAGGCCTGATTGTAGGTTGTATGTGATTTTGCACATGGAAGAACTTTATATCGAATCGAACTATAAATGTTTTCCTAACGAGATGTCAAAAGATGATTGAACAAAACTAGCGCAAAGGAAGAGGGGTGAACTAACTTGGTTGTTGCTGAATGAATCGAAGGATATATGGAGAAGAAATGTTTAAGTACTTTAACTTGTATTTTGTAACGGACTATGTGATAAAACGTAGCAAACATGTTTATGTTTTAAGTTTGAATAACATCTTGAGCAGTTATGGGATTATTTATCAATGTTCTATAATACCACAATTATATTATATTTTAGATGTCGTTCAACAGGTTCATAGATACGATAAAGATGTTACTCAAATTTCTTGGACACTACTGAAACTATACAATTATAATACGTGGTAGGGCAAAGGCATGATGAACTCAAACACTTAATGTTGAATCCATTGATAACATATATAACTAAGGAAACAAATAGTTCGTACAAAAATATATAAAAAAATATGGACATTTTGATTAAAATATAACAAAGGCTAAAACCAACCTGCTTTAATTGTATTGAAAATTGCTAAGTTGCTAGAAACATCAAGCAAATTTTTCTAGCATGGTCCAATGGGTAAAAAGATACCAATAAGATGTTGACAAACTTTCTCCAACACTACCAGCATTTTTTAGTTTTTCGACATTTTGTAACTTACTCTAGCCAAATACATATGAGTATAACTACGATAATATCGTAACCATTGATAAAATTTAATAGGAAATAGGAAAATCCTCTTTTTTAAAGACGATAATCTAGTAACATTGATCAAATTCTCTAAACATATAAAAGACATAAGTAGAATATTTATGTTTCTAACAGAATAAGTAAACCTGCATAATCAAAATTTAAGTTAGTTATTATATAGCTGTCGTGCATGAGGCACTATTGTGATAAGCCGGTTTTTTACACCGACCGCAAACCCTCGTTTTTTTTTGTGTTTTCTGAGCTCTCTCTTCTTACTGTTCTTGGTCTTCCCGGTTTTCTCTTTGTTAACGGAGGTAGTGTTCTTGTTTCATCGATGTACTCCATTGGCTCATCATAATTTGGTATTGGGTAGACATAACATTGATAAGTGTTGACGAACGCTTGTTTGGTGAAAATGATCAAAAAAATTTGTCGTATCACCATCACAATTCTTGATGCAAAACATGGCATGTTGACAAGGGATACCATCTATTGACCACCTATCGCAACTACATGTGAGATCAATGAGACTGACAGAGTAGAATACGAATGTAGTAAATGCTAGTAGATGCCACTAGAATCGATAAAATGCTAGTAGAATACGGAAAATGTAACAAAAACAATTTCACCTTATACATTTTAATTACTAAAAAGTATTTGTTAACCTACTGTAACAAATTCATTCTACAGATACTGATAGAATGTAGAATATGCTAGTAGAATCAATAGGATGCTAGAAAAATAGTATTTGTATTTTAACCTACTGCAATAAATACATTCAACAGATGCTAATGGAATGTAAAAAATGTTATTAGAATCAATAAGATGCTAACAAAATAGTATTTTCTTTTTAACCTATTGTAACAAATTCATAACAGATGCTAATAGAATGTAGAAAATGCTAGTAGAATACCGAAAATGTAGCAAACACAATTTCACTTTATAAAACTTTTTTATGAAAAAAATATTGAATTAATAGAGATTTCAACATTCACTTTTTACCAAAAAGTGATAAAAAATGTTACATATAAGTTTTTTGTTAGAATAAAATTTTTTTTAAGAAGATTGTAGTAATAGAGATTTATAGATTCTGACGATCAATTTAAGTTGGACATTCTCATCACAAAAAAAAAATTGAAGTTGGACATACCTCACAAACGAATTTGTAGATGTCTAATTAGATCGAGGTAGAGATAAAACGCAAATCACAACTTCATATTTTCTTGAAGTTCAAAGAACAAAGAGTTACAGAGAGAGAAATTCGTTTTTGGGATTGAGCATCTCGTTTTAGGTAAATATCCATTGATTTGGTAGGTTACTTTAATCGAATACAACGGATTTAGAAATCAATAGGTGGACAACCAAATTTGTTATGTGGACAAAATGTTCCTTGGGTTTAAAAATAATATATTAGTTTTAAGTGGACAACCAAATCTCTTTCTCTCTCTATAGTTCCTACTCTTTACAGCCATCCATGAGAGTAGGGAATAAAAACCCTCTGCAGAACCACCAATCAATTTCTTTCTTTTTTTGAGAGATAACATCTTATTAGATTACCTATTTCTTATCTTTTCTGTTTATGTGAAATCAAATCAAACATATTTTGGCAGGTCTTCTTCCTATTTACTTGGTATCTAGGGTTTGGAAATCAAATCAAACATATTTACTTACTTATGATAAAAAAACAGATTAATTTGTGTAAGGGTAGTTTCTCTCTCTAGATTATATCATGAACTATTCCTCCACTGGTTTAATAAGGAGAAAATTATAGAAGAAGCAAACCAATAAGATGAACTAATGAAAAATATTATTCTTGTTAGGGTTTTAGTATTTTTTGATTTATCAAATTATAGGAACAAATAATAAGATAACTAGAGTTTCCGTTGTTTGGCAATGTTGATTCATCAAGAGAAATACCATCAAGGTGGTGGTTGTTGAGCGGAAAAAGCATCGGCAAAGAAATTTACAAGAAACAAAATGTCCCCTTTAAAAATAGTAATTAAGTATATTTCAGCCCAATATAATTGTCCACATAAAAAATTTGTTTGTCCATATATTGTCCACCTTTACTTTCTTGAATTCTAAGAATACAGAGTTACATAGATAGAAACTCGCTTTTTTGAGAGTGCAACTCATTTTTGTTAAATATCCACTGATTTGGTTAAATATTTATGGAGTTTATGGAAATAAAGATTGGTATTAAATATCCAACATAAATATTCTTTCACAAAATATATGGAAAGAGTTATTAACTTAACCAGTATAAACCTTTGGTTTACCAATGGTTAAAAAATATTTATGAAAGGGCAAAAATGAGAAATAATTAAAGGATTGATGCATGGGGCCCACCAAATAGTTAATTTTTGGACTTATTTTACATTTTTTGTTTATTTTGGTTTTATTTTATTTATTAATTTAGGAGTGGATATATGGCTCATTACTCCCCCTATTTTTGGACTTTAAACTCAAAAATCCTTTATATTTTGTGGAGAGGCCCTAATCTTCAAATTTCAAAAATAATAATAATTAGATTGTATATGATTATTTTTTAACATAAAACACAACCAAGAGAAGATTGGTTTGTGATTGAGAAAAAATAATTTTCATTCCAAAATTTCTGATATCGAAAGTAGAAATATTAAGCACCGTAGGTTCAATTTAGGACGTAGTCACAATTAATGCCACTTTCAAACTCAAAGAACCACAATCAAATCAAATTTGAAGTACATATAATTTTTTAATCTCAATATTTTATCTTGTTCGGTCGGTTCACTTTAGGACCAAACGACATGGTGGGGTTTGAATTCATCTCTCATCCAACCTTAAGAGACAGAAAGAGCAAACAGAGTGAAGTTTATATTGGTTGAATAATCACAATTCACATCAAGATTTCTTTCATATTGCCTTCAAACAGTTTATATATTAATTTCCAAGAATGGGTTATCCAAAATTTACATGTACTATCTCTAGCTAACTCAAGCTCCACTATAGTGGAGTAATTGCAATTGTCCCACAGGTTTGGGAGTGTCCGGAACCTCGGTTATGTGTGCGGGCTCAAGGTTAGTAGGTTTGGAGCCTTTTGGATGGACTCGAGGAGCC
>BEHA01001545.1:1342027-1352375 GCA_002897215.1 Eschscholzia californica subsp. californica
TGTAAAAATTTATATTTGCTACATCCTTTTTCTATTAAATATTCGTAAATCTGTATTTTAATTAGTAGATTTCCTAATTAGTTTCCTTGTGCTTTTTATCTCTATACTAATGGAATTTAGAGTTGTATGTTCTAGCATTGTAACACTCAAGTGAAATGAAGTTATTAACTGAATTAGTGAATTGCTTATTTTAGCCGTCAATCAAGGATGGCATTGAAGAGAAAATGGTTAATTAAAATGGTCAGCGCTTTGGGGAAAGCAAAATAGTTTCCGGGGTGTGAAGACTTAGTCAAAAATTAGTCGTGTTTGACAATTTTATTTTGTAAGTTGTTAGAGGGAAATAAAAACCTTCACCTCACTTCCCTCCACCTCACCTAACTCTCTCTCCACTTCACCTCTCTCTCTCCACCTCACATTTCTCTCACCACCTCACTCTCTCTGCTACCTCATCTTCTCGCCACCTCATTGTCTTCTCCGGCAAAATTTGCCGGCCGGCAACCTTCAAACTTTAAAAAAAAAAAAATCTCTCTCCTCTCTCACACAAAAACTCTTTTCTTTTTTTTTTCTTCCTCTCTCTCTAGATCTACAGAGAGAAGAAGTCTGTTCAGACCTTGAACGGATCTGTTCAGACCTTGAACGGATCTGTTCAAGGTCTGTTCATCTCTCTCTCTCTCTCTAGATCTAGAGAGAGAAGAGAAAAAAGAAAAAAAAAAAGAGTTTTTAGAGAGAGAGAGAGGAGAGAGCAAAAAGTTTTTTTTTTAGCTTTAAAAGTCGCCGGCCGGCGACCTTGTCGGAGAAGAAAAAGAGGTGAGGTGGAAAATTTCCCCATAAAATATATTTCCCTGTAAAATTTTGATACATATTCCCTTTTAAAATTTTACACCCCGGAAACTATTTAGCTTTCCCCAAAGCGCTGGCCATTTAAATTTGATCCCCGTTTTATGACCAGTTGGAAAGTTCAACAGTCATATTACTTCTGACTTTTTATTTGAGCCCCAACAATATAATTTCGTTAATCGAACTTAATCAGCAATACTTTCTCTGGGTTTCCACTTTCAAGAAGTTCTTTTGTCATTTTGTATCCATCTCCCCTTTACCGAGGAAAGCCATGAAAAATGTCGTTGATAATGAATAGATTGCCAATGTCGACAACCTTCAATTCAACCGCTCATCTTGTTAAAGCTTGTTTTGAAGCTCCAACAGATCTTTTTGAAGCTCTAGATTTGAAGTTAGAGAAAGGGAAAAAAAAGACAAGTACAAGAAACGAAAATGAGAAGAGTGGGAGATAGGAATAGATAGAGAATGATGTTGGCGACCATAATGATGGAAAGAGTAAAGAAGAAAAAGATCGAAGAAAAAGATTTTGTTGAGGAATCAGTCTCTGCAAGCCCAATTAAAACAGTGGACAAAATATGAGAGTTATTTTTTCCAGTTGGTTACAAATTGAGGGCAACACCGGTCCTGCGGTCCTGGGGAAGCAAGCAAAGCCTTGCTTCAGACCCCCGAGGCCAAATGACCGCAGTCCCCACTAGAAGACTACATTTAAAAAATTAAAGAAGCCCGATTTATTTTATCTTTATACAAAAAAATTACCAAAAGCAACAAATAGGCAATTTTGGTTCAATTGATAAAAACACATGATATATAGATCAAACAACCCAATTTTGGTTCTTTTTTTTTTAAATCACTTCAGTTGACAAACCTACCACCACCATAATTACTAAACATCCACGCAACCATCATTACTAAATTTCAACACCACCACCACAATTAAATTGTATTTTTTTTTAATGACTTCAGTTGACACTTCTACACCAGTAGGATCACTAAATCACCACCGTTTTACCTCCACTGTTTTACCCCCACTACCACCACCATAGTTACTAAATCTCTACCACTGTACATCCACAACCATCACCGCCACGCCCACCATCATTACTGAACCTCCACCACCACAATCACAGTCAAATCACAACCAACACTATCACCATAAGCACCCATAAAAGATTGACGGCCAAATTAAGATCAACCCCAATAAAAAAACAACCATGGCATTTAAGTGCTGATGCCCTGTAGGGATGAAATTACACCAATTTAAAGGAAAAAAAAGTAGGATCTAATATATAAATCAGTTCTTGATCTATTGCTGTCTAAAGTTACAAATTCCATTTCAAGATTGCACAATAATGAGAGATCATAACATGAACATTATTCGAACTTTATACTTCCAAGCTGTTAAATTAAACAGAGCAATACAATACAACACAACACAACACAACCCAGTTATATAAGTATGAAGACGACACTGTTCCATGTAGAATAAAGTATTTTTCTTGTTGTCCTGGTGGCGGTGGGTGGTGGTGATGGTAGCTGCGGTAGATTCATGTAAAAGGAACCCAACTTTTGCCGGGGACTAAAAAGCCTCCCCGGAGTTACAACAGATTGAGCAGCATACTAAACAAAGTTGGTTGAGTGTCTTACAAAGATCATACCAGCATATATTAGATCGAAATGCCTGAAAACTCAGGGCTACCAAACACTCTTCCCAAAAATAGTTGTTCTCGGAGATTTTCTTGTGCTAATGTAGAGGAAATAGGGGAGACTATTTCACTCCCTTGGCCGAGCTAACCAGAGAGAACTAAGTGCTCGAAGCCTAGAAAAGTAGTCGTTTATGGCAAGCAGTGCACGTGCTGATTGGCGTGTTGTTAATATCCGGTGCATTTGTTGCAGAGTTTGCTGCCGTAGATTGTCAGCCTGATAATTCAAAAGAAAATAACAAAATCGATACTGCGACTCTAAATAGAATGAAGTTGAAAAGAGAATAGGAAAAGGACAAGACCGAAAAATGTTGGGAAAAAAAGGAGTGTTGGCCTCAAATACAAAACATTTTTAAAGACTCCATAGCTGTTACTAGGGTAACTGAAAATTGATAATGATATCGCTTAACTCAACTCTTTAACTTTGGGTAAACAGAACACCACATGAATCGGGTAACCAGACCGTGGTAGAAGAGCCTAATTCTTTTCTACATTTGTGGGTGTGGGTGTGGATGTGGGTTCTGGCGAGGGTGTGGGTGTGGGTGTGGGTGTGGGTGCAGGCGTGGGTGCTGGTGTGGGTCTGGGCTTCGGCAGGAGCGGGAGCCTGCCTGCGCGACCCGCACAGACTTGGCTTGTGCGGGCCAATTCTCCCATGGAGCAGGCAGTGAAGCACAATAGCCTATAATTATCTTACACTGTCTAGATCAACCAATGCACTGAGCAACAATGGATCTTGCTCATGGACAAAATATTAAATATTGGTGTTACTTATTGATAATTACTAATTACATTCTAGTATCACTGACTGATCCAAATCAGCCAAGCCAGCAGGCCCCAGCGTAGCTCCGGCAGGAGAAGCAGCTTGAGAACCGCTTCTTTTTCTGTTCCCACTCATCGTTTAAGTCTAAGGGAATATACTTTTAAAAAGAACTACTAAATAAGAGGAGGATATACCTGACGAAGGAAACCTTCGAGAGTTCCAAGTTTCCCCATAGCCATCGCCATCTGACCCATATAGTTGGCTACACCCCCAGATGATCCTGTAGGACCAACAGACCCACTGGCCAATGTCTCGGCCAAAGATTGTTGCAAGGCTTCCATTCCCTGTGATAATGCATCCTCGGCTTGTTGAGATGATTGCTGCAGGTTGCAGATCTCTACTAGCTGTTGCTCAGTAAGAGGCTCCAATTGACTCACAAGGAGCTGAAAAACACCAGGTGGAATGAATATCTCCCGAAGGAAGAACGGCAATAGAAGAATACATCAAGCATCCAAATAATGCAATTCCAATTGACATAATAACACGTAAAAGTGAGGTATGGGATGAATCTCACCCTAATATTAAATTGCAATTGCGACTAGAATAATGGAATCTGGGATTCGCTAATAAGAAAGATCTAAGGGTATATTATGATGTTATCTCAGACTTTGGCAAGGAGGGGCTAGGGTCGCAAGGTGAGGTGAGTGATGCCCTCAATCAAGCGCGGTTTAGCGCTCAAAGGGCAACCAAGGGAAACCTCAACAAATAACGCAAACTTCTTCCCAACCTATGACATCAACCCCATGAGATGCTTGAGCGTGTCTTGACATCATAGTTCTAGCTTCTAAGGACATAATAAATATGCAAAGACCTCGAACATGCATAAAGGAAATTTCCTAAAAGGCTCAAATGAATTTGAAACATAAAAAAACAGCCAACCTTGAGGAGTTCAGATGCGCGGAAACCACCGAGCCACATAAAACACCTTTCAGCTGGTGTTTTCCACATACCAGATAGCATATGGAAGACATCAGCCTTCGCTGCAATTCCCTTCAGTCTGAAAATGTCATCGTAGTGTGTTGTGACGCCATCCACGATGCTACGGAGTTCGTTGTCACTTGCATGGGAGTTTACTGCTGCTCTCAGCTCGTTTATCTGTCTATTGTGCTCTTCCATCCATCTTGCATATTCAACGTCGAATGCCAAGGCCCCTGCGGAACGAGGGAAGACCAATACATTAATATTGCATGAAGTAGATGAATTTGCCCAAAAACGCATAGATAGCAGATTATTACAAGGATTAAGGATATGCTGCAAAAAATTCAAAGCGGAATAATAACAATTGTGTAACATAAATAAGGTACTGAAAAAAAGAGTACGGAAGATATGGTTTAAGTCTTAGAACAGCTTATTAGAGGCAGACCCAATTTAGAAGGAAGGGTTACCATTTCCGCTCATTGAGTGAGATTGATCTCCTGAACTTGAAATGAAGATGCCCTAGGAGAAAGAAAAGCATACCGCATTAACTAATTGAACCAGAACGAAAAGAAAAGTGACTCTTTAACATATACATAAAGGAAACAGGGAAACGAAAGCAACCTGTTGGCGAGCTCGTTGAAGCTCTTGCTCGAGTTGGGTTAGCTTTAGTCTGCTACTCTCTAGCTGTTGGACATATGCCTTCCAGAAAAGGAAAATAATACTGGAATTAGTGGATTTATATTCAAGTCCACAACGAGTCAATTGTTCAAGCCTAATAAAAAAAATTCTATCCACAAGAATGTAAAATTTGATACTAAAGTGAGACAGCTAAATAATGTTGTAGACTTCGACACGATAGTCAGATTTAACCTAACATGATTCTCCTTATCAAACTTCGACCGTGTCAGTTAAATAATCTTGCCAGTACTCTCAGTCATTTAAATGGGTATATGTGAGATTTTGTATATGTTCATCTTGTGTGTGTACTTGTGTGTGATCGTGTCATCTTGTGTGTTTACTTGCGTGTGATCGTGTTAGGACCATAGATGCTACTCTAGGTTAACATCTTATCTTATAATGTACAAAGGTCGGTCGGAACATAAATATGGTAAGTAAGAAAGTAAAGGACTTAATAACTAAGACTAATATGTGTATGTGTGTCAGTGTGTGCGTATGTGTGTATGTGTGTTTGTTTGTATGACGTGTATTTTAGACCTTTCCCACCTACTGGGTCCGGTTCTCCAGTGCCGCATGCATCCATTTCTTTTGTTTACTTCGACGCGAACTACCAGAGCGGATTAGAGAGAACTTGTCACTCTCTTTTTTGAAACTTGTCACTCATTCGTTCCCTCTAAATTGTTAACGAACAAGTTATCCACCAGATCTAATACCCACTTCATCACATTTGTGATAGACACCTTCACTTGAAAAGATAGATAACTATGAATTCTACGGAACTTGACTGTGCACGTACAGGTATTTTGCTCATTAATTTATAAACAAGACCCATCAATGGATAGATCATATCAAGTTAAAGTCCACACTCCACAGAACCAAAAACGGATTCTGCCACAAAAGCGGTAAAAACTTTAAAGAAACAAAGAATAGGAAAACCTACTTTTTTTCTTAGTCGACTTTTTCTTGCAGCTTCACGATTTTGAGCAAGTCTGCGAAGTGTCTGCAATCTCAATAGTCAAATAAGTAAATTGGAATTGCGGTGAAACCTACCTCGGGTAATATTCATAAGGTTTTCATAACTAACCTTTTGATCTCCTGTCTTCTCCTTTGATCTATCACTTGAATCAGAAGCTACTAAGCCAGTTGAAGGACCAGTGTCAAACTGTTACACGAAGTACTTAAATTTTAGGTGAGAATACAACAAATAACAGAGCCAGAAAGTAAATAAAGTAATTAGAGGTATTCAGAGATGAAAAAGTAAAGAGAGCAGTATTTGATGCCAAAGAAACAAGCAAGTTGCACTCAAAGACTGGTAACTAAGAACTATGATAAGTAGATAAGCATGCAAAATACTGAAAATGAATATTTAGAGACATTACCCTTTGATTCTTATCATCTGTGTCAACATCCGTTGACGTCTCCGTCCTCGGACTGCCATCTGCCATTTCTGTACTCTCCCCAGTTATCAAGAGGGAGACTAGATTGAGAAACAAGATTATGTCGTACTTCTTTTCCGATGGCAGACTCGGAGTGCCAACTCTATTAGAGAACGAAGTTACACCGGAGGAAAATACCGACTGTTCCATGAAGAGAAAACGAACAAACATAATGAACAAAAATAATTTGGAAATTCTACATCTTCAAAAGAAAATAGAAATCATCTACCAATTGAATTATTTTATCTGCATGACTATGTCTCTAAATCTCTATGTTCTTCAGTGAGTGGGTGATGCAAGTGCGCATGCGAGAGAAGATGGAGATCCACACATCCTCATAAGTAATAAGATTATCTTTGAGTTTCTCTTGAACTGAATAACAATTACTTGCAAATACAATTATCATCCTATATGCTTATACTCACACTCTATATTATAAGAACATCTAATTAGATCCCCCAAGCTCATATGTCAACCCTCGCAGCTTTGTTGCCATAGTAGAACTTTTGTAATGATTTCGTAAGGGTTATTAGCAATATAGTCCAACTAAAAGAGAAGCAAATAACGGCACTGTTGGATACAGTGAAAGCTGGCTGGAAGAATCCTTTAAAATTTATCTTCTGTCAATAGTTTTGTCGTGCATACACAATTGCAAGTTATATCAACACGGTTAAATACCTAAATTAACTGAACATGAGCCCAGAACACAGGTTGAGACACTTAAGCTCACAAAATTATGGGTAACCAAGAAATAGAAAATCACAAAGTAGTAGGAAAAAGCTCCTAATTTAGCTCAAGCAACTGATGTCGGCAAATCTTAAACTGGGTTATTAACATAATTGTAGTTCTTCAAACTGTTAAAAAGTATTGCAACGGAACAAACTTCTAAATCATGTTCAATCAAATGTGAACAAAACTATTCTAGTAAGATCATGAAAAATTGAACATTTACTATAAAAGTTCAAGATAATAAAAAGATCTAAAGGGGAAGAGAAATTACAGTCCATTAGAGATGAGAAATGGAGGCACAAAGCTTGTGGCATCTTGCCCACTGCTTCAGTATCATCTTCCTCAGTGTCTTTACTCTCTATTCTACTGCAATCACCAATCCTACCACCTAAGCCCTAATTCCCCTAAAAGAAAGATGCCCTAAAGAAACCCTCAGATACAGTAAAGTTCAGTCTTTTCTTCAAACAACTTCAGAATTCAAAACCCTAAACCTCACAAAAGAAAGATCAGCTTCAGCTGCTTAACTCCCATTAAGAAACCAACCAACTCACTGTAATCACAAAGAAACCCAATAAAAATTAGAACTTTACTAAAGAGAAACGAAACTTACAATAAAAATCCAAACTTTGAAATCGGAGAGATCAGTAATTAATGACTGAACTAAAAATCTTCACAACCAGTATCTATAAATCACCAAATAAATAAAAAGCCCTAATGTTAATTTCAAAAAATGAACTCAATCGAAGTACTTGTGGTAAATTTACTATTTTTAACACACTATAAAAACCCTAACTCAATAGTTTTCAGTTAACAAAAGCCATCATTATTACCAATAGATAAGATCAGAGAATAAAGATTTGAACTTTGAAACGAAATTGAACTATAATTGAAAAGTGGCAGACCTTAATTAAGAAGACATAAAAAGAAGATAGAAAAGAGAAGAAAGAAAACCCTAATTTAACTACTGAGATGTTGTTTGATCAAATTCACCTGTTTTGACTTGCTTCCTGACTATTTTCTCTCTCTCTCTCTCTAAAGATTACAACAACTCCCACCTCGAATATCGAAATTTTTAATTTTGAGGGGTAATTCTGTGATTATATTCAATTTGAGGGTCTGTTTTATTAAAAGAAAAAGCATCCCACTTTGATTTTTCTTTTTTTTTCAGTCTTTTTTCTCGGAGCCGTCATTTTGGGACAAAAGAAATTGTTGCCGCTAAACATTTTGTACAAAAATAAAAATAAAATAATTAATTTAGATCGAGTCAACAGACTTTATTAAGTCATATCAAGTCAGAGGACAACCAAAGAATTTGAAAGTAAAATTGGTTCCTTTATTTGGTTGATCTTTTTTTTCTATTATCTGACCATGTCTCGACAATGGAAAAAGTTAGTGCGAGTTTAATGGGACAGTTAGATTCACGCCACTTTCTCTCTTTTGATGGAACCAAATGAGCGTTTTATACCGAGATTTACAGCAGTATGTTGTTTTACTCTTATTCATCTTCTTTAATCAATCAGTCTTTTAACTTTTGTTTATTTTTGTTCTTACATTTTTTTAAATGTCAAATCTGAGTTTGAGTCCCGTATTTTGATAAACTATAAATTTGGCCCTCCAAGTGACGTAATTGTTGTTCGTTGATTCACATTTAACCCCGTAATGTGACAGACCCGCCTTTTTTTATTTCCATGTGTTTGATAAACTATAAATGTCGTCATGTAAGTAGAATAATCGTTGAGGTTCTCTTAACATGTTTTCTTCATCTTCCAAATCTAAAATTTCAACCTTGAAAAATGGAGATTGATTGTGGCACGGTTATACGATAACTTTTCACTTCCTCTTCTTTCCAGATCTCTTTATGAAAAATACGACCGCAAAGGTTTCTTTTAGTGCTGGTTCAATCGGTTATAAAATTTGTATTCAGTCCAAGATAGAAAAATGAAGTTGACAACACATAAGTATCTTTTGTTAATGTATTTAAACTAAATTAACGTTAGTTGCCTGATGTTGGAGTAAAATCACATTTTATTGGTTCTTGTAACAAATTCTAATCCTTAACGTTTGTAAACATGCACAAATTCGAATTAATACAATGGACTATTAGTTCGTTCCTCAGAAGAAATTTCCCATTACATTTCTGTCCTTAAAAACCATCTCCATAATATAAAGTTTAAACTAATCATGCGGGAGGGAGGAATGAGATATTTAGAAAAGTTGGAAGTCTTTTTAACGACCCTCATCCTGACGTCGGTGTATGTACTAGAGGTAACTATTAGAGTTGGTTTGAAATCTCTCAATTCAGTTCCACCCATAATTACCAACATTTAGAAGAAAAAAATTGTTAAATGACGCCAAGATCTTGGTTGACACTAACCAGAATCTTGATGTGGTTGTCGATTCTGATCAACTAGACATGTGAGAGAGAGAGGATGGTCCATTGATCCGACTCAATCACATCATACAAAGCCTCGATGGGATTGTCGACCTTGACCAACCGGACATGTGAGAAGAGGAAAGATGAATAATTGATCTGATCAAACCACATATTCACTGTGATAATTTCACATTGCTCACGAGATATCTGGAGTCTGAGTTGTAGATGAATGCAGAAGCTTAGTAAGTATAAAAGTATATTTGGTGGGCTCGTGGAGCATTTTCCAAGAAAAAACTTCCGTATCTGCGAGCTTGGACCTAAGGTGTTTAAAGCATAAGGTGTTTAAAGCGGATACAACATCGATACAAGTGATGTGGTTTGGAGCGTCAGACACCTCACTTTCCTAGTTGGGAGATTTTATAGGGCCCCCTCATTTTTGTTAAAAGGCCTCCCCTCAGTGATAATTTAGTAGGGATGTCAACGGGGCGGGTTTGGGACGGTTCATCCCCTTCCCAACTCCGTCCCGTTAGCAAACGGGTTTTACCATTACCGTCCCAATAATTATTCGGGGTGGATATTCAATTACCATACCCGCCCCAATTAAAAATTGCTAAACCATTACCGCCCCGCCCCGCCCCGTTTAATACATTTTGTTTAACAAAAGTTAGTTTAGTTTGAAGTAACATAACAATCATTAACAAAATTTTATAAGATTTTGAGTATATTAATCATAAACACTACAACAACTTAAATAATATATAACATAACATAGTTAAATTGATAATATAAGACTAAATTTTTTGAAACATAATCTTAAATAAAACATATATTTAATATATTCGTACTAATCGGTTCG
>BEHA01001545.1:1352483-1379051 GCA_002897215.1 Eschscholzia californica subsp. californica
CCGCCAGTTCGGACCAAATTGCCACCCCTATAATTTAGCAAGTAAAATAGTTCATGGGAAGGCCTTGTAGCAAAATTGGGGAGGCCTTATAAAACTTCCCTTCCCAGTTTCCCTACTGTCTACATAGACATTTCAGATGTCCTAACCCAATGGGTTGACATCTGAAAGACATTTCCATCCAAAAATAACATCTAATGAAGAAGTGAGTGAGTGAGTGAAGTCTTGAGTTTGTGAAAGAACTCGTCAAGAAAAGAGGGAAGAGAAAAATGGAAAGCAGTGAAGAAGAAGATGACTACCCAACCCACGAATGGATCACTCCTCAATCCAAAATTAATTCCATTTATCAATCCAACGCTGAAAAGGTTTCATTTTTCTCTTTCTCACTCTAATTTTTCTCATCTTACTATTGCCACACTTTACCCTAAATTTTACAGTTCATCAAAGATCAAAGTTATAAATTTTTTGTAGATTCGAGTTATGATTGTGTTGAACTGGTTTTAACACTCTGAAGTACTTTAATTCACTAATTTATTGTGTAAAATTTACCCTTGTGTGGAAGTTTCAGTTCATTATTGGCTAGTTCTTGAAGGTTCCTTTCTAGGGTTTTTTTTTTTTGCTACTAAAGATTGTGATTTTGTAAAGCACAAAATTTGTGCTTGTTATCTCTATTTTAAGACTACCCAGATTAATTTCTGGGGTTTTCTTTGTGGGTTTAGTTTTTGTAAACCGCATTTGCAAATTTTGAAGAAGTAGGTTGGTTTTCATTTTACCATGCATCAATTTGGGGTCACAGCTTGTTGGATCTCTCTCTCTCCCTCTCTCTCTCTCTCTCTCTCTCTCAATCATCTTCATACCTTTTAGTTGTTTCTTCCGGTTTCCTGCTATCTAATCTGTTCTGTTCTGTTTTTTCAGGGAATCA
Organism: Eschscholzia californica subsp. californica; assembly: GCA_002897215.1. Taxonomy (NCBI): domain Eukaryota; kingdom Viridiplantae; phylum Streptophyta; class Magnoliopsida; order Ranunculales; family Papaveraceae; genus Eschscholzia; species Eschscholzia californica. Next base: position 1,353,403 of record BEHA01001545.1, read on the forward strand.
GACAACTTTGTTGTGAGCTATTGGACTTGAAAGATGCAGTGGAAAACTTATGTGGCGATATGCATTCGAAATATTTGGCATTCCTCAGGTAGTGAATCGTACGAATTGTTTGCTTGATACATAGATTGTGCCGCTTGGAACCTTAGGACACTGAGACCAATCCCTTTCCCCAATCTAATTCTTCCTAGGTCATAGATGATGATCACTCGCTCTTGTACTTCATTAATCAACTTATATGGTTCAGGTATTACATTCTATAGTAGTTATGACTGATGACGTATGAGCTGTTTACAGGATATCAGAAGAAGTTGGCGAAATGGAGCATGAATTGATTGAACTGCATAAGCATGTATCTGCTCAAGGTATTCTTGTACAGGATTTGATGACTGGAGTTTGCCGCGAATTGGAAGAATGGAACCAGGCTGACAGTGAAACCCTTGAAGCCGAAGAAGATACTCATGGTGGTACACATCAAATTCTCTTACTCAATGAAGAAGAGACTCAGAAGATGGCAGTCTTGGAGAATATTGATGTTCTCCTGGCTGAGCATAAAATTGAAGAGGCTTTAGATGCAATTGAGGCAGAAGAAAAAAGTTGTCCCGAGCTACATGGTTCACAGGATGCATCCGCTGCCGAAATCTCATCTTATAGGACTGCTTTCCAGAAGAGGAAAGTGCTGCTCGAGAATCAGCTTGTTGAGATTGCTGAACAACCATCATTGAGCATTGCGGAACTTAAGTTAGCTTTGAATGGTTTACTGAAACTTGGAAAAGGATCTACGGCACACCGCTTACTTCTTAAAGCATGTGAATCCCGTCTCCATAAGAATATTGAAGCATTCCTTCCTTCATGCTCAATATATCCTGAAACATTTCCAGCTACTCTTTCGAAGCTTGTATTTTCTTCGATCTTAGCCACAGCAAAAGAATCTGATTCAATTTTTGGTGACAATCCTGCATATACGAACAAGATTGTGCAGTGGGCAGAATGTGAGTTGGAATCTTTTGTTCGACTGGTTAAGGAGAATTCACCCCCGTCAGAGACAGTTTCTGCTATGTGTGCTGTAAGTATTTGTGTCCAGGCTAGTCTCAATCACTGCTCTATGCTGGAATCGAGGGACCTTAAGCTTTCTAAGTTGCTTATGGTGCTTTTACACCCATATATTGAAGAAGTACTCGAGATGAACTTCAGACGAGCTAGGAGAATGGTTCTTGATATCACACAGAATGATAAGACCTTTGATTTGTCACCTCGTTTTGTCTCTCCGCTATCTGCTGTTGCAGTTTCATCATCAGACAGTGAGCTTTTAGACAGTGGAACAAGATTCATGTTCATCGTCAATGTAAGTTGATCAAAGACTTGAATATAATCTGGTATTTTCTTACAGGAGTAGATAAAATCCGACTAAAACTTGTTCCTGCAAATAACGTACTATCTTCTAGCCTTGATATTTATTCCCACCAAAGTTTTGAAAACTGATACTAAATTACATTTCTAGAAGTCGTGCCATTTTATTTTTGAAAGTTAGGGGTATTAAACTTCTCAATCCCTACAAGTCCTTCCATTCTGATTTTTCAAAAAGAAGATTCAAAGAGTTAAATGAGTAAGAGTCGCCGAAACTTGTTCTTTTGATTGGTTAAGTGAATCAATGTCAAAGTTGAGGTTGCGCCCAATTTTAGTGCAATGTTTAGATTAACCAATATTAGTACCCCAGATAAAAGATTCGCCGATGTGGATTCAATTGGAATGAGTATATATATAGATATGGATTCATGGAACCAAGGCTAGTGTCATATTTATCCGCTCATCATGTCAATGCTCATGTCCAGTTCGATGCATTTAGGAGTGTAAGATAAGATAAACCTACATGTGTTCTCCAATTCACTATGTGTTTGCTTGTACGGCTATCATTTTATGTTAAGTAACATGGCTATACATATTTAGTTACATGATGCTATGGCAGTATGACACCAAGTATTTCATCTGTGATCCAATCCTCTATTGCCGCCACTAAATATCTAGAATTCCTTATCTTATGAATGTCAAGTTTATTTTCACAAATTCCAATAACATCGTAGATATCTAACATGGTATGTACTTGCTCTTTCAGGATATTGTAGAACAGCTAACTCCGTTGGCCATTGTTCATTTTGGTGGGGCAATTTTGAACCGAATATCTCAGCTGTTTGACAATTATGTCGACGCGTTGATGAAATCTATACCTGGCCCTATTGAGGATAATAACCCCATAGAACATAAAGAAGTCATAAACTTTACGGCTGAAACAGATTCTCAACAACTTGCGCTTTTGGGCACTGCATTTTCTGTTGCGGATGAACTACTGCCGATGGCCGTGGCGAAAATTTGGAGTGGACAAACTGAAAATAAGGAACCAGGAAGTGGCTCAAGTGAGAATTTCACGCCCAGTATAAGTAATGCCATAGACTTCAAAGAGTGGAGGCGACAACTTCAACACTCCCTAAATAAGCTCAGAAATCATTTCTGTCAGCAATATGTTTTGAACTTCATTTACTCTAGAGAAGGCAAAACTCGGTTGGATGCTCAAATTTATTTAAATGGTAGAGGAAAAGATCTGTTCTCGGGATCCCACCCACTGCCTTCACTGCCATTCCAGGTGATACTCTTTTCTAGTTGTTTGTGTTCTGACATATGAGGCCAATATAAATTCAGCAACTAATTCGTTTGTCTTCCAAATACATATGTTGTCTCTGACTCTGTAGTTTTACTAAAAAAAACGTCCTTCACATGAGATTTCTCTTGTAAGCTCATTCTCTAATACGGTTTTGATTAAATGGGCTAGAAGGTGCTACTCTTATATACAATCCCATAGTGGAATTACTGTGTCAATGGCCTTCCCTCATTGGACCTTTAAACATGCAAAATGTATTACGTAGTGGGCTACGAAAAATATCAAACAGATGCTAATAATTAGGTCATTCGTCTTGGGACCAGGCATTGTTTGGAAAGTTGCAACAGTTGGCAACTGTTGCTGGGGATGTGTTACTTGGAAAAGAGAAGATACAGAAAAATTTGCTTTCTCGGCTAACGGAAACAGTGGTTATATGGTTATCTGATGAACAAGAGTTCTGGGACGTCTTTGAGGACGAGGCTCACCCTCTTCAGCCACTTGGTTTACAGCAGGTGTGTTCTTTTGCATTAGGCATGTCCAGTATACTTTTTCTTTCATACATTGAAAACAAAAACAAATTTGTATTTGCAGTTAATTCTTGATATGCGCTTCATTGTTGAAATCGCTGTTTATGGAGGCTTCCCATCCCGAAACGTACACCAAACTGCATCAGCCATTATTACTCGAGCAATTAGAACCTTCTCTGCAAAAGGCATAGACCCACAAAGGTACGTCTCAGTCTGTCCCTTATTGATATTCTCCCCCGTATAATTGCTTCTTAATTTACCACTTGAAATTTGCATTTCTTTTACTTTGGACATAGTGCACTTCCTGAAGACGAGTGGTTCGTTGAGACCGCAAAAGCTGCAATAAACAAACTTATGTTGGGGGGATCTGCGTCAGAAGCATCAGATACCGATCATGATGATCTTGATGAACACATCATTTTACACGATGAGATCATTTCTGATTCCGACGATAGTCTTTCTTGCCCCTCAAGCATAGACTCATCTACTGATTCTTTTGCTTCTGCAACTATGGGCGATGGTGAGGGTGAAAGTCCCATGTACTTCTCAGATCCCGAGAGTTGATCCCGCTGCCAGTATATGTCTCCTTTGTCGATTCGGGTATATACAACAAAGCTTCATCAGAAAACAAGAATGGCTTCAGAACTTGGCAAATGTTATAGAATAATAGGTAGATTTTCATGGAAGACGCGGTCTCCTTTCGGATTCAGACAATATTATTTTAGTTAATTAGGGTTTTTTGCTGTAGAAGAATAAGGTAGAAGAAGAAGAAGAAGAAGAAGAAAGAAAACTTTGTTTGTTGTTAGAGTTAGTAAGGGATCATATGGTTCACCTTTTGCAGATATCATTCATGTACATCAAGATCATATGCAAATGTAGTAAAAAGGGAGTTTGCTGTCCTCTTTTCCATTATTCAATCAAGTTTCTTACACTTTTTCAGGGGATTGTCTAAAGAGTTAGCACATCAGAGAAATGAAGATCACCCAATTTGTGAAGATTACTGTTTTACCTGTTTATTATTGGTACACATGGTTAAGTCGGTTCTAACGATGTTAAGTTAATTTTAAGAATGTTAAAAGATAAACGAGTCAAACTGGTATTTTACATAATTTGTGATCCAGAAAAAGAAGACATTCTGATGTGATCCTTTCACAACATTTCGCCTATATTTATGGCCAAATATTGAGCTTATTTTTACTCCGAATCTGAAAACGCACGAAATTTGGTCTTTTTAGTTCATATGGGTCTTGTACATGTTTGTGCAATAAGGTTGTGCACATTCACTCTAGGTTTGTACAAGTTTGCTTAGATTTGTGCACATTTTTAGATATTTGCACAGACGTTGATAAGTTTACATGGATTTGAGCCGATAATCCAAACATTAAAATATATTTGCATATCTATTCTGACTCAGTTTTATTGGAATTACGTTTTTTTAAACGACACGAGTACAATCGACAATTACATACTTCATTTGACTCAGGTACATCATAGGACCGTCCTATAAATGTTTATACACTATAAATACCGTACAAAAATGATCAGACGTTATTATTTATACTCTAGTAACATTATTTCAAATAAACATAATAGATCTTCACCTCCAATGAGATTCCAAAGTTTGACTTCTAAATTTTGAGTGACACCCAAAGCTCATGGACTAAATTGAGTTTTGTTTTTGGAAATCGACTATGATAGTAATTACCAGACATTAGTACATTACGAAGAGATAATACAAAGATACATCAAAGTTCATAAATTGAATATGCACTATAACTGTCTGATCTAATTAAATTTTCAGAATAACACCTTTGAAGGTGATCTGCAAGAGCCTAGAGTCGAACCTCAAGAGCCTAAAATTTATACTTCCACGACTAATTTGAGTTTTAAATTGGACATTGCTTCGAGGAGTGAAACTCTTTTACCGCCATTATCTCACTCTCAAGTAAAAGTGGGTGGAAAGAAGAAAAAAAAGAGCATTTTGATTGGTTCTTCATCTGACATTATCTCATCTTTCTTCTCTTCTTCCAGATCCCCTCTCAATAATTCTTCTTCTTCCACAATACCCAAACCTTCAAATCATCAAATAATCATCTACCCTCTCTCTCTCTCTCTATCTCTCTCTAGTTCTGAGACAAAGTCATTAATGGAGATGAACATAGCCTTGAAGCAATCCATCTTCTTAGGTTCATCTACTACTAACAGTCATCTAAGATCTTCAATTTCAGTTATTGGGTTTCCCCCTCCATCTCTTGAATACCCACTTTCCAATTACAACAACAACAACAATACCCACCATCATCATGGAAGAAATAGAGGAGGAAAGCTTGTATTGACAAGAGCTTCTGTTACCATTGAGCAGCAAACCCAGAACAAGGTTTCCCTTATCAAAATTGGAACTAGGGGAAGGTATAAAAATCTCCCTTTCTCTTCTATCTATCTGTATTTTGTTCTAAATGTATTCCCTTTTCTCTTTTTTATGATATGGCTGATTATGTTTTGTTCTTGTTTTGTTTTTTGTTCCATTTTTGTGGTTGTTTATGTGATTTTGGATTCCTGTATGTTCCTTGTTCAATTTCAATTTGGGGTGATTTATGTGAATTTTTAGTGGTTATGGGTTGTTCTTGTTTCTAATAGTTTTGTTTCTCAAATTAATTTATGATGTTTGGAATTTTGGTTTCCATTTCTTATGCTAGAAGCAAAATTGGGGATGAAAAGTTGGGGTTAATTTATATCTTTCATAGGATTTGAATATTTGATGTTTAATAGACCTAGGTTTATAGAAACTTTGGAGCTAGGGCACTGGTGGAGCACGGGCAAGCTGCAAAGAGCGACTTAAGTCTGTGCTAAAGCTCCCCAGGTGCATTTTGGAACTGTAGAGTGAGAATCTACAGTTAGTGGTGGATCAAGGACTGATCTATAAAATTCTGAGTGAAGAACAATAAATGTCACCCATTAAGAGAAGATGCATATTCATAAAGTTTTCTTTACCATTATTAATGCAGAAATCAATATTGAGGACTTGGAACTATTGGTAAGATTCACCTACTAAGTACTTCATCAAGCACACATATTTCGAGCTTGAGAGAGCTGAATGGGCTTTCGTGGCAAATTAAAGGATTACTTCAAAGCTTCTAAAGTTTGATAGTGAATGGGTAGGAGGTCTCTATTGAGAAAAAGCATATACACCACTCGTTGAAGGGGTAGTTCTTCTTCTTCCTTGAAATATGGATGCAAGTATTAGCTAGTTAGAACATTCCATTTAGCAGTAAGAATAGCTCTCAATTTCGATTCTCATGTTTGGTTATGTGAAATGTGTCCAATAGCAGTTAGGTGTATAGTTAAGAAGTTGAGTTTTCTAGTTACGGTAAATAAGTTAAGCTACTTGATAACTTAATTATTTCGATTTTTATGCTATTTTTTCGGATTTAATCACTGATTTGTTTTCTGTTGGATAATATAATTTCTATTGTTTATGTAGGACAGCCCACTGGCACTTGCTCAGGCTTATCAGACACGGGATAAACTCAAGGAGTCACATTCAGAGTTGGCCGAAGAAGGGGCTATCGAAATTATAATTATAAAAACTACCGGGGATAAGATCCTAGATCAACCTCTTGCAGATATAGGCGGAAAAGGCCTATTCACCAAGGAGATTGATGAGGCACTATTGAATGGTGACATTGATATTGCTGTCCACTCTATGAAAGACGTGCCTACATATTTACCCGATGGGACGATTTTACCGTGCAACCTCCCGAGGGAGGACGTCCGAGACGCGTTTATTTCCTTGACTGCCGCTTCCCTGGGTGAGCTTCCTGCTGGAAGCGTTGTTGGTAGTGCTTCCCTTAGGAGACAGTCCCAAATACTACACAGATATCCGTCACTGAAGGTAAGCAATTATTAGACTACATATGTCACTGAAGGGATTAACTGGTAAAGTGAAATTCCACGACTTGGAGATTGGCAATCGGCATCCGATGCTGATAGGTTGAATTGACTGATACTGCCCGATTCCGTGCAATCTACAGTAGAAAACGTAGAAATTCAAATTCCATCACCATTTTTTAACAAAATGTTCCTTCTATTTTTCACTCAAATAAATAAATAAGACATAGAAAACAAAGAAAGTAGGTTCTCGTGCAGGATAGTTAAAATGGTTATTTAACATAATTTTTCAACCCATGCACTTGTAAAAATGGCGCCTTCTAACTTTTCGTTAATGGTGTCAATGATGGATAATAAATTGTCTTTAGACTATTTACCAAGGACTAAGTTTTCGAAATCATTGCTATATCCTTTAGTTTCTCTTTAGATAGACTATCATTCTGACTCATTTTTAGCTCTATAAAACCGACCCAACCTAGGCACTTGTAAAGATGGCGCCTTATAACTATTTGTTAACGGTGTCAATGATGGATAATAAATTGTCTTTAGAGTCTTTACCAAGTACTAAGTTTTCGAAATCATAGCTATATCCTTTAGTTTATCTTTAGATAAACTATCTTTCTGACTCATTTTTAGCTCTATAAAACCGACCCATGGGGGGATGTGTGCATTGGGATGCTTCTTCTTCAATGTTTTCGTCAACCTTCTTTTGCTGAAGTGGGTAGATCGTCTTCCTTAACTATCTAATTTCCTTATAGATCTAGTTCTGATTATTGATCAAGAATGATACCCTTAGACCACCATATCATAGAGCTTACCACAACTACCTCCTTGTGTGTTGTTGATGCTTTGGCTCTTAGGATGTTTGCAGTTTAACTACCATATCATAAAACCACTTGGTATTTTGATCACAATGGAATTACCTTTTCACCATTTTCCTTGTCAATTTTTCAAAATCAACTATAATCAGTTGTTGTGTAAGGTTTATTTCACTGGTCGGTTAAATTGGAAAACTTCATTCTTTCATGAGATCATGCCATCTTCTGTTATCTTACTAGCTCTTGTTTCTGTTTTTCACTCTTTTGTATTTCATTTCCCTGTTTGCAGGTTGAGAACTTCAGAGGCAATGTTCAAACAAGATTAAAGAAACTTAGAGAAGGGCAGGTCCAAGCGACTTTATTAGCCTTGGCTGGCCTCAAACGCCTTAATATGACAGACACTGTTACTACCATTTTATCAATAGATGAAATGCTTCCAGCCATTGCTCAAGGAGCCATTGGAATTGCTTGCCGAACCAATGATGATAAGATGGTACTTATTTCTTGACATAAAAACCTTGAGTATCAGTGTTCTTAATAAGCCCCAACACTGTACCAGTATTGGTTGTGCCCTAGTGGGTCAGGATCAGTTTCTCGTTTTCGTATTTTTGTTCTTTTTTAATGAATGAAAATTACGCCAACCAGTAAATATTTATTTAATTTCATGCAGGCTGAATACATTGCTTCCTTGAATCACGAGGAAACAAGATTAGCCGTCTCATGTGAGAGAGCCTTCCTTGCAACATTGGATGGTTCCTGTCGGACTCCTATAGCAGGCTATGCACACCGAGACGAAGATGGTTATTGTGTGTTTAGAGGGTTGGTGGCTTCTCCTGATGGAACTCAAGGTAAAATTCTGGAATTGAGATGACTACTGATTATATAGTTTGGATGGTTCCTGCTGGACTACTACTTGTTTCAATTTATTCAAAGAAATGATTAGCCGTCTCTTTGGAAATATAGCCTACCTTTTATGGCAAAAGTGGAAGTGTCTCCTAAAACAATTGACAAGCAGAGAAACATGACCAAAGCCACTTGGGACTCAGTCTGGTTAAGGTTAACATCACACACACACGACACACATACACGCACACAGGAACGCGCACACTCGAGCGCGCACACACACGTATGCACACACGCGTCCACACTCGGGTGCGAGCACACATGCTCACCCACATGCAGTAGGTTAAAAAAATTGGCTATATAGAGTGGGTGGAGAAACGAAACGAAAATGTGTTTGTGCACGAAAGAAACTGCAGATGTTACTGTCATTGCGACGTCTCTACGAACTCATTCTTATTTTGACATATTCATTACTTCCTATTTCAGTACTTGAAACATCAAGAAAAGGTGCTTATGCTATTCATGATATGATTCAAATGGGGAAGGATGCTGGTGAGGAGTTACGCTCACGTGCAGGTCCTGCTTTCTTTGATTTCTTAACAACCCTAAAGTAAGCAAAACAGAATAAGGAGAGTACAATCATCTGAGAAATTGTTCGTTCTTTCTTTTTCTGCTTCCCCATTTGTGTTTTACCGGCTTAGTTGTTCGAAGAGCTAGATAGCAAGTCATGTTTGATAGTTAAGATTAGATTCTGGTTTTAAATTTAGTATCAGAATGTCATCATTTTTCAAATTCTCCTGTACTTTTCATCTGTTGGATCATAATTTTCTGATATGGTGCTGTAATTGAAAAATCTGTTGTTACATATTTCATAAACGAAATGAAGAACTATGCTTCTACATTTTCACATATATGTTGTGAAATCGATCTCTAGAGACAAACTTTAAACAATCCAATCGTTATCTTTTTGAAACTTTAAACAATCTAATCGTTAAAAAGAAGATAATTTTTTAATTTTGAATGATATTTCAGCCGGATGGTCTGAACAGGTACTGAACAATGCTGATAGATGAAACAAATTTGATTATATGAACTCGAAATAAGAAGAAAATGTCTTAACTTTTATGTAAACAAACACTAAAGGTGCCATTTGTTCTTTTTATAGATCACTTTAATTGTACAAGACAACCATCTTTTATACTTTATTTATTTCTTAGGGACAAAATATTGAATTTCAGATCGTGATAATTGCTAAATATAGATGCTTATACATCCAAATACATCATTATTCACGAAGATCGACTAAGAAATAGAACTTTAATTTTAGATCGTGATAATTGCTAAACATAGATGCTTACACATCCAAATACATCATTATTCACGAAGATCGACTAAGAAATAGAACTTTAATTTTAAATCGCGATAATTTCTAAACATAGATGCTTATACATCCTTTATTAAGAAACGACATTTGTCCTCGTCAACATTTTCCTTTCTGTTTTATTATATGGTTTGCCCTAAGTGTTAGCGGCCTAGGGGTAGGAATTGGGCTCGTCCGTGGGCACTTCAAGCATCAGGTCGGGCGGATCGGACACCAAACTTCAATGGCTATTAGGGTAATTGAGTTAACCAGGCGAGCAATTTTGAAATTCGCCTTGCGCATTACCCGCCCAAGCCCATTAAGAAACTCGGGTAATTCGGGTATGGGTGGGCGGGTAGCAGGTAATCTCATGACTTGAAAAAACTCACTTTTTCTTCTCATATTATAAAGTCTCCAAACACCTTTCCTGATTTTAAAGAAACAATGTGGGATTAATACTAACATTATTTGTGTTGTTCCTGTTAAAAATTTAATCTCACATTGAAAACTAATGAAGAATTGTAATGAGATATAATATAAACTTATCCCACTCTTTGCTCCCTCAAAGCCAAAGACAACTTCAATAACTTCTAGGAATTCTCTTGGACGATTGCAAATCAATGCATTGGGTTCGTGTGACCACTCTTAAACATATTGTTTACCATCTCAACTAGACCTAGTAATACAGGCGGTCGGGCTTCTATCAACCAAAAAAATTGATTTGGTTGGTTATGATTGGGGTGGGTGCGGGCATGGACAGGTGCGCTGGTAGAAGTTTTAATCCATGCCTGCCAACCAAAACTTGACGGACTGGGCGGGGTGTGCACGAGACGGACGCGGGCGTCCATGGTCCTCATTGGGCTCGTGTGCCCGTGTGCGAGTTTGGGCTCATGGGCAAAATTCCCGCCCCCATTCCATTCGAGGGTTTAAAAGGCAGTTAGACTAAACCACCAACCTCTGCTTCTTCATCTTCTTCTTCTAAGTTTTCTTCTTCCTGGTCGGGCAGAATCTTAAAAGGTACAGAGAAACTAATAATAATTTTCAGAGATGAAAGGTGGTGGTGTTTATAATCCCCCCATGTTCAAAACAAAGAAACCAAAACAGGGGAGAAAGAAGAAGAAGAAGACTTCCAGAGGTAAAGGTATTAGGGTTTCTTCTTCTTCTTCTTTTGGTATTATTAGAAATAGTGATTGGTTTGTATGTGAGATACTAACAAGACTTCCAGTGAAAACCCTTTCTCGTTTCAAAAGTGTTTGCAAAAATTGGTCTTCCGTGATTCAAAAAGAACAATACTTGATTGATTTACACCTTACCCGTTCAAAAACAAGACTTCATCCTCCTCGTATATTTATCGTCGTTCCTCTACAACTCACAGAGGAAGAGAAAATAATGAGAAAGAGATTTTTTTGTCCATTTAAAGAATCCCACATCACAGCTGAACTCTTGTTTGGAGAAGAAGAAGAATGCAATGGGAGTGGTCGCCCTTGCCCGCCTACAAAACTAAAACTAGTGGTTGACACAGTAAGGGAGATAGACTCACCTTCGTACGATATCATATCAAATCCTGTAAACGGACTAGTATGTCACATTAACTTATTTTCTGAACGTGATGCTCGTATATACAATATCAGGACTGGAGAAGTATCACCTCGGTTTCAACCATCTTCCGTGGTACGAGAAAAGTTTAAACATATAGTAATATCCCGACACGGATTTGGTTTTGATCCCGCCACTAATGAACACAAATTGGTTTGTGTGTGGACCATGGAGTCAAATGCCTGTTATGATATTTGTCAAGTTTTGACCATCAGGCGGGATGGTAATAATAATAGATGGAGAACGATCGAAGGGGTTCCATCGACTCCTCTAGACAAAAATTACGTTTATGTGAATGGTGTTATTTACTGGACCACAAGTTCAACTAGAGAATGGGCGCTTGCCGGTTTTTCCCATTCTGCATGCTTAGTGGCATTTGATGTAGGAAGTGAGAAGTTCAGAACAATCACAATACCTGATTTCATTCTTGATCGCCCTAGGGTTCTCGGTGATTTATGCTATCACGAGATTGTTTATTTATTTGAAGTGGATGGGAATTTAGCTATGGCAGTTAGACAGAACAAAAGTATGTTCCACATGTATGTGTACCAAGATAATGATTACAAAGACAAAGAGGTGGAGGAGATCAATGGAACCCCTACTAGTTCTTCCCCTAAAAAGAAGGAAAGATGGAGTAAAGTAAACACTATCACATTGCCTTTCGATATGGAGAGGACGCAATCTGTTAAGTTTCGTACTTTCGTAGGATCAGTTGACAAGATATTTGTAACATCAACTATTTGGGGTCATGGGGAGAAGAAGAGATGTCTGTCTATTTATTGTTACGATTGGAAGAAGAGTAGTTGGACAGAGGTTGATGTAAGTGGTATCCCGCCCTCAGTTCAACAATTATGTCATGCAGATTTTTTTGCTACTTTCTCCGAAAGTCTTTTGTCCCTTAACAATCACAATACTTTCTGACACCACCGTTGTTGCAGAAGAATCAACTTTAATTCATATAAAAACTTTATTTACCATTTGTTAAACTTATTTTTGCATTACGTTTCAAGTAACTTAGAGTACTCTATTTGCCTTCTTTCTAGCTTATGGTTGCATTCCTTTTCATGTAATTTAGTACTTTTATGAATTTGGTTTCTACTTTTCTTTTATTACCACATTCTATTATAAGCTCTCTCGATTTGCATTACCACATTGTTTGCAGGTTATTCTTATACAATATCTCAAGGTCAACAAGTAATAACTTAGACCGAACTGGTTTAACCTAGTGGAGTAAAGATGACCAGTCGGGCAAAATTCAAGAGCCTAATAGATCGAAAACCTGTTGCTTACCAAGTATTTCAGATTCCTGTGGATGCCTCCAACAACCCTAGAAGAACTGTCTTTGAACAAACTAATCGTTAAAAGAAGATAAAATTTTAATTTTGAATGATATTTCAGCCAGACGGTCTGAGCGGTAACAGTTGATTATATTATTCCACTACTAACGTAAACAAGTCAAACTAAAATGATGTCGAGATAGGAAGAAAATGTCTGAATTTCAGATGTGTTAATAGCTAAATATAGATGCTTATACATCCAAATACACCATTATTCACGAAGATCGACAAAGAGATAGAACTTTAGTTTCTTTTTTCTTCTGCAGGACTCAAAACAAAGACATCCAAAATCTTTTACAACAATAGTTCTATGATTTCCAATTGTATCGTAAATTGTAGAAAAAAATAAGATACTGTACAATCTACAAACTAATTACATAACTGCAACTTTTTTTCGTAAAGCAATGTATTAAACCACAAGTATGTGGGTTTTCCATTCAAGATTTTGTGATTTTGTTGATGATAACAGAAGCATAGTTAGCAACGGTTGACTCTGGGGATTGTTTAAGTCGTCCTATAACCGGGAACATTTGTGAAGAACGGAGGAATTCCCTGCAAAGTTTATGATCACACATTTTCGCCAAGGAGAAAAGAGCAATCTTTAATGGTGATTCGTTTACGGCATCCCTTCTACTTGGACTCAATGCCACAGTAGAACAGTCTACAACCAGCTTTAGAAGAGCCTGCACAAATAACAACAAACAAGTGGAATTTAGCAACACACTTTGTTTGTTACAGATATAGTTAAGAGAAGGGGAAAAGAAAACCCAAGTTATAGCACTGCCACCGATATTAGAGTTAGTGGCGAAATACCCCGTACATGCACACGTATAAGATACACAGTTCTCTCTGAAGGTTTGAGCTTGGAGACCAATATGTGGTTTAACACTGCCTATAAGACATTAGAGGCACTCATACTTTCATATAGGTACTGTTGTGTATCTATCTAGCTGTATTATGTTTTAGTGCAGATCTGCTTACGCAACATTTGGTGGACATTAAGTTGAAATCATTCTATTGGGTTCACATGTATAGGCGAGAAATGTAGTTCCCCCTTGGAGATGATCTCACAAAGGCATATAGTCGAAATTTTAGTAATGACCATCTCGCTTACCATTTCTTCAAATATAAGTCCAACTACAGAACAGTTGGTTTTCACCAGACTTTTTAACGGGGCGATTGGAAGTGGATGGATTGAATTTTTCATCTGAGTACACTTAGTATATGACCCAAACTGTCCACAACCAAAATCTAAAACACTATTTCCTACAAAGTCGAAAGAAAATGGTTTTGTATAACTATGACCTGCCCTTTACAAAAAAATCTAGCCAGCCTATGATTTCTTTCAGTTATTAAAGTTATCGCTGTCGGAAACTTGGAACGGTGGGTTTTGCTAAATTCACACTAAAATTGATGTACAAAACGAGAGACATTTAATAGGAAAAACAAAAAAATGAATAGGAAATAAGTGGAGAGCTTCATAAGACCTGGATGGCTCCTTTTGCGATTATATCTTCGCATAGCTTGTTAGAGTTGCGGACCAGATTGCTCAGTGCACCTGCAGCATTCGCTTTTGTCTTGTCTTCCTCTGAAGCAAGCAGCAGATTAGTAAGAAGAGGTATGGATCTCCTTAGCTCCTCGTACAAAAGGTCATTGTGGTATGCTGCATTACCAATCTGGAGAGAGACAAGAAAGTCAGACCAGAAAGATTCGGTATCTTCCGTAACGATGTCAGAATATTTGATAAAAGTATTTACAGTTTTTCAATTTAACTGGTCTATATATGAACTTAGTCGTCTTCTATAAACTACGACTTTAGTTGTCCTTCTATCATTTTGAATTCGAAACCTTACTGAAACAAATTTTTGTTCGTGCAAGAATCCGCTGAAATATTATATACATATTATTTATAACTGAGGATCTGCAGAGAGGTTGTACCAAAGAAACACTTCGAGCACAGATATGGACTGGAGTGGATGCCTGTTCCGGTAATGCATTACCACAATTAAACTCTACATATTGGGAGTGAATATATCCAATCATAGATACCGCTTTATGGCAAAATTAAACCCAAATCAAACAACTACATTTGAGGGTTTACGGTAGCACTAGAAAAAAAACAAGGCTATAAAATAAATTCGACATCATCACTGGGGAAAGAACTCACAGCAAAACAAGCAAATTTTCTGGTTCGTTTATCTGGATCAGCACATCGATCAACGAGGAGACTGATGATGTGTTTTGTTGCCTGGAAACGAAAAGTATTACAAAAGGCACAGATGGTAACATTATAGAATTAGGAACCCATGCGAAAAAATGGAAGGAAATTATGTTCCAATGTAATTATAACACCTTTCTTACCAGTGAACTATAAAAGTACGAGTTATGTCGACACATATTGCCTATTGCACTGCAAGATTTTGCACGTATATTTGAATCTTCGTGGCTAAGGAAGGCCTTCAAGGACTCCAACAAATCAGCCTTATTAAGGATTTCGTAAAACGCCTGCAAATGAATATTTTTAGAGATGATACAGTGTTCTGGTGAAAAGTAAAAACAGATACAACTCATTTTAGGAGATATGTGCTGAAATCTGAAACTAGGCTAGACATGCACGCTTCCAGACCTTGAATATTAAGGGGTTGACACTTGACAATACCGAATACCACTTAGGATAGCTATAGACTATAGCTATCAGCCTATCACGATGTCATATGTGGTGGGTTACAAACTAAACAGAACAAAATTCTATTAAATAATTAGGTGAGGTCCATATCTCAAATAGATTATAACAATAAATCAGAATAAGCTACTCTTAACTTGGTTCAGTATGCAAGTTGGTTCTCATAACAAGTCTGCGTCATAGTGGTTCTCGTACTTGATCAGTGGGAAACTGAACCAAGACTTTATTTCCATGTTGATACATTTCCCATTTAAACTGGTACCTATTGACACCCTCTAGCTAAAAAATATAAATACTTATGTTTCTGACCTTATCCATTCGAGCCAAGTCTGAAACTATCATCAGAATGTCCAAAATGACCTCCCTTGGGCTGGAAAAATTGAGCAACTTTTTGACATTGGTCGGATCTAAAAGACCTTTCCCCAGGAGCTGAAGGGCAAGGGGTCGAATAACTGCCATTTTTGCTACAAAAGCTACAGGTCTCCCTGAATCTTTCAACTCCAAATGATCCAAGCATCTAAGAATACAACCAGGCACTCCTACCTGCAATAGTTCAAAATTTGTTACAAACACCAGTAAAAGATCCAAAAAATATAATAAAAACTGTTGAAAGAGTTTAAGTTATAACCTCCACAAGAATTTGAATATACTTGGGCATGTTTGCTTCAATTCCTTTAACTATATCCTTATCCTCAACACCTAGTCTTCCACCAGGTGAACCCATGTTGAGAAGGAAACCACTGCTAACTGATGCAGTAGCAGATGGCAAGGGATTAACATTTTGCACTGCGACAAAAGGAAATGCTAAGAGATCAATCACTGCGTGGATTAGATCTCGGACCCCATCATTCCCACCACCAGGCCCATTCCAGCATTTCAATATCTTAAGATGTGCTTCAGATATCAAACCAGATATTAGCTTCACATTTTCACTCCTAACCAAGATATCACGAAATGATAAGGCTCCACTAGAAAGACAATGACAAATTGAAGACACTGTCCATACAACACCAGTAGGTGATAACCCAATTAGGTCCTTCGTTTCATCTATTTCTTGAGTAACATTTGGGAGGCGGTTGGCTAGTAAACATATAAGTATCTGGGGAGTATTATTTGCACAGGCTTGCTGAACTGCTAGTGGTCCTCCCCACTTTAGTCTGGTTTCCAACAAGCCAACACATCCATCTCTCATTCCATGCCAGTATGAGAGCATTCCGTTCTGATTATCAGTCGCTTCATTTCGATCCATTGGCGGGGTAGTAAGAATGCTACAAAGTGTGGTAGTTGGGGGGATCATAGGCATGGCAGTTTCAGATAGAGGAGACTCTGACGGAATTCCACTTTCAAGGGATAGAATGGATGCTAGAGCTAACATGGCTGATACACAATGTGGTTGTAAGGATGTCGTTACTGTATCAGTGGAGGAATAATGTGCAAGGACTGAAAGTCTAGAAAGTTGCTTTTTAGGAGTTGTTGTAAGCATGAAAAATGAAGAAACTCTTCCCGACAACTTCAGAAATTGTGCCATTGTTGCAAGGATGAGGCACGATTGCAGCACTAGGACATTCGGGTTCGATATTTTGTTTTTATTTCCTTCTGATGGCTCTTTGGTTGGATTAGAAGCACAAAAACATAGTATAGAGAATATTTCCGAAAGGATAGTGCCATCTCCGCCTCCACTGACAACAGTTGTAACAGGCAAGGAACTTGGCAGGCCACAGAGCAATCCAGACACAAGTCCACTATGAACACAGCACCTCAATATCAGCTGAAAAAGGAAAGAAAATTTTCACCTATTTTTTCATATACACGACAGAGAATCCAAACTACATGACTGACTACGTGGGGTCTTCAGCTATTAATTGTCATTGGGAACATAAAGGTTTGATGATCAATCTAAAAAAGAAAGAAATCTGAGATACTTTCTGGAGAGCTATGTTAACCTTACATGCATAACACTAGGCAGGTAACAAAGAAATACACACATGCAATCTATGCCCTGATATATATAACTAATAAGTACTAAGTAGAGCAATAACAATATGTTCACAGGACTATATATATCTCAGACTTGAAAGTTGAAACAGATTTTGGAAATTACTTCTGGATAAGGAGAAAGACAGAAAGTGAGACCTGAAGAGCAGCAGATAAAGCAGATTCCAGGCGCTGATGAAGACAATAGTAGATGGCGACCTGCATTGGTTTTGATTTGAGTAAGGCTTTCACTACCGCATCAACAACTTTTGCTGATTCAGTCCCAAGCATTGAGCCTCTGTCATTCTCGTCAACATCAAGTCGAAGTAAAGAATGGCTACAAAAAGTTTGTAATGGAAACAAATACACATGTCCTTTGGTGAATATAATCTCCAATCCATTTATCAGTGCCCACATAGCCCTGCATGCTTCACAAGCAGCACGTAACATATTTGAAGAACCTCCGATTAGACTTAAGCCCGAGGAAACTAAGCACATTGACAGTAGATCCATAACTCCAGAGGTTTTAGCATGATCTATGATCTGTTTTGAAACTTCATATGCTAATGAAGTAGTGGGACCCACTTCTGTTTCTTCAGCAGCTACTAGATATTTTCTAAGGCCCTGAACAACTCGGGATAACATGACAGCAATGCATGCAGTTGACTCATTCAAAACCCTTCCAGATGCATCTTCATTATACCCAACAACCTACATCAATAGAGTATAGAAATTCAGAGAAACCAAAAGCATGAATTTTACAGAAGATAAATCCATTGAGTGTTGTAAGTTAAAGGTTGAGAAAATCATGGAGAGTATAAAGAGCTGAACTAGAACTTCCTTCATTATTTTCTTATTGTTCTTACCTAATTGAGTATATACAAAAAAAAATATGTACAGACTAAAGTACCCTTATACTAGTTATATCTTTACGCATATACGTAGCTCCATCACTAAGATAAGCGCTAACCTTTGAGTATAGTTCAAGTAGTATAGACCAGTGCTGGGAATATGAGCTCCGTATAACACTTCCACTAATATCCACTAGTTTCTTTAAAACTGAGAAACTCTGCAATTTCCAAAATTTACAACTGTATCAGACACAATAAAGCATCAAATTTGAGGAAAAGCACGAGTAGGAGTGAATATTGGAATGGCTTCAGAAGATCATCGTCACAGGAAAGCTCCATGTATTATTAACATACACCATGTGAAACGAACAAGAAAAAATTTGAATATATTGGATATATCATAGAACTAAATGTAAATTTTTACAACAATAATACCTTGGCAGTTAAATCATTGCCCTCCGGTGATTTTATGCTAACTACAGAGGCCGTGAAAACGAGAAGTTCCCCAACCATACCATCAAGTGACGCCTCAGAATGAAGAGCAGAAGCTGCAACTAAGTTTGATATGATTCTAAGTGACTGGTTTACACGAACAATATCCTGATCCCTGTACAAGTTTGACCAGCAAATTTTCATGACAGAGCAGCAGGAGCGAAAGAGCCTACTTAGATGCATTTTTAGCTCTCTAGATCCTACATAACGCAATTCTGTCGTCATTTGATAAATATTGGGTCATCTACCCATATGTTGCGTGAAGGTTACAACAACTAATGGCTAAGGAACCACACAATACACATTTTCTGTCCGATAGGGAATGTATAGGTGATATTGCGTTATTAACTCATAGATCTATGGTACCAATATATTCATTCACACTTTCAAGAAAAAAATCTATGGTACCAATACAACCAATACTCTCTAAATGACTAAATATGTTGGTACTCATTTTCGCTGAACTTGTGAAACAGCTCTTTATTACTCGAAAAGGGAAATGAATAATGTAAATTAATTTCCTAATTAATAAAAATTAGCATTTAACCACCTAAAATAATGCATAAAGCGTACGCCAGATAAGGAAAACTAATCACCTTCTCTTCTAAATTTAGCTCAATTTCACAAAAGAAAAGATTATGTGAAGTTTCGAAGATCCATAAATATCAGCTTTCCATGTCAAACTTAATATAAAGCCACTAATAATCTAATATATCTTCAATGATATGCACATTATACTAAGCAAGGTTGTTATGGGTGATAAATAAGAAGATTGGGGGTCTGAAATTAGTTAGGCAAGAGGATTGGGAATCTGAAATTAGTGACGCAAGTTGGGAGTGGGGTAACCTCGTGTTGTAATATAAAGTAATGTACATTCAGGATTATAGAGTAAGATTAATTTTTATGTATGATACACCAGATGCACTAGTGAATTAAATCAAGGAATAAATAATAAAGAGTATATCAGGAATATACTCCCCTGACTGACCAGACAGTGAGGTTCATGTGGTCATCCAGACCCTACTTAGAGTTGAAGTGAAATACCGGTCAGAGCCCATTTAACATGTTTCTAAGGAAACGTGAATGTACGCGAGCAAGTACTCCATTCACTATACTATAGATCATGGAATTGTATTCCATATGTATGGATTGAAGGAAAAGATGGAACTATTTCAATTCACCTGTATGAGTTCGACCAATTCTTCAGTGGCATTAAAACAAGGGATATAGCTTCATTATCTTGACCAACGAAACTTGCTCCCTTTACTGTTCGTGAGTTACTTTCCAGCCGATCCAAGACCTGACAGCCTAAACAGGACAAAATAATTGAAACATATCTGCAATGAATTGTGTTAAGTAGAAGAATTTTCTGTGTATAATGTAGACAAAGAGTGAATTAATAGTTTTTGTACCTGTGTCTGTCACCAGTAAACATTATCACATACAGCAAATTAATATTCCAATGAGTTATTACTTGTATAGGTATTTAATCTGCTAACGTTTATCCAGTTTGATAAACGATTTCTAATTATATTCACATGACATCAAACGGTAATTTGTGGACCTAACACGATCTTGTGCAAGTACACCCAAGATGTACGTGGAAATCTCAATCCTCACATGAGTCATGACACCTAGTATTACCGAAACGCGATAACTTTCTAGGTGACAAGTAAAAGTTCTGGAATGCTTTACCCATGATAGTTGTGCTCCCTTAAGGAAGCTGAGGCAAGGAAGAAGTTCTTACGCCTCACATAACACATGTTGATGTAACTTGTAAGTACTCCTAGCAAGCACAATAGGTCAAAAAGCAATAAACAAACACCAAACCAGCATTATGAAAGTTGTGTTACTACCATGTCTTGATTAGTTAATATACAACTAAGTGAAGGGCCGTAAGAGAAAAATTAATTGACAACGAAAATATCAAAATTCAAAAAAAATAACCAGTGATCATTTCAAATATACCTGACTGAACAACATTAGTTGGAACAGTTAATCCCGGGAGCTCCTCATTTGGCAATGAATGGTCAACGGCTGCAACTGGGCGATCTGAATTACCATCACTGGCAGGACCTCGGTTGCCTTTGTTCTCACAAGCATTTGTAGGATGAGGTTTGACTGTAACAAATTATTTGGAACAGTAAGAGTAGGAGTTCCTAAATGCTGCAAAAAGCAAGACGTAAAAGATGCAAAATCAAGGGTCTCACTCTCAGGTAGAGTAGCATAAGTTGTCCTGTCACCTTCTCCCCTCCAAGCTGCATCATTACCCATAGTTGCAGCAGTTGCTACTCTCAACTCCTGTCAATTTATCAGAACGAGATATAAGTAACTCCTTTGATCTTGGAACCGGATGTTAAGCCACAAAATAAAATTACAAGTGCAATATGAACAGCTTCTTTTTGTTGTTTTACATAGAAAAAATAAATAAATAACTAAATATTACCCTTGCTTCCACCTCATCTGAGGATTCTCTAACAAAAGGGTGCTCAAGAAGTGAGGGCCATGTTAGCCTATGTTGTGGTACCTGTGTTCATTTCAGAAACCAAATTAAGCATTTGGAGGAAGTATAAAAGGGAAGCAGGTCACGAATTGGACCAATTTAATATAATACGATATAGATTTTCGAAAGAGCATGTATCTACCTTATTGAGCAACCCCTTCAGAAAGTTTTTAAAATTCGAACTCATATTTTCTGGATATTTTACAGGATCCTGCAAAAGTAGTTCACACAAGGGAAATAACACATTAATTGCAGGCTTGCAGCACATGAAAATTTTGACACCAGAAAGAAAAAGAGCAAATGTACCTTAATGATGTGGCGGATGAGTGCATATACTGAATTTGTATAAAATGGAGGTTGACCAACAAATAGCTCATACCTGGTTATAACCATAGTAGTTTTCAGTTCATGTTATATATACATGAACAGAAGTTCAAAATACAAAAAAACTATATAAGACTCTACTTTGTCTTATAACATTCACATATGCTTTAAAGTTTAGACCATTGTATCTTTTAAGTCTATTTCCTATTGTGATGTAGTAGTCAATTGGGAGGCGTGGATGTCATGTAAGTTTCCTTGTCCTAGTCCTCTTGTACATTTTTTTCCCTTATATATCCATTCAAATTTTCAAAAAAAAAAAAGTTTAGACCATTTTCTCTTTACCTA
The DNA here is from genome assembly GCA_002897215.1 of Eschscholzia californica subsp. californica. Classification (NCBI taxonomy): domain Eukaryota; kingdom Viridiplantae; phylum Streptophyta; class Magnoliopsida; order Ranunculales; family Papaveraceae; genus Eschscholzia; species Eschscholzia californica. The sequence continues at coordinate 1,375,594 of BEHA01001545.1, forward strand.
TGGTACGTGCCCTCTTTTGCTTCCACAACAAACGGTCAAAAGTAACAACATGCTACATTAGAAGGCCCCGTGAGTCGTGACACAATGAATAGACAACATCATCGAGTCAAGGCAGAAAAGACACACTCCTTGTGTTAAGTTTGTGGGTCATCCAACTCAAAACCAATTGGCAATGAGTGGAGAGGACCTATACTTTATATTCTTGGTTGTTAGTTACCCATGGGACTATTCTCACACGCCCCCTCACGTGTGGCGTTCTTTGAGCCTAACACGTGTGTTTTTTTCTTTACGGGTGACGTGGAGCACGTGTGGCTTTTAAGCCTATCACGTGTGGGCCTAGCTCTGATACCATGTTAAGTTTGTGGCCATCCAACTCAAAACCAATTGGCAATGAGTGGAGAGGACCTATACTTTATATTCTTGGTTGTTAGTTACCCATGGGACTATTCTCACACCTTGCATACTAGACATACAAAGGTAGGCCCTTTCAAGTTATGGCCTATATGTGATACTCAAGGTATGTGGTGAAGTCGTGAAGGTGAACAATCTCATTTGACTACCACAATTTTAACAGGTTATCAGACTATATATAATTTCCAACTTCCAAGGACTGCAAACGATAAAGAACGATGAAGGTGTTAATGATGACATTGACGGCGACAATCAAGATAGATAAGACAATAAGGAGAGGGGAAAAAACATACAAAATGACCCCAAGAGACCACAAATCAGCAGTGTGATTGTAGGGTTGTTCACGTACAAGTTCTGGAGCCATGTACAATGGAGTACCTGGAAAAGCAAAACTGGAACTACTGCTAAGCTGCTAAAAAACTCCATTGTGCAAATGTCAAGCAATCTATGTTATTAATTTCCTAATTACTCTTGACTAGTCCGTGAATAGTCCACATTCCCATTTGTCCGACTCAACGAGTTGGACTCAGCACCCTAGGTTCTCATACTGTCCGACCAGGCGTTATGAAACTTTATTTCTTTCTTTTCCAATCCTCCTGGGTTTCTTCCTTTTTAGTTGTCAATCACTGTCTAGGATTACCCCAAGGTTGATAAAGTTATGATGTAGCATTGGTGATGCATTTTTTTCTGTAATTATGTGGTAATGTTGTATCTAATTGCATTCTAAACTCGAGTTAATTTAAATCATTTTTATGGTGTTACACTGTTATATATGATTATTTCCGATTATATATTATAAATATATGCATATATATATATATATATATATATATATATATATATATATATATATATATATATATATGAGTAGTTGAATAAGCAGGATTAGTCTTTTTTTTTTCAAAATTTGATTCAATTAATAAGAGAATAACACAAAAAAGAAAGGAAAAAGGGTTGCTCAAGTTATGCTACATTACATAACCCAAGCCTCCCAATTCCATAGTTGATGAAGTCTTATTCCATAGTTGATGAAGTCTGTGACTCCGAGATTAACAACGTAACGAGCAACAAATGACATCCTAACTAATCTTCATTTTCGTATGGTTAATGCACGGAATAAGGCCTTGAATATTAACAGCCTTTAGAACTTCGGAAAAAGTGCAAAGAGATGCAATATCTCAAAGGTCGGTGTTATTAGATATGACAGTTGCCAAAAAAGGAATCACGTGAAACAGTAAGAATAAACATGAAAGTTCTCATATTCCTAGGATGATTACTTTTCTTTTCCAATTTTAGCTGTTTCGTGGCATACCATGTATCAGTTGAGAAACTTGCCTACTAGGACTGTTAGTAGGAAATAAACCATAGACACAAACCTCTTAAATTCAAATAGTACGGCAGAAGTAGAACAAACCTTTTATGGAGCGCAGGACAACAGTATTGGTGGACATCGCACGTGCAAATCCAAAATCACAAAGCTGTGCAATAAACCAGAATATATGAATGAGATATGAATCATATGATAAGTAAGGCCTTTATTGAGGCAGTCAGAGTGATTGAGAATAAATAACAATGCGCTTATGAAAGTTCAGACATAATTAGCGAGGTGCCGTCACAAATATATGTTTAAACAAGTGTTTAGATGAATTTTAGTCTTTACAAACATGGTTCGGCTGCTGAACAGCAAGCTCCATCAAGGGATACCAAGATATCATAACCCCTCTCCATTGTAGATGGTAAGGCACTACATAAAGTACAAGGCTTTGGTACAAACTTTACCAATTAACCATAAGCCCATAACTTGAACATACGTACAGACCCACATAGATTAACATTCTGAAGGAAGGTGTTCTGTACCATTGAATTAAATCAATTGACATGAGTCGAGGAGTAAAGGTTCGAGTGCTAATCTGCATGAATCCAGTGTCCTTGTGTTCCTTACCTTGATTATATTGATCCTTTCGTTTATAGGATTACTATTCATACTTGAATCATATGTGCAAATAGTAAAACTTGTGATCCTTTTGTTCATTGGATTAAATTCAGGAATATGTCAGCTACATATTAAACATTCAAGAACTGAATACGCCAAACGAACACATCTTCATTAAAAGGTCTATCATATGAAGTAGGATAAATGGAGATATTCCTCTGAAGCTGGATGAAACTTAAGGAACTGAAGGTCTTAGCAGCCAAATAACTTCTAAAATGTAAGAACTCGATACTCCATATGTCACAATCCCGGGAACATGAACAACAATTCATTGGCATGAATCAAGAATTTGGATGCTAAGAAACGAAGGTTTATAAGGGGTTTGCCAGTTTTCCAGGCAATATAACAGGGTTTTCATTATTTAGATAAAAGAAACTCATATAAAAAAATATACAACCTTAACAATAGATCCAGCTCCAATAAGAATATTTTGTGGCTTCATATCTCGGTGGATGATACGATTTGAGTGCAAGTAATGCAATGCTCTAACCTTGAATCAAATATCACAATATTTGCATGAGAAACATACAAGTTAGTACAAAACAATGAGCAACAATCAAGATGCAGCAAAGAATAATGCAATGAAATGCAAATCATGATTTTATAAATTTCAGTGGGAGTACCAACTGCTTCGCAATTGCTTGAACTTGCTCTTCAGGGAGGCACTTATCATCCTCTAGAATTTCGAAAAGTTCACCCTGCGAACAGAAAATGTTTCATAAACTGACCCTGCATCAGAGGACGTTATAGAATACTAGATCATTGGAAAATTTTGTTACCTGTGCAAACTCAGTCACGACACAAAATTCTTGTGGAGTTTCAAAGGAATCAAGCATTTCAATTATGTTTTCATGTTTAAGTTTCCTCAAAATCTGTGCATTATAGCCAAACAATGAACCCGAATTAGTTTCCATCAAGCAAGTGGTGACATCATCACGGCGTTCTTTTTTTTCTACAATTTCGTGATATATTACAAATTTCTTTCAACATCCACTAATAGTAGAAAAAGTGTATCTTTACATAACAGGGCTTAGTTTTTGGCGGTTTTCTTCTT
>BEHA01001545.1:1383110-1396822 GCA_002897215.1 Eschscholzia californica subsp. californica
CTCTTGTACATTTTTTTTCCTTATATATTCATTCAAATTTTCAAAAAAAAAAAGTATGACCATTTTCCCTTTACCTATGGTACGTGCACTCTTTTGCTTCCACAATAACCCCGGGTGTCGAAACAGTAGTTTCGTCCCAAACGGTCAAAAGTAACAACATGCTACATTAGAAGGCCCCGTGAGTCGTGACACAATGAATAGACAAGATCATCGAGTCAAGGCAGAAAAGACACATTCCTTGCATACTAGACATACAAAGGTAGGCCCTTTCAAGTTATGGCCTATATGTGATGCTCAAAGTATGTGGTGAAGTCATGAAGGTGAACAATCTCATTTGACTACCACAATTTTAACAGGTTATCAGACTATACATAATTTCCAACTTCCAAAGACTGCAAATGATAAAGAACGATGAAGGTGTTAATGATAACATTGACGGCAACAATCAAGCTAGGTAAGACAATAAGGAGAGGGGAAAAAACATACAAAATGACCCCAAGAGACCACAAATCAGCAGTGTGATTGTAGGGTTGTTCACGTACAAGTTCTGGAGCCATGTACAATGGAGTACCTGGAAAAGCAAAACTGGAACTACTGCTAAGCTGCTAAAAAACTCCATTGTGCAAATGTCAAGCAATCTATGTTATTAATTCCCTAATTACTCTTGACTAGTCTGTGAATAGTCCACATTCCCATTTGACCAACTCAACGAGTTGGACTCAGCATCCTAGGTTCTCAAACTGTCCGACCAGGCGTTATGAAACTTTATTTCTTTCTTTTCCAACCCTCCTGGGTTTCTTCCTTTTTAGTTGTGAATCACTGTCTAGGATTACCCCAAGGTTGATAAAGTTATGATGTAGCATTGGTCATGCATTTTTTTCTGTAATTATGTGGTAATGTTGTATCTAATTGCATTCTAAACTCGAGTTAACTTAAATCATTTTTATGGTGTTAAACTGTTTTATATGATTATTTCCGATTATATATTATAAATATATATATATATATATATATATATGAGTAGTTGAATAAGCAGGATTAGTCTTATTCCCTAGTTGATGAAGTCTGTGACTCGGAGATTAACAACGTAACGAGCAACAACTGACATCCTAACTAATCTTCATTTTCGTATGGCTAATGCACGGAATAAGGCCTTGAATATTAACAGCCTTTAGAACTTCGGAAAAAGTGCAAAGAGATGCAATTTCTCAAAGGTCGGTGTTATTAGATATGACAGTTACCAAAAAAAGAATCACATGAAACAGTAAGAATAAACATGAAAGTTCTCCTATTCCTGGGATGATTACTTTTCTTTTCCAATTTTAGCTGTTTCATGGCATACCATGTATCAGTTGAGAAACTTGCCTACCAGGACTATTAGTAGGAAATAACGGTAATAACCATAGACGCAAACCTCTTAAATTCAAATAATACGGCAGAAGTAGAACTAACCTTTTATGGAGCGCAAGACAACAGTATTAGTGGACATCGCACGTGCAAATCCAAAATCACAAAGCTGTGCGATAAACCAGAATATACGAATGAGATATGAATCATATGATAAGTAAGGCATTTATTGAGGCCGTCAGAGTGATTGAGAATAAATAACAATCCGCTTATGAAAGTTCAAACATAATTAGTGAGGTGCCGTCACAAATATATGTTTAAACAAGTGTTTAGATGAATTTTAGTCTTTACAAACATGGTTCGGCTGCTGAACAGCAAGCTCCACCAAGGGATACCATGATATCATAACCCCTCCCCATTGTAGATGGTAAGGCACTCTATAAAGTACAAGGCTTTGGTACAAACTTTACCAATTAACCATAAGTCAGTAATTTGAACATACGTACAGATTCTACAGAACCACATAGATTAACATTCTGAAGGAAGGTGTTCTGTACCATTGAAATTAAATTAATTGACATGAGTCGAGGAGTAAAGGTTCGAGTGCTAATCTGCATGAATCCAGTGTCCTTGTGTTCCTTACCTTGATTATATTGATCCTTCCATTTATAGGATTACTATTCATACTTGAATCATATGTGCAAATAGTAAAACTTGTGATCTTTTTGTTCATTGGATTAAATTCAGGAATATGTCAGCTACATATTAACATTCAAGAACTGAACACGTCAAACGAACACATCTTCATTAAAAGGTCTATCATATGAAGTAGGACAAATGGAGATATTCCTCTGAAGCTGGAGTGAAACTTAAGGAACTGAAGGTCTTAGGAGCCAAATAGATTCTAAAATGTAAGAACTCGATACTCCATATGTCACAATCCCGGGGAACATGAACAACAATTCATTGGCATGAATCAAGAATTTGGATGCTAAGAAACGAAGGTTTATAAGGGGTTTGCCAGTTTTCCGAGCAATATAACAGGGTTTTCATTATATAGAAAAAAGAAACTCATATAAAAAAATACACAACCTTAACAATAGATCCAGCTCCAATAAGAATATTTTGTGGCTTCATATCTCGGTGGATGATACGATTTGAGTGCAAGTAATGCAATGCTCTAACCTTGAATCAAATATCAATATTTGCATGAGAAACATACAAGTTAGTAAAAAACAATGAGCAACAATCAGGGTGCAGCAAAGAATAATACAATGAAATGCAAATCATGATTTTATAAATTTCAGTGGGAGTACCAACTGCTTCGCAATTGCTTGAACTTGCTCTTCAGGGAGGCACTTATCATCCTCTAGAATTTCGAAAAGTTCACCCTGCGAACGGAAAATGTTTCAGAAACTGATCCTGCATCAGAGGACGTTCTAGAATACTAGATCAATGGAAAATTTTGTTACCTGTGCAAACTCAGTCACGACACAAAATTCTTGTGGAGTTTCGAAGGAATCAAGCATTTCAATTATGTTTTCGTGTTTAAGTTTCCTCAAAATCTGTGCATTATAACCAAACAATGAACCCGAATTAGTTTCCATCAAGCAAGTGGTGTGACATCATCACGGCGTTCTTTTTTTTCTACAATTTCGTGATATATTACAAATTTCTTTCAACATCCACTAATAGTAGAAAAAGTGTATCTTTACATAACAGGGCTTAGTTTTTGGCGGTTTTCTTCTTGTAAGAAGCTTTCACTAAAAGCCTCTCTAAAGCCTTTAAGCAAGACTTTAGCTATCCTCATTACCCACATTTTCCTTTTTCATGTGTTTGGCTAACAATGATTGATTATCACTGATTGGTCACAAGCAAATATTAGGATTGACATGTCACTAATAAGTTTGTTCAACAAAATAATCAAACTGAAGGTTAACTAAAGCACCTATAGTGCAACTTGTCATGCACTTCTCCACTAAAATACCAACCGAAAATGATGTTCATTTTACTCAATTTGAAGATGAGTGATAAAAGCGTCAACTCGTAATAGACATTATATGTTCATGCAAATAAGACATAAATCTTGCAAATTTATCATATTCAAGAATATCTAACATAACCCAATTCGTGCTCTGCAAGAAAAAATGCATATTCCATATGTAATTAACACACTTAATCAACTTCATCTGGATAGATACCTAGAACTTAATTGTGCTTATGAAAAAAAGCAGCTTCAAATTTTTTTTTTTCGTTAGAACCAATATAAACTACCCTTGATCAATTCTAGTACCATCCTCATGTACTAAACTAACTACCAAATAACTAAAATAAGAAGCTACAACTTCAAGTAAAAATGACACAATCAAAACCAAAAAATTACCTCAATTTCCTGCCTTAAGTTCTGAATATCTTTATCACTTTTGCCATGTTTAAGTATAAATTTCATTGCAACAGTCTGTAATTAATCAAATCAAATTAAAACCCTAATAGATTAAACAATCTTCATAAAACAATTTTAAAGAACAAATCAAAAGCTATTTTAATAGAGCAAAATATCACCTGCCCAGAGAATTTTCGTCTTCCTTTATAAACTTTCCCAAAAGATCCTTCTCCTACAAGTTCAATCACATGATAGTTTTCTACTCCCATACTTCAGATCTACAACTAGTATACTACTGTGCTTGAATGAAACCCTAACAGATTTAGTAAGAAACTTGGGAAGAGTAATGAGAGTGAAATAAGCTATTAGGGTTTAATAATCAGGAGAAAGCTGAAAGCGGATGATCGAGGATGAAACCCTAATCATCAAAATACACAGTAGAAAGCTCTCTCTCTCTCTCTCTCTCTCTATCTTAAATTCTTTTCCCGCCTCTCTCTAAAAGGATGAAATTTATTTTTGAAATGAGTTATGCTGACGTACAATTAAAAAGTCCGACTTCGACCTTGTTGACCGAGCGATGAGCTTACGCAGCACTCGAGATGATATCGTGTGGTGTTAGGATTATATAGTGAGTTTGAAATGGTCCGCGTTTTATGGACGATTGAATTTGAAATCTTTAGGGTCCGTTTGGTAAGTGTGGAAAGCAAGTTAGACAATAGATTTTTCATAGAGATCGATTTTCCACTGTCAAAAAACACAACTGAGAAATATTTTCTCAATTTCATGTGGTACAAAGTAGTGGGAAATTTTATTACAACCTCCAACAAGCTCACCTAGTCGGCCTACCTTGATCAAATGATTTCCCTCTCTCTCACTCACTCCCCAAGGTCCAAATCTTAACCGTTACCGATACGAGATTTTGCTCTTGGCAAAGACTATCATAATCCCCCACCCTCTGCGACGAATCGTTCTCAGCTCTGATACCAAGCTTTAGACTCCCACGCCCAAGTCCAACAAGTACCGGGTTTTGTTCTGCAATCTCTCTTGCACTCTCTGACTCTCCCCTCTCTCGATTGATCTACAGTTTCTCCATTCAAGAAAACAGACTTAGGTATCTAGATGTATCGCTACAAATGTTTACTCCACGGTAGGGTGCAAGCTGGTGGAAAGGTAATATGTATATGCAGCAAAACCATTTATAGCATTCGGTATGCCAAAAGGAGATACCACGATAGCAAATAGTCCTTAAAAGAACCCGAATATAAAATATTTGAGTGAAAAAGCAATGACTTAAAGTGGAACTTTAGCCTCCCATAATAGTAAACAAAGTAAAAAAATTCAATCATTAATGATTTCAGATTAGAATCTACCTCCATATAAGTGTTCTAAATTTCTATATCTTCAACAATTTATAAAAGTACAAATTCAAACCAGAGAAAAGGTTTCTACATTTCGCCACATTCGGCGATGACACAGGCAAGTTTAGGTTTGTTGTTAGGTCCAGTTGCTACGTTTTCGAGCTTTCTGACGACCAAAAGACCATCTCCAAGCACCCTCTGCACCCAAGAAAATCACCATTTCAATTTTTCGGTTCAAACGATTAAATATAGATGCAAATATAAGGTGTGGCCCCATAGGAGGACCAAACAAGATTTGCCTGAACGGAAATTAAACTTGGAAGATACTACTCTGAAACGAGAATTGAAAGTAGGAAGGAACTTACCCCGAAGACTACATGTTTATTGTCAAGCCAGTCGCATTTCGAGCACGTGATAAAGAACTGCAGACAGATTGGGATGTTACTTGGATGATACACGAATTTTATTGAAAAACATTACCTAAGATCAAAATATGTCAGATGAAATAAACATAGAGTTGCACAAAGTATTTAAGTTTTTTTACTTTTTAAGAATTTCTGACTAAAGCAACTACTCGTGTCAAGAAGACGGGTAATTTCCACTGAAATCATTACAAAAAGACTTGGTATGTTGAATTTCGCTTTGGCAGCCATAGATACGAAATATTTCGGGTCGAAATTCAGTCCAACAATAAGGAAACCGGCAGACTGAGTGCTTACACCGAACATCGGATTTTGGTGCTAGCCATATTGTAAACCAAAATGAAGAAAACGGTTGGTTCAGAGAAATATCTCCATATGCTTTAGGCGGTACTTGTTTTATGAACTTTTGACATGATCTTGACGAATCTTTGGATGAAAATAGAAAAAGTTTGGAGAATGGTTCAAATGGATACAGGAAACAAGGGAGGACACAAAATAGGTGAAGTTGAACTATTATTACCTGACAACCGTTGGTATTTACTCCACTATTTGCCTGCACAGAAATGAAACATGGGTACGTTAGGTCTTTGACATAGAACAAAAACTTAAATGTAGTACACCTTGTGTCACTCTTAAAATCACATGCCAAAAGGAAAAGATTTACAGATCCATTACAAAGAAAATTTACTTCAGTGTCTACTTATTCTATTGAACTCTTATATATTTTTACCCAAAACATTTTTTTGATTCTTATTACATGGATATGTTTTCAGTTTCTTGATGCAATTTTTACACAAAAATGCTTGTACATTCGGCAGCAAAGGGTAAGAAAGAAAAATGTCAAAATCACCCCCCAGTTGACTATATTAAACCTGCAACGATAACTCAAGTTCAGCCTTCCAGATTCTTCTCAAACTCAATCATAGAACTCTATAGAACTTAAGAAGGTAATCAGAACCTTCTTCACACAAGCATTTGAAGATGTTAATGACAAGCAAATCAAAACGGAACAGTTTTACCAGCATCTCATATCAGAAAGAAAATGGCAATCATAAGCATAAGTCACTTCCTATATAGAGATTAACTTTTAATTAGTACGAGAATCTCATACCATTGACAACAGACCAGGCCCAGTATGCCTTGCTACAAAATTTTCGTCTTCAAATTTGCTTCCGTAGATTGATACACATCCGCTGCCATCACCCTGGAAAACAATATTGTCTAATATTTAAAATAGGGAAAGCAACAGATCTCCATCAGAAGATGTCACTAGGAAGACGTACGACTTCAACATGACTGCACGATCGGGTTAAAGAAATTATCATAACAAAGGTCGGAACACAATCACAGATCCATTAATTTGTCAAATATAGTTCATGATATAATTTTTCTTCAGAGAATTAGCATAGGTAAGAAGTCGTACTTAAAACAAACGGGATAAATTTAATAAACATAATTTGTCCAACAACTCAACCAAATGAACCACCCTTAAATAACTATATTATTCAGGGAGAGTACTTGCCTTAAGAAAATCACCAGCTTGAATCATAAAGTCCTTAATCACCCTATGAAAATGACACCCTTTGTATCCAACCGGTATTCCTGCTTTCCTGCAAATTAAAAATAAAAAACGTAAGGTCAATTTTGTACTAGCATGAACCTACAGACAACTATAACATAAAAATTGTATACTTGTAAAGAGCTCATGCTGATCGAACTACCTGTATTCTCCAGTACAGAACTGCCTGTGAAAAAGACAAAAATAGCAGCCGTCAATAGTGGAAACCCCAGCAAACTACCCATTGTAAGAATTTAACTTGTTGAATGTAAAATAGCAAGAACAAACCACTTCATCAACAATACAATGAATTAAGGAGCACGGAAGATCACTTTCAGATGATAGCTTCGATGGGTGAAGGAAAACATTAATTACGAAGAATAATTCTAGGTTTCAATTTCATCAGTTCGCCAAACAACTGAACATTACAAGAATTATCAAGAGCAAATCGAATAATTACAGACAAATGAGGGGCCTTGCTAAGGTCAACGGCTAAGACATAGCGTATTTTATTTATTTATTTAGAGCACTTCTCAGCTTGTCCATTGGGTCAACATACTACCGAGTGTACTTTTATTTATTTAGAGCACTTCTCAGCTAATTGGGTCAACATACTACTACTACTACTACTTCCGTGGATTATTGGGAAAAATGCTTATATCAACTGATCAAGCCTCTCGTATAAATTCAATTTTATATAGGGCCTCTCACTTTATATATGAACCGTTACCAAGATCCCCGTCGATAATACAACCCATTTGCAAGGTTGACATGGAGAGCATCTAAGAGTTGATTTTGCGTGAGAATATTATCCTTTCAAAATAGGTTGTGCAAACTAACACACCATTATGAACTATGATATCTCTATAAGCATCCATCAATTGCATATGAAGATAAAAAACGGAGTGCACGATTGCATATATTTAGGTGTTCAACTTAAAAAGTCTTCATATGGTTTGATTTTGAGGAGCATGGTGTGACTACTTGAGGACTCTGTCCTTACCTAACGACATAGCCGACGCCTAACATTTTCTTCATATTGGTATCTGAAAAACATAAGTAAAGCAAAAATTCCGAAATTCATCACAACATTTAGAGAAAATCCTACTTACCCTTTTTTATGTTTATTAGCTTCTACTAATAGGAAACAAAGCGAGTTACACATACTGACATACACGCACAAAACCCTAACTATTTATTTCCACTCCAATCTAGGAAGACAAGTAATTTCGAATACTACTAATATGTCTAAACAAACAAGAGTTTACAGACTCAAAGTAATCGTCAAAACTCAAAAGTTCAAACTATAGTAATAAACTGAGCCAGTAGAGATGAGGAAGTAGCATAATAATGAAAAAAAAAATTAGGGTTTTCCATTTTTTGAAGTATAGGGGCATGAAGAGGCAAAAGGAAAAGGTAAAAACCTGAAGTTTTCAGCGGTTTTAGGAGCGATATCAGCGAAAAGCTCCATTTTGATTCTTCCAGCGGGGATGGTTCCGATGGTAACATCGAAGAAGACGATGGGGTTCTTAGGGTTTGTTGGTCTCTGGTGCCATTCCACTACTGCATTTCCTCCGGCAGACGCCATGAGAGAGAGAGAGAGGGTTCACTCGGATCCTCAGGAGGAGGATGTTAAATGGGTACCTATTACCCGGATGCTCGTTTGTTTGAATTTCATTCGTCTATCAATTGCTTGGCGAAATGGTTAAACTGGAAAATGTTGACTTCAACTCCAAACAACCCTGATGCTATGCCCGATACCAGTCCCAGTTGATTCTCGACGAGCTGACATGTCGGGTCATGATCTAGAGAGAGAAAGTGACATAAACTCGTACTTGACATAAAATCATTTTTCAACTCCAAAACTCTGGAAGTCCCATGTTCGATTCACAGATGGTAGAATCCATGGTTTATTGAACTTCGGGTGTAACGGTACCAATAATAATTCCGTTTTGGCCCCCGATTTGTGACCAACTGGCCGTTTTAGCCCCCATAAGTGTCCGGCAGTTCGTTTTGGCCCCAAGGGCCAAATTTTTGACGAAATTATCCTCGGGGGCCAAAATAGAATTATTTCTGAAAAAGGGTAAAAACAAAAAAAAGCTACATCACCCCTTTCTTTATCATTCGCCGGACTTGTAAAGAGAGAGGGAGAGAGTAAAAAAGAGGAAGAGAGAGAAAGAAGAAGAAGAAGAAAAGAGAGAGAAAGAAGAAGAAGAAGAGTAAGGAGAGAAAGAAAGAGATTTTTTTTTTTTTTTAAAGGTGGCCGCCCGGAATAAAAATTCCGGCCGGCAACCTTTCGCCGGAGAAGAAGGGTGAGGTGGACAGAGGTGAGGTGGACAGAGGTGATGTAATAATTGTTATATGAGGTGGACAAAGAAAAAGAAAAAAAAATTACAGAAATGCCATGGGGGTAGAATTGGGAGGTTGGAAAAAATTTGGGGCCAATTAGGAAATTTTTGGGGCCAAAACGAACCGCCGGACACTTATGGGGGCCAAAATGGCCAGTTGGTCACAAATCGGGGGCTAAAACGGAATTAACCCATTTAATAAATTTGTCGGATCTTAGGCCTATTTCATGTTGTTGGCTTTTGACTTCTTTCATGTTGTTGGCTTTAGGCATCTTTCATGTTGTTGGTTTTAGGCATCTTTCATTAGTGGTTTAACTTAAACGATTATCGTGCTTATCACATCTTCATTTTGTATCAATGTCTTATAACGACTAACGTATTTCTCACAAAAAAAACATAAATATTCGAACAAATCAGATAACATGAATTCGACATAAACAAATGTTCTAAACTCTATTCCGAATCAATTCAACCCTCAAATCAGCTCAGGTGGAACGATTACTGGCTAGGTCTAATATGGGTTTTTGTCTATAAAATACAAATATGGACTTCTTCTAAAGAAAAAAATCGATTCCTTTATATGTTCAGGAACGATTTAATTCTAGAAAGTAAGTTCTGTTAATTATTAATTTAGGTTGAGCAGAAGAGTGTTGAACATAGAGAATTCACAACTTCCTAAGAATTGTTTTATGACATTCGTTTAGATTATGACTTACCTCTTTGTGTTTGGAAGATTGCAGAAGCAGGTTTTACCCTACCATCTTCTTGATAACTATTGTCGGTCGAATAAATAAATAGATAAATAATTTATGAAATATTTATCTCCACAAACCTAAAATTAAACCCCGGAAGAGCCTAAGATCCAAATATTTAATATATTCCTAACTAGGGGTGGGAATCGGGCGGGTACGGGTACCCACGGGTAGTGATAAGTCGGGCTCGGGCGGGTTGGGTAAGTTTCCTCTATGGCCATTCGGGTATCGGGCGGACTCGGGCGGGCTTTTCATAAATTTTCACTGTCCAAAGCCCGCCCAAGCCCACGAAAGGGGTCGGGCCAGTCGGGTTTCGGGCACATCGGGCAGCGGGTAACACATTAAGAAAAGAAAAAAAAGAGCAAATGAAGTTTTTTTCAGATCTAAAATTTGCTATTATTTTCTAGAACAGATCTACACTAAATTTGTAGATCATACAAGTTTTAAGTTTCTTTCTACAGATCAGACTTATATGAGTGAAAAACCGAATGAAAAAAATGAAAACGAAATAGATAGAGAGGTCGAGGAGTATCTCAATAAACACATTTACAAATGACAACATCTCGTGTCAATTTCTTTATTCAACTTCATCTTCTTATTACATCTATTTCTTATCTTTATACCACAATCTTAAAACGAAAAAGAATAAGAAGATGAAGAACAAGAACAAGAAGAATAAGAAGAAGCTGAGGTGGCCTTTGGGTTTATGAAATAACTGAAGAGATGAGAATGTGTCTCCCCAAAATTTTGCTCTTGTTCTTCCTCGTGCTGTCTCTCTCTATCATGTGTAAATGGAGAAGAGTAATGAGGGAATGGACTTTGGGTTTATGAAAAACGTCCCCACTAGTGCATAACCTAAATCTGACGGTTCAAGGGATGAAGAATGTGTTGGATATTCTTCATCCATTGGCCTATATTGAAAGACCTTGCATACAATAGGAGCCGTATAGGTAGGTTTAAATGGGGTAATAAGCGGGTAACTCGGGTAACCCGTCGGGCATCTCCATACGGGCCCGGGCTCGGGCGGACTGCCGGGCAGGCCTTTCCACCCATGTCCGCCCACTAAATTCTAGCGGGCGGGCGGGTAATACCCACCTTCGGGCGTCGGGCACCCACGGGCTCATCGGACTCGGGCGTTCCGGATCGGATATCGGGCTCTCGGGTTTTTTTCCCACCCCTATTCCTAACTAGAATAAAGTAGTTGGGAACAAGAGTCAAGTGACAGGGCTTCACACCATTACCAATACTTTTGTACATTGATCAACTGCCACATTATGTAGAATACTTTGTCAACTCTTAAATTCTCAGTAATTCGAGGATGGATTTCAACAAAAAAAAAAAAGTAATTCGAGGATGGTTCATAACCAAGTATACCAAGCTAATTCAGAATGAGTCTTCCAAGGCTTGACTTGATTACAATCTTTCAAAACTTTGAATTGTTAGATGATTTCATACAGTAGCACGTATTTACTTCATCCCTATAATGTAATAAACATTTCCTTACAACATATCCACCACCGTTTTTTTTTTTGTGTAATGGTTAGACTAACACTTATTTGGAATCAAGAGATCCCAAATTCGATTATCAGTGAAGGTACAAAAAAAGGTAAAAATAAATGAGCTTTAGTACAATGATTTTAAGGATGCACATTGTCTTTGAGAATTGGTAAGAATAAAAAATACTATAAAATTGGTGAAAACGGCCCAAAGCCATAGAGTTGATGTTATTTCTCTCTAAATTTGGATCGTCGCTCTATTTCGGTCCACTGGGTGGACTAAAATTTTGTAGTATATCTAAAAAGAAATAAGAGTACGTGCCACCAACAACTTACAATCCCAAGTCAACTGAAACAACACTATCACTTGCCCCACCATTACCAAGCCACCACCACCATATATCACAAGACTTTCACAATTCATCAACAATCACAACCTCTCTCTCTCTCTCTCTCTCTCTCTCTCTCTCTCTTTAGAAATCCTCTGTTTTCTCTGTAATTCAATCATGGCATCACCACCATTACCACTCCCTCCTCATCAACCTCAAATGTCACCCCAACACCAACAACAACAATTTCGTCCAACAAACAACAACACTAGTTCAGTAAACCCTATAACAGCTTCAACACCATCACCTACCCATGAACAGTTCTCTCTTCAAACCCCTAATTCATCATCACACAATACCAAAAAACAATCAAAACCCACAAAATTCTTTCGACGTTTTCGCTCTGTTTTTCGGTCATTCCCAATTCTAACACCATTAGATTGCAAAATGCCAGTAAATCTCTTAAACGTTGGTGGAAATGATCATAATACCAATCATATTCAAGGTGGAACAAGAATGACAGGAACTTTATTCGGATATCGAAAATCTCGAATCAATTTAGCAATTCAACAAAACCCAAAGTGTATCCCAATGTTAATTCTTGAATTAGCAATACCAACATCAAGATTATTACAAGAAATGGGAAATGGGTTAGTGAGAATAGCATTAGAATGTGAGAAAAAACATCCATCAGAGAAATCAAAATTGATTGAAGAACCCATTTGGACAATGTACTCAAATGGGAAGAAATTAGGGTATGGTGTAAAGAGAGAAGCAAATGATGAAGATTTGAATATAATGAAGCTTCTTCATGCTGTATCAATGGGGGCTGGTGTTCTTCCAACTGAAAGATATCAAAATGATGAACAAATGGTTGAAGGAGAAATGACATATATGAGAGCACATTTTGAAAGGGTGATTGGGTCTAAAGATTCTGAAACTTATTATATGATGAATCCTGATGGAAATAGTGGTCCTGAATTAAGTATATTTTTTGTTAGGATTTAATTTTTTTAGTATTATTTTGAAATTTAAGTAATTTTGTTTTTGTTCTTATTTTTATTCGTCGTTCAAATATGGAGATTCAGGACTAGGCCAGTAGGGGTAGGAATCAATCCGGTTGTATACCCATGGTGTCGATGGGACCCTTATTTCTCTATGAAACCATGTTCGAACCATGGACCCTTTAATCTTAAAACATTAATGTAGTGACATATCTACTTTTGACCTTAATTTGGTCTAGGTAGGGCTCTTATTTCTCTATGAAACTATGTTTGAA
Organism: Eschscholzia californica subsp. californica; assembly: GCA_002897215.1. Lineage (NCBI taxonomy): Eukaryota > Viridiplantae > Streptophyta > Magnoliopsida > Ranunculales > Papaveraceae > Eschscholzia > Eschscholzia californica. The sequence continues at coordinate 1,396,383 of BEHA01001545.1, forward strand.
CCTAGCAACATTTGCCGTGTAAACCCACATTCAAACCCTCTATGCCACCTCCCAGAGTTGGTCTATTTGGTCGTTAGTTTAAAGGCTCGATGATATCCAAGGGAAGGGTCTACAGGTTTACCGATCCTAGCTTTGTTTTACTCATTTACATGGTTTATATTACTTTTTATTATGATGCCAGTCAATTAAAGCCTTAGAGGGACACTAGATATACAAAAATAATAGAAAACACTACCAAAGTAGACATTCTCCAAATCTAAATAGAATATGAATCAACCGACCAACCTTTCATAGAGAGTGAAACAACCCTTCAAGAAAGAGAGAGAAAGAGAGATGACACGACAAGGAGAATACTAAATGTACAAAATACCTTGACTTAATTTATGACTTAATTACTCACCCGAGGAACTAGATCGCAGTCAAATATTGAACTTTTTGTC
>BEHA01001545.1:1431560-1476112 GCA_002897215.1 Eschscholzia californica subsp. californica
TAAAAGACCCGTGAGTCCGGATTCGCCAACGAACCGTCCGAGCTCGGTGTGTTCGTGTGAGTTCGGTGTCCGAGACGAACACTACCCCTCTGGAATGCCAAGTTTAGTCGGACTGGCACAGACAAAAGGCTCTAACCGGCCTTTCGTCCGAATTCAACCGATAAACCCGACCGGTCGATATTTTCGACTTAGTTAGACATTTATTCGTATGTAGATAATTATAATCATTTAATATAGTCAGCATTTAGGCTAAACACTTACACGTATGTGCATGGAAAGACTACATCTTTTTTTTTACATCTCTTTCATCTAAAAGAATTTACAATGTGGGATTACGTTATCGTTACAAAATAAGTTTTGGGTCGTTTTATAAAGAAAAAAGTGTTTGCGGTTTCTTATAAAAGAGTTGAGGAATAGAAGACTCTTGTTTGGGTTACATCTAAGGGTTTTGCTTGGGTGAAATCTTAACGAGTATATGTTATTGGAACTCAAGCAAAAAAAAATAAACATTTTGCCCGAATCCGACCCGTCCGGTATCTGGATCGCACTATCGTGCCAACTGCCAAGGATGGACAACACTGCTTGGGTTGCCATGGAACATGTCTAAGCTGAAAACTGTATCACATGGTAAGCTTGATTCGAATAGACTATTCAACAATTGAGTGGAGGGTGCGCGTCTTTAGGGAACTCCTTTTTTCTACTCTTACTCCGTGACTCCCACATGACGGGTAGTCCAAGTACAATCGAACTTAGCCTAATACATGTTGAGTTTGAATAACACGGACTCATGCCCCACCGAAGTCCACTGGAAGTGTTGAGAGAGGGGCGGGAGAAGAGTAGAAAGGGTGAGGGGGCCTAAAGTCAGCATCCTTAAAAGTATAATCTAGATATGTTTGTATATTCATGACTCTCTTTTTAGCTCTATATATACTTCCTTTTTTTTTGGGTTATTATATAGTATAACTTTTAGATCATGTGATTATGTAGTGAAGACAGATGAAGTTGAGAATGAGGAATAATTTAGTCATTATTTTTTATTCTTTTTAATCTTTTGAAATAAAACTAAAATCGGCTTTGAATGAGGGTGGGTGGGTCATAAGCCATCGACTTTGTGGAGTAAATAGTGTAAAGTAGAAGATGAGGGGGTTAAGTAATCTCCTATGATAATTGTGATTTGATTGATTATTGCTGGCCCCATTTGACTAGCAGTGGGGACACTATGAAGGAATGTTTAGTGATTCTTCAAAGATGGAGGAACCCCATTCTTCTTCTCCAGACCATTTTAGGATAAGTATTTCCTTCTTAGGTCAAATGCTTGATTGGTTTGTTTTATGAGTTATTATTGTTTAATTATATTGTGTAGTGAAGATGAGGAAGGAAGTGGAAAGAGAGTGATTAATTGAGGGAACACTATGAAGGAATGTAATCATCACATGAGAGACAAAATAGAAAATTAGAGAACTATATTTCTTGTGTTTATGGTTGTAGCACTTCATGGTCTAGAAGAAATTGTCTAGGTTATATTCATACCTCTTACAAAGTATGTTGATCTTAAAAGTAAAATATGACATTAACGTTGCTACGTGGTCCGAAAATATTGTCCTAGCGTATTGACGCGGGACACTCACTTTCCAATGTCAGTGAACCATTTCATCATTCAGGTTATTTTTAACTCTTAATGAGGCTCACTCTATAAAGTGAAATGACTGAGGTTAAGTAATCTACTAGGACAATTATAGGTTTAACTAGTTTCAATAATGTTTCATTTCTTGAGAGATATTTTTCTAGAATCTCAACTCCTTTATCAAACTTAAGAGTTCTTGCCCCAAAATTCAAATCTTGGGAACTTTGCTAGCCAACTTTGCTAACCAACTTTAGTATATATATTGAACCCCATATTTGTAATGACATAGTATAAATTTGTCTTTTTTATTTCTCCATGCTAATCAATTTGCAAGATCACTATTTTAATATTTTCCTTCCTAACTAAAGGTTGCTTATTTTCCTACATATTTCTACAAACGTAATAATACATTTCAATTTGTATCTCGCATACTCACTTTGATTTGATGATTCTCTTTGAAATTTCATCTGGTATATCAAATCTACACACATAAATACACATAAATTAAAGAAAAAAAAATCATATATTGTATTATAAACTACATGTACAGTTTCGTAAATTATATATAATGTTTGTCAAATTTTGACAACATTTGAAGGTTTTGAGTAGTTTGGTAAACTTAACAAGGTTACTGATTTGGGTGAAAAGTACACGTAAATGGTAAATAAATAATATAATTTATGTTCTATAAATTCCCATAATTTACTATAAATTCCCATAATTTACTATAAATTATGGTAATTTACGATAAAGTATATGTACCATAAATTCTGTTATGAGTAAGCGTACGAAAGAACAAATGTTTCATAAATCCGTACGGATTGAAAACCAGATGTGAAGAAAAAAAATGAGAATATCATTAAGCTTAAACTACAAATCTACAGATATCTGTTATGATGATTGATTGCAATAATGACAAACTCGAGTTGAAGGATTAAACATCAAGATCAAAAACATAAATGAAATTTTAAGAGAGAGAAAGAAAATAAACATCAAACATTCGATTGTTTCTATGAATTAGTACAAAAAATCTTTGAAACTTATACTCAAAATCATATATGATCAACTTTAGAGAGAGAATCTGTTATAATAACTGAAACATAATATAAAATCGTATAAAACAGAAAGTGTTTTACCTCATGAACGATGAAGAAGATAATTTCAGCAGCTCTAATGAAGATAAACAATGGAGGTTTTTACTCTTGTTGTAATGAAGATGAAACAATGGAGGTTTGTTGGAGCTTTGGTTTTTGGAGAGAGAGAAAGTTTCCAGATTTCAGTTACGAAATATATTGAAGATGAAATTTACTTTGAATTTAAACGTGATTGGGGAGAGAATGTGGAGATAAAAATGGAAAAAAGATATTTTGGATTTTAGATTGTAAATCAGATTTAATATATAAAGAAGGTTAGTATAGGTATTATAAATTAATATGTAATCTAGGGATTTGTGTTTTCTCTTCAGATGAGACTAAATGGACTAGATATCCATTTATATCATTTTTTTGGTTTTGAAACCCTTTATAGGATTAGAGAGGACCATATCTTCTATTAGGACCTGTTTTTTGGGCTATAAGTCCAAAAATTCTATTTATTAATAAGAAGTCATTAGTAAATGGGCCTTGGCTGACGAAAACTTTATGGCCTCACCAATGTTCGTAACCACTCTAAAGTGATGTCTATTTTGTTCATCTAAATCCAATTCATCTTAAACTAAATTGTCTGACTTAAATACACCCGAAATCAATAAAAATCAATTACTCCGAAAGCCGTATAAAAAACATAAATCAAACATGTATATCTCATCCTTCAATAACCGTTTTATTGATTTTTACCATTTTGGGGAACAATGAAAGAAGAAGGTAGTTTCAACAAAAATAAAAAAAAAAAATGAAACAAGAAGGTCATTTAGAGTATTAATGATAAAATAATAGTAAAAAGAAGAGGTTTAGGCGTGCTAAATCATGAGATGGGTTGCTAGTTGAAAAGTAAAGGCGACAATTTAGGAGGTTTTTGGCTTTCTGAGTCAACCGTGACTGAAGAAACCCAGTCTCGGCGAAGGGACATTTGGTCTTCTAATCCAAGAGAAAAATACCAAATTACCCTTTATCATTTTCTCCCCATAAAAAAGGTCTGCTTCATCAACATCCTTGGAATAATTGTCTTGTCAACTTTGAATTGTGTTTGATTAAATCATGAAATAGGAGTATTTCTATTTTGAAAATGATGGAGTATTTCTATTTTGAAAATGATGAATGGTTGAATTTTCCTAAAGTACTCCTACTTTGTCCTTTACAAGAACAGGTTCACCCTTGTGAAATCATGAGTGGGGTTCCCAAGTGAATACTAGTTGACAAAGATTGACAGGATCCAGCCGCTATCTTGATTTATGAACAATCCAACACAGATTTTGCCTTCTAGAACGGGTCAAAGGAGATTCCATAACATTATTTTGCCCGAAGAGCATCTCCAATGCAAAACTCAAAAAAATCTCTATTCGTCCTATTTGTCAAGTTCCAATTGAGATTCTCACTCCTAAGTGTCGAAAATAGAGATCCTCAATTCTTGTATGTCTCCTATGCAACACTCTAAACTCTTTTATTTTACTTACGTGTCATGGTTATTTTTGTAAAAGAATAATTAGTTATTTTGGAGAAGACTTGATTTCTATTGGTTGAAATTTAAATATTGATGAGTTGGACAATTAGAGATATCTCAAGAACACACTCTGAAAATAGAGTGTCCTCTTGAGATATCTCTATTCCACTCTCGACACATCATCTTCGAGATCTTAGTTGAGTTTTGCATTGGAGATGATTTTTTAAGAAAAACTCTGAAAATCTTATGTGGCACTCCTAGTTTCTAAGATTGAGTTTTGCATTGGAGATGCTTTAATCAGAGATGATTTACTCAAGAAGATATCAATTAGGGTTTTAATGGTTTTTCCAAACGTCAAAGACTTTATCACGAGAGGATGGAAGATAGTAAAGATGAATCAATAAATTTGATAAGCCAACTCAAAACCAAGTCATTACATCGTTCCCATAGATGTAACTCATTAGGGTTTGTGGATTAGAGATCATCCCATCAACAAAGCCTAGTTTATCCTTCGTTCAAAGAGTCTTGCTCATTCCTCGAGACCATGAATAGTAGTTATTGCCAGGGAGAAGAGGCGTGATTAAAATAGTGATGGGAGAATCCGAATGATAAACATCGAACCGCCACCAAAATTAGGAATAGTAGTTGTAACAGTTTCAGAAGAAACATCGTGAAAAATCATCACTCAAAAAAAATAGGGAGATTTTATAGGCAATGTCCAAAGTTGTTATAGGCAATTTCGTTAAAGGCAATTCTTAGTTTGGTGAAAGGCAATGTATGATTAGGAGGCAATTCTTCAACCAACGTTTGACCCAATTGTTAGATCGTCCTAGTCACCGGCAACCTTGACTAAATTTCTTTTTTCTTTGTGTTGTTTTTTTTGCATTGTTTCTTTGTCTTCTTCTCCTTCCTTCTTCTTCCCTCTCATCCAGACATTTCTCTCTCGAATCCAAAAACAGGTGAAGTTTAACCAAATCCGAAAGACCAAAACTAATCTTAGATCGAGTAATGGTTGCTTCTGCTGCTATTGATCATCATCATCATCACTTTTACGTGGACAACAAGTGAAAATTATCAAGAAAGGAAGGAACAACCAAGAATCATCACTAACCATTCTTTCTTTCGATTTGTTTTTGGTTTTTCCTTCTGATTTTAAATTTCAACCAATACCAATTTCAGATTTCTTTTTCTATTCTCCTTTTGATGGATGGATTTAAGTCTTGTTAACATATCCAAGTTACAAGTCTTGTTTCTGTATCTTTGGGTTTTAATTTTCTTGTTGATTTGAATTTGATTGACAGTACAGAGAGAAAGGGGGGAGAAGGAGGAGATTAGTTTCGGTAGCAGCAGGCAATAACCCGGGGGTTGGTAAGTGAATTTGGTGTGCTTTCTCGGAGATTTTTAATAGTTTACTGTTATAGAGAGAAAGGGTAGGATACTTTTGTGATCTTAGAATTGATTGTTGTTGTAGGGAAGAAAAAGAAGAAGGAGATGAAAAGGAAGAACAAGATTTTTTTTCAAAAAATTAGGTCACCGTTGCCGGCAATATTTTTGGGGGAGGGGAACTTTGCATTGCCTTTAACAAACTTAGTCACAGTGAATTGACCAAGTCAAACTTGTATAATACATTGTCTTTAATAACAAAACACATTGCCTATAAAATTTCCCAAAAAAATATTGGTTCTCATACCATGCGAAGATGAATGAAGCTCTTGATAGAATAGAGAGGGAGAGAGATGGAGTGACACGGAGTGTTAGAGAGAGAGAGAGAGTTTAGAGAAGTAGGGAGATAGAGACAAATATTAATTAATTTCCTCTTGTGTACAGTAATTGTAGGCTTTTGGTATAGGGACACGATTGTGTCTCTGTACCAAATGCAACTTTTTTATGATTTATGTCCCTTTTCTAATTTGGTAAAAGGAACTTTGATTTTAAGGATTAAAATAAACAAATAAATATTTATAGGGATTCAAAACTAATTAAAAAAATAACAATAAAAAATATAACGAAATATTTTGTGTCTTTGTTCATCTTTTAGGTATCTTTTAAACCCTAAAAACTCCACCACAAAACCCTACTTTTACCTTTTATACAACAAATAATCAACACTAATAACCACCATAGCCTTGTTTATTCTTTATTTAAAGTGTTTAATATGTCTCGAGACATAGATGATGTTTTATTAATAAAATATGATATTTCATGGAAGGAAGATGATGATTCATTAAATAGAAGATGATGTATCATTAATACAAGATGATTTTTCTCAATCTAGTAAAATAACACAATCAAGTAGTAATAATGGTAGTGAAGGCTTGTTGCAAGAGGTAAGAAGAATACTTATTTGACATTTAATTGAAGAAAATCGAATTTTAGGTTTTCTCTTCGTTGCCAAATTTCGAGCATTTTTTTAATTGGTGAAGATGACCTTTTCAGCTACAATGGTCGAAATTACTGACTATGTTTGTTAGCAAAAAGATTTCAAAATTCGGCGGCGAAATAGTTTATAAATTTCGACCATAATGGTCGAAATTCTGCTATATTGGTCAAATTTTTTTCTTCTACGAATGTTGTTTGCACTAATTCATTTATTTTACTTTATGTAGCCAATTATCTGCGATGAAGGTGAAAGGTTAGAAGAAGTTAAACCTTACCTTTTAGGACCTGATATGACCAAGTTTTTCGATACAGATAAGGTATACTGACACTCTAAATGTATATTTAATATTTATGCAAGTTTTGTTCTTCATACTAACGATTAACTTTTGTTAAATTCTTAGTATTTTGGATCAAAAGAAGAAGTTGTTAAGTGGTGCACAAATGTTGGAAAACTTCATCAAACCGTATTAGTCACTTGTTCTTCACAGACAAAGTTATATAATGGAGGAGTTGGTTCTTTTGTCGTGTTAATTTGCGAGAGAGGTCGTGCTTATGTTAATCATCAGAAGAAAGGTTACACGCCTAAGGCTAACGTGAAAAAAAAGAAGATCAGGGTCAATGAAATGTAATTGTCCTTATAAATTAACAGGAAAATTTGTGGCCGAAGGGAAATGGTTGGTTAAAGTAAATAATGGTTTCCACAATCATGTTCTTCCTGAAGATCTTACTGGACATGCGTATGTTGCTCGGTTAACCAAAGAAGAAAAAGAAATTGTTGAATCCTTAACAAAGAGCGGATCCCGACCAAAACAAATTCTTTTGAACCTTAAGCAGCGCAACAAAGGTCCTTATTGCACTGATGCGACAATATACAACGAAGTAAAACGAATCAAACTTGACTTTAGTGAGGGAAGGACTGTTATGCAACAATTCTACAAGTTATGCAATGATCACCAATATATGGTGAAACACCGGTGTCATGAATACTCTGATGAGGTAGCTGATTTATTCTTTGCACATCCAAAGAGTGTAAGTCTTGCTTTATGTTTTTCCCGAGTTGTCATTATTGATTGCACATACAAGACGAACACGTTTATGCACCCCTTTTTTCATGCGGTATCTTGTACTTCAACTGGAAAAACGTTCACTATTGCATGTGCATTCATGTCTCGAGAGACGGGAGATCATTGAGATCATTATAAGTGGGGGTTGGAATGTCTCAAACAACTATATATGTCGGGTGAACTTCCTTCTGTTATTGTAAATGATAGAGAACTTGCTCTAATGAAGGCAATTGGCGTGGTATTTCCGAAAGCTCATCATCTTCTTTGTACATGGCATACAAATAGAAACGTTCAATCCCGTGTAGCAACTACATATGAAGGGAATGCCCTAGATTGTGAAGATTTCATTGCCGACTGGCACCTAATTACTTGGGCAGAAATCGAAAAGGATTTTGAAACAAAGTTGTCGGAGTTCAAGGTTAAGTGGTCTAAAACTGACAAGGATAAGGAAATAGTAAGGTATTGTATGGAGAGTTGGATTACACATTTTAAGGAGAAATTTGTACATTTTTTGACTAATAAGGTAAAACACTTCAGCACTACATCAACGAGTAGAGGAGAGGGTGAACATGCTAGACTTAAAGGTTTTTTAGCTAATACAAAAGAAAATTTTGTCACGTGTTGGGAGTCTGTACATCTGATGTTAGAGCATAAGTTTATCGCATTATAAACTCATTTGAAAAAAGTCTAAAAACCGTTATGCGCCAATAAAACAGAAGGTTGTTTGATAAGCTACGTAATATGGTGGCACATCGGGCCTTGGATTTGATAGTGGATGAGATTGAGAAGATTGAGAAATTGTACGCCGACAAAGAAAATTGTTTATGCAACGTTCGGAGTGCTTATGGATTGCCTTGCTTACATGAAATTTTAGTATTTAAAGAAAAGGATTCTATCATACCACTTGACGTTATTGATCCTTATTGGAAACAACTTTCATACACAGTAAAAAAGGACTATACTAAAGTATCGCGTTTTCACTTTCCTATTTTAGGGAAGATCCAACAAAGGTGGGATGAGGCACCAGTTTCTGTAAGAAATCAAATGTTAGTTGAGCTAGAGTTGATAGGTAACCCGAAAAGCACAAATATAAAAGAGCCATGTGAACCAATTGTAGGAAAATGACGGAAATCTAAAAAGCAAATTGCATTTGAGAATTCGACAAAGAGACAACTATCAAAATATGAAGTTGTTTTAAGTAAGGTAGCTGCTAAGCAAGCCGCCAGAAAAGGAGGGCCAAATTTTGCTGAAAGAATTCTCGAACAAGAAAAACGGTGTGCTGCATTGACCGAACAAAAGAAGGAATTAGAAAAAATGGTGCGACTCAAGAGTTCAAACCCAATTTATCCTCTCGATAGCAACCTTAGCGTACGTTCTTCATACTTGCACGAATTTCCTCATACTTTACAATGTTCCCGGAAACGGACATTGTGAATATCATGCAGTGTCAAAGCAACTCAATTTTGATAACACGTATGGGTGGAAGCAAGTTACAGCGTCAATGTCGAGGAATATGAATACAAATTCCACATTATACCTACGAATGTGGCCTGTTGAAATAGTGGAAGAGTTGAAGCAACAACTACATTGTTATATTACTCCTGCTCCATTTGCAAATTGGATGTTACTGCCAGAACTTGGACACGTAATTGCGAAGACTTTCGATACAACCGTTGTCTCCCTTTCCAAACACTTGTGTCTCACATATGTACCTACTCTGAAACCACCATCACCGGAGACAAAGGATAACATGGTTGTATTAGGATATGTGTCGGATAATCACTATGTTTCCGTAAACCTTGAAAGAGGATCTCCTCTGTCGTGTTTTCCACACAATCCATATTGGGATAGAGTTTTCAATGATAATGCAACAAAGTGGTGTGCGTTGTATGAAGATCGAATGGACAAATTTAAAGAAGAAATGAGATATGGAACATCTCAATGATTGGTTTGATGTCATAGGGGTAGTTCATGGGTATAAGTTTTTTCTTTCAGATATCTTTGGTGATTGTATATTTCAAGTCTAAAGAAAATATTTAGTTACTATTATGTTATAGATTTGAAATTTGCAAATACAAAGAACTTTAATAATAAAAGTTATGACTTAACACTCTGTTTATTATGTTTTTTTTATAAAATTAATTTCGTTTCGTATTGACAAAATTTCATAAAATTATCTCAAAATTTAAGAGTTTGGCCGAAATAACACTGTTTGATAAAAATGATATGAAATTTCGTCAACTGTAGCCGTAATTACATTCATATTTCGTCCATTGTAGCCGTAGTTCGCTTATAATTTCTTCTAGTATGCCCGAAATTATACCAAAATTATTGAAAGACTCGAAATTTTACCGAAATTCCACTGTTTGGTAAATTTGTTATACAATTTCGTCAACTGTAGCCGAAATTCTCTTACAATTTCGTCTACTCTGGCCGAAATTTTGTACGAATTTCTCCAAACATTAACATTTCTGGATGAAAACTTTGCGTATTCACATTCATGAAAAAACTACCTGCTTATTCAAACACATCATATTCAATCAGACATAAAAGAATCACTAAACATAACAAAAATATTTGCAAGAAATGTACTATATATCATAAAACAAAAAATCTCCAAAAGATATACCATGATTTTACTTGAACAAAAGTATTCATTAGAAGTTTAATATATCCCTTCGCATAAAAAATTCATCATTTTCAGAAAAATAGATCTACAAAATCACTGTAAAGAAACATCAAGTCAGTCTTCCTCATCATCTCCTTGTTCCTCATCGTATTCTGAATCGCTAGAATTAGACTCTTCATCTGCTTCTTTTTCTCTTTTGGATTCCCCGTACAACAGCTCAAGACTTTCATGAAGTTTTTGTGTATCTTCTAAATTTAACGGTTTTTTCATGCCTCCACTATAAGTCTTCAATTCGCCTAGAACTTTACCTATACTTTTGTGCTGTATAAACGCGGACAAAATGTTAGTTTATGATGCATTTGTAGGGATAGTGTATTTATATAAAAGAAAAGTTGGAAGAGTTAAACTTACCAAACGACTGAGTAACGAAGATGTTCTTTTGTCCATTTTATCACTCGATTTAAGTAGTGGCATGGTTCTCTTACATGGATTCGTCACAATTAAGTGTGAAACTGTACGGTACCAAACCATGTAATCGGAACTGCAATCATGATTCGATTTCCCCCTGATTTTAGATTTTCGCTTAAGACATGGCTGCTCCACTCATTCCAAATCCACACACCGATGTTAGCATAATATGGAGCATAAGTCTTGTGACTCATCTTTGATCTTTTTATGTCGTGTTTTAAGGGCTCTGATGGTACGTCGTGACGAAATCCAAACTGACGTAAAACTCTATTAGGATAAATCACCGAAGTCACCTCGAAACAAACTACAAATCCGACATAATATGCCCAAGGTCCAATTGGGTATTCTGTACGGTAGGTTTCTTAAGGGTCCCATATAGTTCCTCTACATCTAATATGAGAAGATGGGTCTATTCCAATTCAAACAGTACCAGGTTACTCCAATATGCCATGTGACTAGCCAGCACTTTCATTCTTTTATGGTTCATGCCACATACTCACAGGTTAATAATCATAACAACCACATACTCACAGGTTAATAATCATAACAGCCACATAATTAATTACTAAGTTTGGATATTCTCTTACTAATAGTAATGGGAAGGATCAAATCAGATGGCAATTAACTAACTCAGGAAAATTCACAGTCAAGTCTATGTATTACCATCTGAGAAATAGCATTATCTCTAGCCATACCACCAACTATAATTGGAGTTTCATTTGAGTGATTCCCACCATTCCACGAATCCAACTCTTCATATGGAAAATTTGCACTAAAGCATTACCAGTTAAAAGTCGGATTGGTAAGTACATTGGTAATGATCTTATGTGTACAAAATGTTCAGTGCCGGAAACCATGGAGCATGCACTACTACACTGCCCGATGGCAAAGAACATCTGGTTCTACTTTAATGTTACTTCGGAAAACATTAGATCAATAATAGAATGGGTCTTCTCTTGGCAAGATTCGACACAGATAAACACTACAGCTAATGGCACTCACTTTGCAACGATTCTATGGAATATATGGAAAATGAGATGTGATAATTGCTTCCAAAATTCCATTACAGATCCTAAAACAGTTATAACCAATATCAAAAGTTTCCCGAAAAAATCTGCGGAAAAGAACAAGATAAACAATCCCAAAGCTACTAAATGGAAACCTCCGATAGACCCCTACGTTAAAATCAATGTTGACGCCTCTTTCATCTCAGTGATAGAAAATACTGGAGTCGGTCTTATAGCTCATAATGCGGATTCCAAGTTTATGGGAGCGTCCGCGTCCTTTGAAAGAGCGAGGAATAGTGAAGAAGGTGAAGCTGTAGCCATATTACAAGGACTCATCTGGGCTGAAAAGAATAATTATAGAAGTATAATGATAGAGAGCGATAATATCAACCTGATCAAACATCTCAAAGATCAGAGGAATACCATTCATTGGTACTCTAAAATCCATATTAAGAAGATCAGAGAAGCTAAAAGTAGATTGGATAGTGTTCAATTCAGCTACACTAATAGACTTCTGAACGGTCAAGCAAACAAACTTGCTAAATGGGCGAGGAAGCAGAAGAGGTCGAAGTCTTGGAAAGTTGTTCCTTCTTTTTTAATTAATAAGTATTGTAATAGTGTACTTATTTAAGTTTTTATGAATGAAGTTCTTAACAAAAAAAATACACAGACTGGTGAAGTCTCTTATTGTATTTCAGAGACTTCAAAGAATTATAGCCTACTGTGGTACAATGCGAGGATTCTTAACAAGATCTTATGAGAAAGCATGTCACACCATTAATGACATATTGTCATCTAATTGTTCTTATAACATAATGAACTTTCAATCTTGCACAAGTCTGAAATTGTTTTCAGTAAAAATAGACATAAAAGTGCAGATTCATATCATATAACATGAGGTTCCAAACGTTAGGCTTCTAAGCAGCCTAAACTAGACAATTGTCTAATATTAAATGCATGTAGGTATTGAACAACCATCCTACAAAAACTAATTCAAAATTACTGTCAATAATGCCAATGCTGGAATTTTATCGGTTTTGACCGATATCTCGCAACTATATAATGGATTTCAGTAAGAAATTCATAAAGATTAGAGATAAAGATTAGAGACTTTAATCAGAATAAATAGAAAGTAAAGAACATGGAAGAGGGTTGATGCTACTAGACTCAAAAACAAAGTACAAGTTGTACACGTCTCTGTTTGATGCATTAGAAGCAACACATCACATTGAGTCAAAGGCATTTATGTTGGAACAGGGGCATACCAGAAATGATAAGCATTTTACATCTCAAGAAACCAAACCCTATTATATGATTAACGTTGATTGTCTTAAGATTGTTGGTTTCGGAGCTTACTGGTTCGGTTCTTGACAACTAATTATATAACACTAAGGATTATATAAATAAAAAAACGAGAAACTTATCTTCTTTGATCGAGGCGAGTAGTCACTCTTTCCTTAAGACAATCATGTCCCCGCATTGGTGCTAACGGTTCTATGGACATTTGTCTCCCAAGATACAACGATCCCCCACATAAGTGAAATAACCAACAAAAGACAGACGATTTACAAACGGACGACAGACAGACATACATAACTATGAGAGCATAACAGGAGATACCATGCATCGGGAAAGATAGTTTTTGGCTTTGAATCTTCCGTAGTGAATAGATACCGGGTTTACAAGGACCTTAGTGAACTAAGTCTTGATATGGGTCCTATGAACTGTAAACCGATGCAGTAGCTATCACACATGACACTCCTTGTAACCTTCAGTTCTCGGTTGTGTTCATTTCGGCCTTGAACATTCTCGGGTTTCATGAGCGTTTTAGAGAAGTCGGCCATTACGACCCTCTCACGGAACCGGCACTAGTTCACACTCTCCTATTAAAGGTATCCTGTTATACCCCACTTAGAAAAAATAATTAAACGTTAACCTTATCCTCTCTTATTACAGGCAACACTAGTTTATCTTAGGAATGGGTAAGAGAGTATTCTCTTTCAGTGTTATTGACGAGTCAGTATATAACTTCAGTTTCCCATTGAACCTAGATCTTGGGATCTCCAGTCAACTAGGTTGGGTTTCCGTTATGACTTTACTCATTTACTTAGGCAATAGTTCCATTCCCCTTGATGATAATTGCTCGCGATTGACACACCTTTTCTAATTGGATCCTTTTAGGTTGTCGTTCAACTTTATATGCATGCATAGTTGATCTAGTTTTTTTTTTTTTTGTTGAAAGTAGTTGATCTAGTTTATCAAACTGTATAGAGCAATCATTTAAGGATAATATTATGTCGACGCATATACCATGACCTACTATTTTATGGTACTATTTTGTCGATGCGTATATCATATTCTATTTTCGATTATCCTCTAAGAAATTCATCTTTCCTATGTTAAGTGGATTTCGACAACTGGTTGGACATTCATTTGGTTTTATAAAACTAATACGTTGGTATACTATTGTTTGTAGTCAACAACCAAACAAGATATATATCTTATATATCATTCTCGAATTAATCAAAATCGGATCTCATTCCAACGCACTATTTCTCAACATTCATTGGAAAACAAATCCATTATACATGAGGGTGGGTCATAGATCATTAGTTTTTCTGGCGTTCCTACTGTAAAGTGGAAGATGAGGGGGTGAACCGGTGAAGTAATCTCCTAGTTGTAGTTTTGACTGATCAAGCAAAACTTTATTTTGCTGGCCCTACTTGACTAGGTAGGAAGGGGTGGTGGTGTGGGGATGTTGAGAATCTCCATCTCCAGGGCCAGGGGACAAAAATAGTGATCTTTCTTGTTGGCTTCCAATGCACTTTGAATTAGGGGTTTTTACTTCGAATTTGGGGGTTATACTTCGAACTTGTGTTTTTCATTTACTTGACATGGTTATCTTTGTGAAAACATTATAGTAGTTAGTTTGGAAATATATGTAGACTCCATTTTTAGTGGTTCAAATCCAAATATTGACAATTTAGACAATCAAAAATATCTCAAGAGGAAACTCTATTTCTAGAGTGTTTTCTGGAGATATCTTTATTTTACCGTAAACACGTTATCTTTGTGATCATAGTTGAGTTTTGCCTCTGGAGATGATTTTAACAGAAAAAAAAACTCTAAAAAACATAGTGCCACTCCGAACTACAAAGGTTGAGTTTTGCATTAGAGATGCTCTAATCCCCTCCCTTCATAATTTATTCAACTTCACATGTTTGTAACTGAAGGGGCCGACACTGAAAAACTGAAGTAGTGTTTTTCCTCTCATTGTTTGAATCTAAATCAACTTATTTAATATGCCACTTTAAAATATCAGCGAAAATTCTCAAATCAAGACTCAGACCTGCACCAATTTTGTTTCTTGAGCCCCACTGAGTATTGTATAATGAAGCGCAGTCCTAAGGATGCTTGTTTAATGGCTCTAGGGTCTTTCCAAACTTCAAGCGAACCAGGCACCATGTGTACCAAAAATCATTTATGTATAAAGAGTAAAAATCATTCATTTGATACGACATTATTTCCATTCACTTGTCCATGAAATCGGAAAATCGCTTCTACTTTTACGATATACGTTTACCGATACTTAAAGATGCTAGAGCGACACAAGATTTTTGGAGTTGAAAGAAACGATGGGCCAGTCTAACCACCACAATTGCAGTACCATTGAAGTGACCTAGCCTAAGTTCTTTTACGAAAGTGTAGAACAAAAATAGAAGAGTTGAGATTTTAAAAAGTCATAAAAAAAGTTGATTGGAATGACGAACATACCGTTCCATTTTGACTAATTTTTATACTTTAAAATGTCATAAACTATTAGGAATATTATGGTGAAATTATTATTTAATTAAAAAATCAGGGCACTAGATAGTAAGGATATTTACAAAACTAAAAAAAGTGAAAAAAAATCTCTCCAAATGATAGTTTGATTTTCAACACAATAAATAAATAAATAACAAATTGATAATTTTGTTTTTTGATGAAATAACAAATTGATAGTTAGAAACTAATTTAGGCCAAACACCAAACCCTAAATATGGCCACCGCCCGCGTGGCACCACCGGATTTCCATGTATGCAGGATGCAACAAATCTACAATACAAATTTGCTAAATAACCAATTACATGATAATAGTTACGTGGACACCTTCAACTATCGACAAGTTACATTACCTGCAATAACGATAGCTCATCACAATTTTCGGAAGTAATGTTAGTTTAACTTCTTATTTTTTCGAAATTTCATTTCCGTAGATGCAGGGGCGGCGCTAGGTCGTGGTGGGCCTAAAGCGAACACCGAAAGTGAGTCCCTTTGACGAATTTAAAAGAAAATTTTATATAATTTTGTTACCTTATTCCTATTAATAAGGTGTACTTATTTTTAGGTTACATTGTTCGGATTTATGATCAATTTTTTGTCGAAAATTTCAAATGTGGAATAGAATTTGAATGTCTTAAACAAAATTTTAGTGAGATCTCTTAGTTTAACTTCTTATGCCTATAAAGTCTAGTGAAAAATTTGAAAGTCAGTGTTCTAATAGGTGGTAGAACACATGACCCAACACATCTTTGGTCCTACGATACTTAACAAGATGAATATTACCGTATAATAGTTTCATCAGCTAATTTAATTCATTGAAAAGATTAGTTTTCAAAAAAGTCGATTAATTTTATTTTGGGTGCTTCTAAAGGCACCGGGCCAAAGGGCTGTTAGCATCCATCTCTGTTAGCACCAGGTCCAACCACTCATTTCTCTATTAGCACCAACCAACTATGTAGGCACCGGTTCCTTCTCAGTTAAACCTAACCCCTCCATCCATCTCTCACAAAAACAACCAGAAATTCTAATTTCAAATTTTCTCTCTCTAAGCAAACCGAAGTCTACTCATCAAATCGCTCCTAATCTCACGAATCTCTCTCAAATTTAGCTGGGAATAAGTCTTTTCACTCTCTAAGTGTTAGAATCAAACATCATTTGGTGGAGACGAAGTTGAAATCAAGCTACAATTGCTCCTTCAAGGTTGGTTCAAAAACCCTAACTTTTATGATATTTTTGAATAAATTTGTTGTTTGATTGATTGGGGATGTTAATAGTGTGTTGTAACATGTTTAGAATGTTGTATTATATACATATTTAGAGTCATTTGTGTGAGTGTTTGATGCCCTATGAGATTGGCCTAAATTAGCATAATGGCTGCTGGAAAGACATGGACGGACTGGCGTCCGAGTCTTCCTGGTCACGGATCAGGTAATCCGTGACCTAACAGACACAAACGGACTTCTCTTCTAGTGGTATTTTCTCTTCTCCTATAATCAAACGGATCAGGTATTCCTTTCATCTTTCGTAGGTAACTGCAATGTGGTTCCGTTCTGCTGTACATATTTGCAAGTTTGAAAATTCACCATTTCTTGCATATGTTAGTTATCTTCTTAGAAGTTAGAAGAAGGGAAAATGAACATTTGATATTTTGTCGACGACTCCTGTTGACCAATTAAAATGCACAAGGAATCACCGTTTCTTTTTATTACTTAAGTTTTACGGCATATGAAACCAAGCCATAATATGAAGACACTAATCAATTTTGCAATTAAAAACCAGAAGTGAAAGTAATAGTTAATTCATGCTCAGTTAGTCAGCTTCTATAAATGGACTTCCTATTGTCAACATAAAATCACTCTAGATTTCCTTGCTCTTATTGATTCATGGAGTTTAAATTGCAAATACTACTGTTTTGATGGCAAGGTTATGTAACTTATGTGCTCCGTCCATCCATGCTCAACCATACACTCAGAGAAGCTACATTTAGTGTAGGAAGTATTTACAGGCAATTCCGCAATTGTAGTAACTAGTCTAGCCATTTCCATAAGCCGAGAAATCGACTTCTATACTTCGCTCTATTTTCTTTGACAAGTTCAAGATATAATTGTGCTTTCCAGTTCTGGCGGAAGGCGCACTTTCTGGAGGCACTTAGTTAAGACTTTCGATGGAGTACTTGGTTCTGACCAGATGGCTAGTGTAATCTTGTCATGTACTATCTTTTGCATTATATTCGACTATGTGGATAAATAACATCAGCTCTAATTTTTCTTTGACCTCTACCAAGAGCTCTACTATTTCTCAAGGCATGATGGTTTTCATTACCACAGTTCTCATATTTAGATTTCCACTAACTCTGTTAGACCCTAAAATTATACCAACTGCAACTATTTTCCTTTTGCCATCTGACTTATATTAATCTTTATAACTACTAGTGCCATATTTCCTTATAAAAGTTCATTGTTGCTTTAGATTTTTACTTCCTTGAACTAAAGATTATGTTTGTTTAATACAGAAGCACGAAAGGGAAGCTTGTGGCTACGTATCCGGATGCATTCCCAGATCATTCAACAACAAAGGAACTCGATCAAAGACCGGACCTCGAAAGACCTCAATGACCATCACTTTCTCGAAATAGTGTGAAGGACCAATTGTGTTGAGCGTGTTAATGGAAGTAAGTACCCGCGGGAAAACGTGGGATCATTCTTGCTTGATTTACACTACCCTTGGTGAAAGAAATGCAGTCTGTAGAATAGTTGTTGGTAATGGTCTGTAGGGAAACCTCAAGCCTTTGAGGAGTTGTTGGTAATATGTCTGACACTGACTTGGTCTAAGCACGTACATCAATTCTGTAATCTATCTTAAGTGTTTATTGTGATTAGTGATCATTGTTTTGAGGAATAAGCTGTTCCTTTATGTGGCTTGTAAATATTTTATTTTTTCTTTGTTGATGGGTGAATAGTTGCACAGTACATAGGCATTCCTGGCCAGATAGCGGATTCTCAAGCTAGATTCCCACCCCTACGGTCCCTTTATCCCGAAACAAGAATGGGCATTATGTTAGTCTCTCGAATACGGAAAAATTAATTGAGATTCCTTTAGTTTTGAAAGAAGATGGAAGAAGCAAACAAAGTGAACGTCACCCACATTAAAAACTGGTGCTTATAGAGAACTCGGGTCAATGGCCATTGACCCGAGTCAATAAAATTTCCGGATGCTAACAGCCTTTTGGTCCTGTGCCTTTAGAAGCACCCTTTTATTTTTCATGTATTTCAATCAAGAGAATGATGCAAGTGATACATAAATATTGACATTTCAGCATCATCAAACACCAAGATAGAAAACGTAGTGACTATCTTCCAGAAATTTTATAGACAGCTTGAATAGTCCATATTGTAACTATCCCCACCTTTTCTCGCAGACTAAATTTTAATCCGCTTAGAAACCAATTTGCTACAACATCTTCATATTTTGTAATGTTTTCCATATTGTCTCTTTGAACCAATCTTGAAAACTCCTCATAGTACTCATCCACTGACCGCAACCCTTGTCCACAGTTTTGGTATATCCTAAACAAGTGTTGTTGATAATCAGGTGGTAAGAACCTCTCCCTCAGGTTCTCTTTCATAGACGACCAATTCTGAATTGGAACCTTTTATTCTCTCACTCTTTGACGATGTAACCGATCCCACCAAACAACAACACTTCCTTTGAGTCTACAAGCAATAATCTTTACCATCTTTTCGCCAGGAACAATATATGACATACCCACTTGTCGCTCGACCATATGTAGCCAATCAAGGAACTCTTCGATCGGCAAATAACCATTGAAGAATGGTATCTCTATCTTGATTTTGTATTCATCATAATATCTACGCGGGTATATGTGATTAGGATAATAGTTACCTGTGTTTTCTTGGTTGACAACATATTCTGAAGTGGTTGTGTTCTGCCTTCGTTTCCATTAACAGCTTGGTTGTGGGGAATCCCTCAACACGTTCTCTGGTAATAGGTTCCCTAGGGGTTTGTATTGACATTCAGGTTGTTAATCATCTTCACCACTTTGACTAGTTGATGACTCAAATCGTCTTTTTGCCCCTATAACATTGTTACCTCGTTCACCGTCGAGGGTGCGTTTCTAGCCTTGTCTTCTGCCATTAAGCCAGGAAAAACCTCGCTCTTGATGCCAATTGACGCAGCAGAAATCCTCGAAAAGAATTAGATCTTCATCTAAAACTTTTAAAACCTAGAAAAAGCCTTTAGATCTCCGTCTTAAGACTTGTAGAGCCAAACTAATAAGATTAAACTAAAATATTGAATTCTTATTGATCAACTTGATTGCATAAAATGAGTCGTAGATCCCCCATTATATAGACTTAAGGTTTCTTTATGAGAAAAATAAAAATAAAAAAGTAATTACATTACCAAACTCACTTTTCGACTTTTTCACTTATGAGTGACATTTTTGTCAAATATGCTTTTGATAATTATTAACTTTTTTTGGAGGAAAAGAACTTTTACTACAAGCAAAAGTACTTATACTTTTCGTTGTCAAACGACACCTTAGGACAAAGATATCTTCCTCTTAGGGACATTTGGGTAATTGTGCTCATAAAGCACACATTTTAAAGCACACATTGTGCTAACGAGACAGACACCCACATATAAATTTTTTTTTTTGTTAAAGGCACCCACATATAAATAGAGATGGACTTGTCCTTGCTCTAATCTATGAGTTAGGGGTTGCACCTTCCATTTTTTACTTTGATTCTCAAGAAGAATGAAGATAATGAAGATGGTTTTCATAACAGCAGTGGCTTTTGCAGGTTTGGCCATCGTGTGTCAGCTATGGGTTCTAAATACAACTGTAAAAGATCTCTTCCCATCTCAAAATCTTGACCAAGGTTAGTTCTTTTTCATTGGTAATTATTTATGAACTTTCTTTAAAATATTCATGATTACTTGTTAATTTCTTGATTAAGCTATGAAATCGAAGAATTTAACTTATAATTGTTTGTCCTCATTAGCTCATATGAAGTGTTTTTGGGCTTGAAAGCTAAATTTAGATGATTTTTTTGTATTTTAACTGTCTCCAACAAATGATTTTTGGCCTCTTTCATCTGAGCTATGTCAGACTGACAACATCGGAATCTTGCCGGTGAACTTATCGGGATCTTTCCTAGACGTGAATATGCCATGATCTCTTTTTGGTCTTCTCTATTCATCTTTCTTTTAGGTTTGTGACAAAAGAAAAAATAAATTCTCGTGAAAGCAGATAAACGAGACTGAAAGATAATCTACACTCGAGAAAGACCGTCATCGGAGAAGTCGCCGACAAGAGAGAAAATTTTTAAATTTAATTTTAAAAGAAGTGGATTTTGATGGGTAGCAAAAAAACAAAACAATGGGGAAAAAAACATTGATTTCCAAAGTATATACTATTATTGTTTTAAAACATGTTTCCCTCTTTCAACAAAAAAAAAAAAATGGTTCCCTAGACATATTTTATATTTTGGCTTTCTTTTTGGGACGCTTTGGAAAATAAAAAGTTTTATATGTGTCGTATCAAAATTTGTATTATTCTCAAACCCTAAATCCTAATAACTTTCAACAGAAGAAAAGAAAACTTTCATCCAATTGCTTTCTTATTTGCTGCCCTAAACCCTATCTGATCTTTTTTATCCCAATTATTACAAGATGTGAAGCCCTAATTCTAACCAGACGAGTAAGTTTCAAATCAATCTTGACTTTCAAATTTCGTTCTTCTTGGACATTTTTTTCATTTTTCTACTACAAGAATACAGTCTCAAATCTAAACCTAGGATACTAGGAGTATGGTATTATCGATTTTTGAATATGAAGATTTGATATTGATTATTTCTAGTTAGTTATAGTTCTTACCTAATTGGTTTAATATTGATTATTTGTAGTTAATTATATGTCGTTCGAATATAGAAACCATTGATGATAATTGAGTATGGAAATGAAAATTTGAAGTTTTTGGGAACATTTTCAAGAACTTAAGGATGACGAAGAAATACAGCTAGGGTTAGTTAGAGGTTAGGTCTGATTCAAAATGTGATGGAAGTCATTAAGTTAGAAGAATAGGGGTTTGATCTTGGCCGTTTATTCATCTCAACCGCCTAGGTTACTTATCTAGATAGGGATTGCGAAACAATTCGGCCTCTTACAGAGGACCTATTTGGAAAATTAAATTTCTTGTCTGAATCAGAAGCTACGCAAGGCAAATTGCTTAGGTGGGCTGCTAAGTCAGCTATGCAGCTTGGCGTCGCCTTCCCATTAGAATTTTTGTTTAACAGAGAAGAGCTTTTGTTTATAAGAATTTTTGTCACTTCTTTTTCGTTCGAAACCAAACCGGTGCCTAAACGAGGGGTTTTGATATCAACCCGCTGCAACCGAGACCTTGATTTTGGCTTATCTACTTAGGGTAATCTCCACTTTATTAGCTGTTGGAACACGAGTTCAACTTCATATTCTACAATGCTTATCTACTTAAGGTATGTTAGTGTGATTAGAACACGAGTTCATCAAACGTCTATCTTTGTCGAGTCCTCCATCTGCCGGTCTTTTTCTTGTTGCCTTCATCTTCTTTCTTTCTTTTATTTGGTTTTCCATTACTTCTTGTCAATTATGCATGAGGCAGGAAGTAAATTTGGCGAGGAGAAGAAAGAACCTGTAGCAGCTAAATATTGTTCTGCTGCAAAAACCTTTTCGGTGAGTAGGTCCAATTTCCTATCATGCTAAATTGGTCCATCCATCAATAAGTTTTCCATTAGTTCTTGTCGATTATATATTTTACACTCCATGTGAGGCATGAACATATGTGGATTCTTCTTGCAGAGGAAGCTTATAGTAGCATCTGTATCGGTTTTTTCTCAACGATATCGAGGCCCTGTATGTTTTCTAAAATTTGACCTTCTAGTTTCCTCTTTATTTACCCAAACGGATAAATCAACTTGTAGTTTTAAAATGAACTATTCTTGATTTTTTTTTGCAGGATGAGATTAAGATTGTAGTTATATCAACTATTCTTGAAGAAATTGTATTTAAGGTGAGTTTCTTGCTAAAGTATGACTCACTTCAGTATCTCTATCTACCTCCAAAATTAACTTTTGCTGATTTTTTTTTTCTTTTGCAGTTGGAAACTTATGAAAAGATGGAATCTTATAGTCTTGAGCTATTAGGCTTATGTGTAAGTTTGTATTCAACCTTTTCTATTTTTGAAGCTATTGAGAGGGGCTACTAGACGTCTAGATCCATTCCAAAAACGAACAAAAGAAAAATCAAAATAATGTTTCACATATCTTTATTTGACTCCCACAATATTGACGTCTTCTTCTTATGGATTCTTAGTTTCCATCCCTCAGTCTATTCTAATGCCTGTTGATTTTTTTCATGCAGAAGAAGATTGACGAAGTTGTTCCAAGTGAAAAACCTGATTTTGATCCACCAATTGGGTCTGAAATACGGGGGAGGGGAGGTCGTACTCTGTTGTCTGAAAACAACTTGACTGCTGCAACTAGCGAGGAGGATGCAAAAACATACGAAGAAGAGAAACCATGGAAGCAGAAATTTGAAGTTGAGAAAGACAAGGCTAAGGAAGCACCGGCTGCTAATGAGAAATTGAACCTTTTTTGGGTAATTAATCTTGTCTCCGACCTTCTTCTAGATTTCTGTTTATCTTATTTAAGTCTCTAGTCTTTGCCTTCAAATATGAATTTGTGTGAATTCTTAATGCAGGAGAACCTACTTGGCTTCACTAGCAGGTGCAATTACAAGATAGATCTAACTCGAGACAAACACAACAAATATGTTCTTACAGTTACCGTTTCCTGTGGTTGGTTTGTCTTATCTTTCAGCCACGAGTTATCGTGAATCCAACAATGCAGTATTTCGGTTGGTTCGTCTTGCCCTTTCGTCTTTGAGTTATAGTAAATTCAACAACATTTTGGTACGAAAGAGTTTTTGTTTGTTTGATTATGTACAACGGCTTGGTTAGTTGGTTGTACATCTACTCCAAAAACCCGGAGGTCACATATTCGATTCATGGTGGAAGTAAAACCCATCATTTATTGACTTATGTAAAAGGGTATAAATAAAGTAAAAGTAGGAACGAACTTTCATGCTCGCTTTAGGATTCTTTACTTCCTTTTAAGACCCGAGATGTCTTTGATAATGATAGTTATCAGACTTATTTATTATGTTTTTTTGTTGACATACTTATTTATTATGTAGTTATACCATATTGATTGTAATGACTGGAGTTCATATACAATACAAAAAAAAAGGAATTGTTGTATCTATCTCTTTACAACATTCTAAATTGTTTTTCTTTTTTATGCTTCGTAATTTCAATTGAGATTATAGTGATTTTGCAGTGAAGTTATCTTTTCCGTTTATCAAGTTTTCTTGATTTAAAATGGAATTTTAGTTTCCACTAAGGTTTTGATGTTTCAGAGTAATATGGCACCTTAAAACATCTTGGAAATTCTCAAACCAAGACTGAGACGTGCACCGATTTTGTTTCTTGAACACCACTCAGTATTGTATAATGAAGCGAAATCGATTTAGTCATTGAGTTTGTGTAGATGACAAATCTACATAATAAATTTGTTATGAATAACAATTTATATGCTAATAGTTACTTGGCCACCTTCACCCATCTGCAAATTATCCTTTTGCAACAATTTCTACGACAGATGAAGTTGTGCAAAGGGAGTGAATTGGGGAACACTATTAAGGACTTAAGGTTATTATGTATAGAACAAAGAAAACCTAGACTTAACATGTTTCTGTTTGTTTAGAAAATTCTAACTCATGTATTTTTGCAGACAGTACGTCTAGATCAACAAGTATTAGATCAAAACAGGATGCTCAACCGAGATAAATTTAAGAGCTTACTAGACTGAGTACCCTTTTCCGACGGAGTATTTCAGGTTCTTATGGACACCTTCAACAACCCTAAAAAGTTGTCTTTGAACATTTTGTTCCCTATTAGATTTGATTAAATCATAAAATAATACTTCTCTTTAAGTAAATGAATGATGAACAATTTGGTTATTGAATTTTCTTTCTTTATTCTTTTCACATAAAACCCAAATCAAACATGAATGAGGGTGGGTCAACATTGGTTTTTCTTGCTTTCATCTTTTGGCATAAAGCCCAAATCAACTATATATGAGGGTGGGTCATAGATCATTGTTTTTAGGCGTTCCTACTGTAAAGTGGAAAATAAGGGGGTGAAGTAATCTCCTATCATAGGCTCATAGCTGTGGTTTTGACTGATCAAGAAAAATTGATTTGCTGGCCCTACTTGACTAGCTAGGAGGGAGTGGTTATGTTCTTACAGGACCATCTGTGATGCAAAATTGAAGAAAAATCTCAATTATTAATGTTATGTGTCAAGTTTCAATATAGATTCTCATTTCTAAGGGGCAAAAATAGTGATCTTTGTTGTTTGATTCCAGTGCAAAACTCTAAACTTAAGTTTTGACTCATGTGACATGGTTATTTTTGTGAAGAAATAATTGTTTATTTTATAGATATATGAAGACTCGATTTCTATTGGTTCAAATCTAAATATTGATGAGTTGGACAATTAGGGATATCCCAATTTTAAAGACTATTTGCTTCGATTTGTAGTTTTAATAAAACGTCGTAGTTTTAATAAAATGTCGTATTAGTTTCGATTTGTAGTTTTAGTATAATGTCGTATTAGTTTTAATTTGTAGTTTAAGTCTTGTAATATCAATTAGTTGGTAATTAATTGATTGTAATTTTATTTTATTTAAAAAACAAGAGTTCAAAATGATGAATATGAAATTTGGTGTGATGGACAGTAATTTGGTGAGAATTTTAGAGTTTTGTCTCTAGAGCATTCCCAATGGTTGACACTAAAAAAATCACCAAAAAGGAATCTTTACCAAATTATTTTTTTTTTTTTTTTTGTTGAAACATCTTTACCAAATTACTTGGTGTTTTCAAATTTTTGAAACCCAAAGACAAAACAATAAAACTCCACCAAATCACTATTCATCACACCAGATGTCATTTTTGTCATTTTAACAATCATTTTAAAAAAAATAAGATTACATAAAAACTAATTGAAATTACAACACTTAAACTACAAATTAAAACTAAACGATATTTTACTAAAACTACAAATTGAAACTAATATGATAATTTACTAAAACTGCGATATTTTACCAAAACTACTAATTGAAGCTAATAAGACATTTTACTAAAAGTACAATATTTTACGAAAATTACAAATTGAAATTACTTCATTAATACGGGGGTAAATCTTCATCTCCATAGTCACCTCCGCACCCAGCGTTTTAGCCACGTCCATCTCCACCTCCATACGCACCTCCAGACGAGTTACCACTGACTTCACTATTTCGTTTTCCAACAATTTTTCTTTTTGTTCTCTACGAAAGTATTCTTGTCGTACCAGACCTGTATGGTGATCGTACAATACTCAACATTTTCTCTAAGATTCCAACGGTAGAAATTGTTGAAAATAAAACCAAACTTTTCAAACGATTCTTAGTTCGGCACAAGCAAATTAAAATAAAAAAGCTCGTTTTGAACTACGAGACGCTATGATTGATCTTATATGCGGAAAAAAGACAATGATGAACATTATTGATTCAATATTCAATAAGTTATTCACGTAGGAAATAGTATTGTATGTGATGGAGACCATCCGACAAGTGGGCCTCTCGGCCAGGACATTATGGGGCCCAATGGCCAAGTTGCTGTATTACCATAGTTTCTATATTTTAGTATTATGAGTTCCTATAATTAAGAGTCCTAGCAATCAAGGAAAGTATCCTTAAGTTGTTATCTTCTTTTATTTTCTTTCTTATTTGAGTCTATCTAGGAAATAATAATCTCTATAAAAGAGAAGTCCAGTCTGTCTATTGATTCATTGAATTGAATATTGAATAAAAACCTCCTTGATTGCATTGTTCTTCTTATTATTATTTCACTTAATCTTGTTTATTTTAGTTATTTAGCAATGAGTACTTCAGTTATTACGCTTCCGCAACAATCTACATCAGCTGGTATCATGAGCCCTCAAAATCCTGAGCAGAAAATAACAAATTTTTTTTCTTCACCAACACATCCGGAACGAAACAAGGTGTTTAAATCACGCTTAACAATTAACAACAAAGTTTGTGACTTCATAATCGACAACGGTAGTGAAGAAAACATGGTTTCCAGTCGTTTGGTTGAAGTACTACAACTACAGGCAATTGATCACCCGGTTCCTTACAAAATCGGTTGGATATCTAATCAAAGAGAGTTGTCAGTTACTAAACAATGTTCGTTTTCCTTCTCCATCGGTACTCATTACCATGATACAATTACTTGTGACGTGGTGGACATGGATAATTGTCACATTATTTTTGGAAGACCTTGGATTTATGACGTAGACGCTATTCACCATTGCAGAGAGAACACCTTCGAATTCCTTTGGTCCAATAAACGAATTTGTCTTCTACCACTATCGGACGAACACCTTCACCATCCGACGAGGAAGGATGATCGGTCACCACCAAAAGCAACCGAACCGAGGGGCTTCCTTCTCGCGACGAAGCACTCTTCCACCGTCGGCAACCAACCACCACCGGAGGTCCAAACCCTGCTCAACGAGTACAACGATCTCAACCCCTCCTCTTCCCCATCGTCGTTACCTCCATTAAGGAAAATTCAACACCAAATCGATCTTATACCTGGAGCTAACTTACCAAACCTACCACATCACAAGATGAGTCCGCATGAGCATAAATTACTACAAGAACAGGTGGAAGAATTATGGAACAAAGGTTTTATCCGTGAAAGTCTTAGTCCTTGCGCGGTTCCGACATTATTGGTACCAAAGAAAGACGGAACCTGACGAATGTGTGTTGATAGTCGGGCTATTAACAAAATCACAATTAAATACGAGTTTCCGATTCCAAGACTTGAAGATATGTTAGATCACCTTTCCGGGGCTACGGTATTCTCCAAAATTGATCTAAAAGCAGGTTATCACCAAATCCGTATTCGTGAGGGAGACGAATGGAAGACGGCTTTCAAAACAAAAGAGGGTCTTTATGAATGGTTAGTTATGCCCTTTGGACTCTCTAATGCACTTAGTACTTTCATGCGCTTCATGAATCAAGTTCTTAAGCCATTCTTGAATAAATTCGTGGTAGTTTACTTTGATGATATACTCATCTTTAGTAAATCTAGAAGTGATCACCTTCAACATATTAGAGAAGTTTTCGACGCAATGCGTCTTAATTCATTATTTATGAATGTTCCAAAGAGCCACTTTTTCCT
Organism: Eschscholzia californica subsp. californica; assembly: GCA_002897215.1. Lineage (NCBI taxonomy): Eukaryota > Viridiplantae > Streptophyta > Magnoliopsida > Ranunculales > Papaveraceae > Eschscholzia > Eschscholzia californica. Next base: position 1,459,503 of record BEHA01001545.1, read on the forward strand.
CAATGAGGTATACTTCCTGGGTTTTCTTATTAGTAAAGAGGGTATGAAAGTTGATCAAGCCAAAGTTCGGGCAATTTCTGAGTGGCCGACTCCTTCATCACCATCTGAGGTACGTAGTTTCAACGGTTTAGCTTCTTTCTATCGAAGATTTATACAGGACTTCAGTACTATAATGGCCCCTTTAACAGATTGTTTAAAGAAAGGAAAATTCTCCTGGGAAAGTCCACAGGAGGAGAGTTTTCACTTAATTAAACAAAGACTATGTTCAGCTTCGGTCTTAGCTTTTCCGGATTTCTCTAAATTATTTGAAGTCGAATGTGACGCTTCAGGCCTCGGGATTGGCGCGGTTCTCTCCTAAGAAAAACGTCCTATCGAATTTATGAGTGAAAAACTCGGTGAAGCCCGTCGTAAATGGACCGTTTACGAGTCCGAATTTTATGCCCTTTACCGAGCATTGAGACATTGGAACCGTTTTCTTATTGGAGTGGAATTTGTATTATATACGGACCATAAAGCATTACAATCATTGAATGATCAACGTACCGCTGACCCAATGCATATGAGATGGATTTCGTATATTCAACGATTTAATTTTGTGATTAAACACAAATCGGGAAAAACTAATACGGTTGCCGACGCTTTGAGCCGACGAGCTAGTCTCCTCACGACTATGGCAGTCCACGTTCCGGGGTTCGAATCAATTCCTAGCACCTACAAAGATGATCAGGATTTCGGCCCTATTTGGGAGGCTTGCACTACAAACCGGTCTACGGGTGAGTTTTTTATTTCTAACGGTTATCTTTTTCATGGACAGCAGTTATGTATTCCTAATTCTTCTCTTCGTGAACATATTATTCGGGAATTACATAACGAGGGTCATGTAGGAAGGGATAAGACTTATACACTAGTGTCTGATCGTTTTTTTTTGCCGAAATTACGGCGGGATGTATCCCGTGTAGTTGAACGTTGTTATACATGTCAGACTAGTAAAGGTCAAACTCAGAATACTGGTCTTTATACACCACTACCGACTCTGGTGACTATTTGGGAAGATTTGTCGATGGACTTTGTACTTGGTCTTCCCCGTTCACAAAAAGGTAGGGATTCAATTTTAGTAGTAGTTGATCGATTCAGTAAGATGGCTCACTTCATCGCTTGTAAGAAGACAGATAATGCTTCTAACATTGCGAATTTATTTTTTTGGGAAATTGTTCGTCTTCATGGCTTACCAAAGAGTATTGTTTCAGACCGGGATGTGAAATTTCAAAGCCACTTTTGGCGCTTCTTGTGAAAACGTCTCAATACTAAATTAAATTTCAGCAGTACTTGTCACCCTCAAACTGATGGGCAAACTGAGGTCGTTCATTAGGGAATTTACTTCGTTGTATTACACGTGACAAGGGAATTAATTGGGAAACTGCTCTTCCTCATGCCGAGTTTGTGTACAATAGTACTATTAACAGAACGACGAAGAAAGCTCCGTTTGACATTGTTTATACGTCCTCTCCTAAACACGTGTTGGATCTCGTGCCACTACCGATAATTCCGGAGTACGACTCCAATGCGGAATCTCTAGCGTCGTCAATCCTCCGCCTCCATGATGAGGTTCGGCGGAATATTTCTTCGGCTAATTCGGCGTACAAACTTTCGGTCGATAAGCATAGGACGATTCGGTCCTTCGGGGTGGGTGATTCGGTTATGGTCCATATTTCTAAACAACGAACTCCGGCCGGGACTTACAAGAAGCTTGGTCAAAAGAAGTTCGGACCTTTCAAGATACTCACTAAAATCAATGACAATGCGTTTGTTATCGATCTTCCTCCGGAATTCAACATTTCTTCCACGTTCAACGTCTCTGACATCTTTCCATACCACCCGGATGAACCTATTTATGACGACTCGGGGACGAGTTCTTCCTCGGTGGGGGAGTATGATGGAGACCATCCGACAAGTGGACCTCTCGGCCAGGACATTATGGGGCCCAATGGCCAAGTTGCTGTATTACCATAGTTTCTATATTTTAGTATTATGAGTTCCTATAATTAAGAGTCCTAACAATCAAGGAAAGTATCCTTAAGTTGTTATCTTCTTTTATTTTCTTTCTTATTTGAGTCTATCTAGGAAATAATAATCTCTATAAAAGAGAAGTCCAGCCTGTCTATTGATTCATTGAATTGAATATTGAATAAAAACCTCCTTGATTGCATTGTTCTTCTTATTATTATTTCACTTAATCTTGTTTATTTTAGTTATTTAGCAATGAGTTCTTCAGTTATTACGCTTCCGCAACAATCTACATCAGTATATCTCTCCAAAACCTCAGAGTACACAAAATCAATAACGGTGGAGATGATAATCACAATAGTTCGATGATGTGTTATTAACGGTGGAGATGAACCAAACACAAAAAAGAAGAAACATTAAAAGGGTTAAAATAAAGAAAACAAAATAAAAAAGGCTAAAACCAAATAGAAAACAAAGAAAGTATCAAAAGAGATATAAAATAACCCATGGTCCGCCGTCCCACCATTTGGGAGGGAACAGTGACCAGCCATAGGTCACTACTGTTCACGACACGAGAGATCTTTGGTGATCTTTAGTGCCGTTAGGGATGGTCTTAGGATCAAAAATTAAAAACATCAAACTTTTTTGTGAAGGTTCCTCTTTCGTGTTTTTTTTTTCGTACCACCCATTGGAGATGCTCTTACTTTCCCGAAAACCGACTAATCTGAGGCTTTGTCTATAGTTGTAGGCATGAAGTTGCCTAATGAACCCGCTAGACGGTTGACTATGGAAGATGTTAAGTGACTAACTGGAATACCATGAAATTGAACTCAAAACCATGCAGCGTCAAAATTATGGTTCTCCTGAGCCTTATTAGCATCACATTCTTGAAGAAGAATGAGTTCATCTATTACTGCCCAAAAAGATCTTTCCATTTCTAATTCAGTTGCCCTCCCATACCTAGTTAGAACATATTTGTCTTTAGTTTCGTTCCGGATAATCTTTTTTACCAGCGAATAAATTTATTTGGAAATTGTATAATTCTCGAAAGTTGATTCATGGTCGATCCAATTCCTATTGGTTTGGCACTGTGAAACTTAATTACACAATTTATTTATTTTTGAGAGAAAGATTCTGGTACACCATTTAATCAACCTTTTTTGAGAGAAAGAATCTGGTATACAAGAGCAGAACTACAGCTAGGCCAGAAGGGGCCATGCCCCCTCGACCTAGCCGCAGTTGCCTTCATTGTAACTATGATTTCAGAGAATGTTAATTTGAAAAAAACGTGAGAAATAGCAAGTGAAGCCCTTTAGGCTTTTTAGTAGCAGTGAGGGGTTACAACCCAAGTGATAAGGGTTCAATTCCATCTAGAAACATATAATTTTTGGTTTGACATGTATTTTTCTCTTATACATTTTGATAACACTAACAATTTTTTATTGAAAACATCATTTAATATTAGATGTTCAATTTTCTTTCTGAGTTTGAGAAATAGGACATTCATTCAAATGAGATGAACAACAAAAAAAAACTATGACTCTTTTAGCAAAAGTTTTGAGTATCAAGTGATGAAAATAAATCAAAATTGTAGTTTTTAATCGATGATATTACTCTTATTTCACATTATATACAAAAATCGTTTTTTTAAGTGGGGTATAAATATAAAATGTAAATAAATTGTCCAACATAAACAACCGAGTTCGTATTACATTGGCCCCCTTAGTCTTTAATTCTGGATCCGTCCCTGGTGGTATACAATTTCAAATGTAATCACTCGAGTGCATGTCAAGAGGAAAAAAGGAATTGTTCAACAAAAAAAAAAGAGGAAAAAAGGAATTGTTGTAAGTATCTCTCAACAATATTCTAAATTGTTTCCATTTCTGAGAGCTTTATACTCAGACTTAAATGGGAATCAAAGGTCCTGATTCAGACTGAGAAAGACTATCCAGAGAGGAAAAAAAGTTGACTCGATAATGCGAACGTTTGATTTGTTTAGATGTGGAGGAAAACTTTCGACTTTAACTTTTTTATTTATTTATCACTATTGTTCGAATATGTCTTCTCCATAAAACATAATAGAATATTTGATGTTTAAGAGTAGTATGGTACTTAAAAAACATCGTTGAAATTCTCAAACGAAGACCCCATTTGCTTCATGACCCCCATTAAGAATGCTTGTTTAATGGCTCTAGAGGCTCTCTAAACTTCATGCCTCATGCTGAACCAGGCGCCATGACTCCTTTGTTTTAAGCTGCTGGCCTTATCAATGGCATCATATGTTTATCAGTTCATGGGAACAATTCGATCCATAATCACTGTGGTTCAATGGCTCATAAATCTGTCCAAAAAATGTCATACCATTCTTCTCAAGTTATCCAGTTAAAATGATACAGTGTTTATAAAACATAGAAGCGTGTGTCCGTATCTCTCACGAGGGATGGCATCCCAAAGCTGGACACAACGAAAGTCCCGACCCGCCAGACAAATTAATGGGCCAGGCCCAGATTTAAGTTAGATAAAAAGCCCAATGCAGAAAATCCAACCAGCCCACTTGAAGACCATGGTACAAAACATTCCTTTGCACATGAAACTTCAAAATCCCGATCCAGCAGTCCAGGAGAGAGAGAGAGAGGAAGAGTCTGAAACCTCAGCAAATTCTATGCTGGGTAATTTCGTGTTATAATGAACTAGGCATTTTACAATTATATCCGTTTCATGGTAATATATGTCGTTACGGGAGTATGAAGGTAATATGGTAAAATTTATGTGGCATTAAGGGTGGGAATGAGCTCCGCCCGGAAAGCCAATGTCCGATGGACAAGCGAGCTACGTGAAGCTCGACGTAGGTTGTGCACTCCTATATATAATGTCCGGGCTTGGGGTCTACTTCAAAAACCCTACCCGACCATATAACCACATGCTATGCCCACTTCTACCTCCCGTCTATAGGACTCCGACATTGGAATTTTAACAACAATATATGTTGCGATAAGAATATGAAATTAGTAACATGGTGAAATGCCAGCTTTATATATTTATAGTGTAATGCTATGCAATGAATAAAATGACTCTTCGAACCCAGGTGAGAAATTTCACTCGAGCCCACTAAATTACGGGTAGACAACATTAATACTCGTCTTCAGGCATCTACATATTTTTTTCGTCTGGTTTTCTCCACCCTCTCCATGTATGTGGATGACTTATTTGGTGAAACAAATGCCCAATTTTGCTGAATTAATTATTCCCACAATAATACTACTAACTTCATAAAAAAATGAAAAAGGAGAAGACTATATATTATAATATAAGTCTTCTCTTAATCATTTTTTTTAATTTATATTGCCTTCTCTTAATCCTGTTCATTAATGTAAAGAAGCCCAATCAATCTCTCACAAATCTAATTTTTAGGTTATTGACAATTTTTATGATGGAAGGAAGAGGATTACTGTATTTTCATACTCTTTTGATTTTTGTAATTGCTCTCTTCATCTCTAATATCCATGTCATCACTTCAGAATTGGTAACTTATTTACTTGATTTTCTTCATGAGATTTTAGTCACTATATTCCTGCAACTTTTATTTATTTTGAGATAATGGATTTAATTAACAGGATATTGAAGAACAATTTGAGGGGAGATCAACTTTATTAGAGAGAAAGGATGAAGCAGGTTGGTTGGTAAATTTTCTTTTAAGTTTGTACTACTATAATTTGGTAATCATTCACACATATCGAGGATCAATTTTTGTCTTGGAAACAATAAGATTCGAACTCTGGTCTTTTGAGTGAAGAGACATATACTGTAGTTTTTTTTTTAAACAAATTACGATCTCGTGCATTTGTTTTAGCTATAAAGACAGATCTAAAATTTAAAAGAAAAATTATTTTAAAATCTGATTTTACTAGAAGGGTAAATATGTACAAGACAATTGAAGTTATACAAGCAACTTAATGAAATTTGAATTCAGACTCAAATCTTCAGAAAAAGAAGAAGATACTATGGATTTTAACATAAAACAAAAATATCTAAATACTCTCCTACTAACATATACAAAATATAGTAATCCAATGCCAAAAATAGGTAATTAGTAACAAAAATGATGGTATGTCCGACCAATATTCCAGCCGAATCTCGAGGGGGTACTTGGCCGGGCATGCCATTGCCGTTGAATCAGTAAATAACTAAAAGGTCGAGTGTTTCATTTTTTACTTTTAACCTTAATTTTGGTTTATATGTGTGTACGTGTTTTAGAAGAAAAACCCACTGCTAAACGAAATCAACTGTCCTCAATTTTAGGTCAATATTTTCTCTCTTGATGAATTTGCTCACTTTCTTGATGGATGGTTGATTCTTGTTTAGACATTGAGTGGGTCCATTATCATCTTTCCTACAATAATTTCTAATCTTAATGTCGCCTGCATTAAGGAAACTCGGAACCTAATAATCCGTATGAAGGTAGAATACTGAAGTATAGTAGACCACTGTGGAATAAAAATGAAGGAGAAAGTGGTATATGTATGGGGGCAACAATTGATAACCCAATGAGTGAGGCGGGATATGTCTCTGGCGATAAGGGAAAGGACTCAAAGGCAGCTAAAAGAGTTTCTAACCCAATGAGTGATGCGGGATCTGTCTCTGGCGATAAGGGAAAGGATTCAAAAGCAGCTAAGAGAGTTTCTAAAGTAGCGGACATTTTGGTGAGTTTCTGCTTCTCACTTATGCTAAATGGATTTATGATAAATTTGTGGTCATCTAACTCAAACATTCTCAATTAGTTCCTGCTTCACGTGTCAGTTCTTTAAACCTAACACAATGCCTAGTATGTTACCATGTTAAATTGATGGTACCAAATTCAAAACCTAAATATTGTAATCTTTGTTTCTAGACCACTCTCTCCAAATGTGGGACTATTCTCATAGCTTTTTGCTTTTATTTGCATATACATATATATTAACTCTTAAAAATGAACTTTTGTGGATTATTCTTGCAGAAAAAGATTGGGGTAGCATATGCTGTGGATTATCTTAAGGAATTTTATGGCCCTGTGTGTTTCCATGCTTTTACTTTGATCTTCTATCCTCCCCATTTATTAAGCAAATGGATTTCTTAATCTCTTGGTTAATGACTAAGGATTTGTCCTGCAGAAGAAGGTTAAAGCATTGATTGTAACTCTTCTTTTGGATGAATTGTTTTTCGAGGTGAGTTTCTTTCTATCTGTCCATCCTTCCGTCCATCTATTTGTTTCCGTAATTAATTTTTATCGATCTTTCTTGCAGAGCGAAATTTATAAAGCATTTGAATCTTTTCTTGTTAAACTACCTTTCCTCTTTGTAAGTTCTCGTACTTCACAATTTTACCTTATATATAAATGTTTATTTATTTGTCAGTCGACAATAACCAACACCCAAAATCAATATATTGGATTTTTCTTTCAGAATGAAATTTTTGAAGCGAGTAAACCTTATATTCTCAATCAATTGCCTCGCTACGTAAGTTTTATTCTTCCTTTCTTTATATAGGCTTAATGAATTTATATATATTGGATTTTCAGTGTTAACTTTTAAGAATTTTCTTACAGAGCGAAAGTTATGGAGCAATTAAATCTTATATTTTACTGCTATTGAACATTTGCGTAAGTTCATCACTTCGAATGCGACCTTGTTTACTTGTTAATCAACAATGTCTAACTCTAAATTTAATTTCATTGGGTCTTTCTTGCAGAACAAACTATTTGAAGCAGTTAAACCTGTTAGTACTTCCACGGACTTTCGCTTATTTTTATTATTATTATTATTATTATTATTATTATTATTGTTATTATTATTATTCTAAGTGGGTTCTTTACCTGTCAGACAACGGTATCCACCTCTAACATCAACTTTTTATCGACGAAACTTATGGGATCAGTAGAATCTCCTAGTTTTCTTAGGAAGTCTCACTTGTCGGTAAGTTTTCCTATCTCGTACTTTACCTTCTAGTTTTATGAATCGAGAAGCTCGCCCTTACACCGATTTTACTTGGATGATTCTCATGATTAAGATCGAACTTGTATTCTTATTCAAATTATAAACCTCTGTTGAAGCTTCCACCAACCTGTTTACATCTATGTTTCTTTTTTATTGGATTGTCTTTGCAGAAAAAACTTATAGAAGCACTTGAACACGTTAATAGTCGCGAAAAATTTCTCCTATTGGTGAGTTTCCCTCCCTCAAAATTTGACCTTCTAGCTAGCTCGCTTTCTTATTATACTAACTAGATTACGATCTTTTTATCTCAGCTTGAAGAATACATCTTTGCACTTGAAGAATACATCTTTGCACTTGAAGAATACATCTCTGTGTTTGAGGGGTACCTGCCAGGGTCCAACTTTGTTTCGGACTATAGCAACACTTTTGTCTTTACATTTTTCATGTGTTTTGAGTTGATAAGAAAATATATGGGCAGACGGTTTCTTTACGGAAGGCTTTATCAACGACGCCCTTAGGTATTCAACTTGATCGTTGAGTTACAAAATCCGCAGAAGAGCCTCAGTTTTGAGTTCTCGTTAGAATTGTTGGAAACCAGTGATACATCTCTTGAGTATTTGTTTCTCTTTGAAGTGCTACTAATCCAAGAGGAAATATTGTTGTATCGGAAGTGACTATTTGTCAATGTAAACCAATCCGCATAAATGCGGGACGAATAATGTCTTAAGGAGAGATTATTTAACGCCCGAGTAGGCCTATCATTCCCTAATTTTCTTTTTTAAGTTTTAGACTTAATTATCAATCCCATGAATATTTCTAATTTTTTTCTACATTTGATATTATGTGTGACTGGTAAACTAATTTTCAAGAAATTGAAAAATTAACAAATGTGAGATTGGATGAATAAAACATAAACAATAATGTGAAATTAGATCTTTTTGGTATCAATGAAATTTTGCAGTTCAAATTTTATTTGTGATTCAGTTTTTATTTTACTTTACCCTTTCTTTGTTACTTGAAAACGTTTGGATGTGAAAATCATTTTTTTGTGGGGTGACTTCCCTGTATCTGAGGAAGATGATGATCGCCAAGGTTAGTTTCTAAACCTCAATTTCTGTTTTTGTCACACTTTAAGTTATTCAAGAATGACACTGCAACTGAATTTTGAATTTGAATCTTCCCGAAATCCGAAATCAACCACTTTGGTTAATTGGTTTTTCTCTCTTCATTGCACTTTCTCTATCAAATCGATCTAAATATAAACGGCTGATTTTGGATTTCTGAAGATTTCAGACTTAAATTTCCTCTGTCTTATCTTTTTTTTTTGAAGCCAAAAAACTATAAATAAAATGAGTTACAAAGTTCAGACCACATAGATGAAAAAACAAAATACAGGGACTAACTAGTAACCACTATTGAGCTTCTAAGGGCTAATCAATACTTAATCAATTTCGAGAGGGTAAAGCTGAAATAGCTAGGTTATGCGCCTCCGTGTTGTTGGAACGTGGGCAGTAGTTTAGAGACAGATGTCTCGCTTTTATTCTCTCTCGTAGACCGCCGATCAGAAGAGTTAATCTCCAAGGAATGTCTTGATCATCGGCCACGATCATTGGGACCAGAACCCTAGCATCGCCTTCCACTATATAAGAAGCGTGTTGGAGTTCCTCAGCTAGGGTTAGGGCTGTCTCCAGAGCGGCTATCTCGCTGTGGAGAGGAGAAACTGGATCTATCGACTTCTTCATTATACCAACTATTTCTCCATTCGAAATTCGTGCTATTGCTGCACATGATGCTTCAGATTCCTTATAACAAGTACAAATTTCCTTTGTCTTATCAGTGTTGTAACTAGTAAGTTATTTTTTCTTGAAATTGTCAGCGTGCCTCGAAGTCTAGAACTCAGTACCTTTAGAGTGAAGACTAAACTTCTTTACCACTCCAACCAAGAGTTGTTGGCCACAGAGTCGTTTTCTTTATAAGCATCTTTATATTTTCAGCTGTTTGGTTTGGGCCTTAACAGACTTAAAAGATAACACAAGTCCTAACTTGTACTCCTAACATTTTTACTTTTTATATCTTACCTTAGTAGAGCCACCCAAATCCTAACTTGTACTTGTTCTTGGAATTGATCTTCTTAACCATACTTCTTCGTATAGTTATTGATTTGCTTCAGAAAGATAACACATATAGTGTTGGCAATTTCACTTCTAGTTTTTAGTAGTTCCAGTTGGGATTCTATAATATAAGGATCCCGAAACTTGTTATTAAATTATTTTACTCATTTCATATGGCAAATTTATTTTAAAATTAATCTTGTAACGATGTTCAGTGACGCTGACCTATCACTCAAAAAGAGGGGTATATGTTATGCACCATAGAAGATTTCATCCAGATGCGCAGTATGAGAAGTCCAATAATCAACATGAAGTTGCACCGATGGAAGAGAAATGTAGATGCTCTTGTCAGGATGTGAATATCGATAAACCACAGTTTGAAGCGAGTGTTGGCTCTAATGAACATGAAGTTGCTGCCTAAATATAATTCTTCTAGACTACCAATCATTCTGGTGAGTCGGTTTAAATTACTTAAATTTAAAAAAGAAAACCGATTTAAGTATATGGTGAGAAAGATGTCTAATCAGTTTCCAATGGTCACGAACAGACCTCCGGCGAAGAGAAACCCCCTTTGCCGGAGTTTAGAGAGAGAGAGAGATGTGAGAGAAAAAAAATATATTTTTTTTTAAAGAGAGAGAATAAAAAAAAAATTTGAAGGTCGCCGGCCGGCGACTTATGCAGGAGAAGATGATGATGTGGCGTGATAGATGATGTGGCGTGATAGATGATGTGGCGTGACTTGACAGAGAGAGAAAAAGAGATGGAGGAGAGAGAGTAACGGAAAGTTAAAGATAACTGAAAAAGGGGGTCAAATGGGTATTTTTGCTAATTTAGGGGGCCAGACGGGAAGCTGGTCACAAAGTTGGGGGCTATTAGGGAAATAACCTTTTTTTTTTTTTTTATAAAGTCCGATCTCAAGGTCTTGAGTCAGATTTTAAGTTTTCATCTAAAACGTGATTTCCAATTCGACTGAATGCTCTAATTGAGTTGATTTTGAATTTATTTGAATAAGAGAATCCAAATATAGATGTTGAGATATAAGAACACCATCAAAGTCTGACTATTTTTTCCCTTCATTTGGATGATCCTACATTGGTAATAGTAATAGAAGGGACACAGGTGATTTGATAAGTACTTTCGTTTATTCGTATGGTGAATCTTTATGTTTATTTTCTTGCAGAACAAAATATTTAAAGCAATGGAATATTATTTCGTCAAGCTATTGCTCCTTTCAGTTAGTGCCGGTCAAAATTTTGACCTTATACTCTTACTCTTTTATTATGCTAAATGGATTATTTATGTATCGCCATCTAAAACATATATGTACCTCACAAATTAATTTTCGTACTTCTTTCTTGCAATGTCGTCGTTGTTTCGCTTTGTATCCATGTACCCTCCTAAGCTAACTTTTCCACGTTTTCTTGTAGACAGAACAATATAGAGCAACTAATGCTTGTATTTTTCGGTAATTGATCTATTGGGTGAGTCTTCTTTACCGATTTCTTTTTTAGTTGTTTAATTGTAAGTTGGATAACTACAAATTTAACAGAAAAAATTACCGCTTGGACTATACTGACTATTTTTTTTCTTGCCTCAGCTCAAAAACTGCATGTTTATATCCAAGCGGGAGAGCTCAGTGTTATATGGTCCTAGTTTCTTAGTTATCGTATGTTCTGAGTACATCGAGGGAGTGTGTTTCTCAATTGGAGTATTGATCTGTAACAACATTTATTTATATCTTATAAAATATGTAGCTGCTAGATCCTCACATAAACAGTTTTGATGAACCCGACAGCGAGCCAGAGAAATAGATGTGGGAAATCCCCACCTTTTCATATGTACCATCGGTTGTATACGTAATGAGAATCAATAAAGTGAATATTAAAATACTTGTTTTTTTGGCCATTGCCAGAATCACTTCTTTTTCTGCCATTTTCCTGCACCTATACTAAAAGATGCTAAATCGACTCGAGATTTTTGGAGCTGAAAAGCTGGAACTATCAAACTACCACAATTGCACTGGATACCTGACCAGTTAAAATGACCTAGCCTAGCTTCACAACCAACACATGATAGCTTCCCTTCCATTCCACCTTCTGAAACTGTAGTTTATGTATATCAAAAGAGAACCATCAATATAAAGCAATAAAATTCCAAAGGAGAATAATATAACATGAAATTAGATAGAGCAATCGTTTGAGCCATTTGAGTGACTCGTCGACTTGAATGAAATCATGGGTATCCCGAGTCTGATCCCAGGTTGGACCATAGAATTAGTTTTCATGCATTACAAGTTGAACATTGTTGGAGTTTAATTTGATTATCATAGTAGAATTTGTGGCCTATATAAGAGTTGGTGCAAATTCTTCTGAGTTACTTGGATTAGGTCATTGGCTGTTAGGGATTAGTTGTGATTAGTCCCACATAAATAAGGGAAACACCGGAGCCTGGGCTATAGCTGTGTGTTCATGCTTAGTAACTGTCGAGGCCTTTTGGATGGGATCATCGAGCCAAACCCATACCAGTGGACTTGGGTATGGGTATCAAAAGTTGGGACCGTATCAATAATTGCTAAGGCTTCGGGCGTTACATTAGTGTTTGTGCCGGTAATGTTTGATTCCCAACCGGTCACGCCCCTAAATGTTTAGAATACACATATATATAAAGTTAGAGAGGATGATTTATACCTGTGGTCATCCATCGAAGGGGCTCAACAAAAATGGAAGAGCATTCTTGATCATAAGACTTGTTCACTAATTTTATACTTTTGGTCTTTATCCAGTTTGAGCATGTCTCATTCTCTCCTGGTGTATGTCCCATTATATTCTCTTCTCTTGCAACAATTCTTCTGCACTTTATGCAGCGATATTCGAGCTTTGATTTCGCTCCATTAGGATTTTTTGATACGGAAGATGTCAATGTTGTTGGAGAAACCCCGGGATCAACGCCGAATCTAGAAATGTCTATTTCCTCACCTCTTTTGTATATATCACCTGAAATCATGAATTATTAATATAAGTTCGAAATGCTTATAAGATTTGGAGGATAAAAATGAGCATAAATAGTCAATTAGAAGGTTAGAACTCATACTTAATATTTTCAAGTGAAATCGCTTGTACGTGGAGCTTCCATGATCAATTTTGAAACCCATCTCTTCAAACATCTTTAACTGCATTCATAAAACAACAATATGAATATAAAGAAATAAAAAAGTTCAACACTGCCTTACTAAAATAATTCTAAATAACGCCTTATAATGGCAATCCACCAGAGTAACTCAAACCTCCGAGTTAGTTGTTTATATGTATATATATACATATATATAAATAGTGGGGATCGGGCGATACACCTTATTTCTGACCCATAACGATCCCCCACGCCTAACTGCTTAGACTCCTAGTGAAAAAGTAAAACTTGATGATTATGTTACCTGATTCAAGAAACCTTTATTAGGGCAAACAATGTCACGACTCTGTCTCAAAGACTCAAGTGCATCTGCAGAAGTAAGTAGAAAAAACAAAGAGAAAAACCAATGATCAACGTACTTATCTTCCTCTAAATCGAACTTGACTCATTTTATAGCGAGGCTAGTGACATACCGTCTCGAGATAGCTGTTCGGTTCTCATTAGATACGCTAAAATAATAGAAGCACTGCAAAAATACAAACAAGAAAATTGCAAAAACAAAGATAAGACGATTGAAAAGTGAAGACATAATCAATATGATATTTCCAAGTATTTCTTTTCCTACTGTTATCTATAGACAATGCGGAAGGTAATATTTGCGATTAAGTGGGGGATGGAAAAGGAAGAAATATTATTTCCTCGATTTTCTCGTGTCTTTCCTGCCCCAATCAATTAGCCAGACAACCCTTTGTTTTCTCTTCAGCGTTCTCTGATAACTCGCGTCAATCTCTTCTACCTACTTATCTTTAATAGTCATCTTCGAAAAAGAAATCATTAGTTTCTGAGAAGTTTTTTAATGGAAACAGTAGCTTTTTTCCATTCATCCCCGTTGTCAAATGATGTATCTAGGAGTTCTGCTGTCGCTTCTCCGAGCGAGCCAGGCAAGATCCAGATGTATTCTCCAACATTCTATGCCGCTTGTACTGCCGGAGGCATTTTTCACTGTGGTCTTACTCACATGGCTGTTATCCTTTGGATATCGTCAGGTGTAATATGCAGATTGATCCAACATACAACAGCATCTCGTCGGGTTTTGGGGTTTTGTTGAAAGAACAGGGAGCTAAAAGGTTTCTTCAGGGGTTTGGTGCCAACCCTGCTTGGTTACAATGCTCAGGGTGCATGCAAGTTTGGGTTCTATGAATTCTTTAAGAAATACTACTCTGATCCAGTAGGAATTAGGTACAATTTCGATTCATTATATGTTCCGAAAAACAGGAACTAGTTGTATTCCTTTGTTTACGAAATTTTCTTTATGAAAGTGGAGAGGCTGCTTTAACTGAATAAAAATCTATAGAAAATGCATGTTGGAAGGTGTGATGGAATAAACCTTAGAGATGGATAGATAGATGGTGGTTAATAGGTGACGGTTTTCTAAATTGCCGGGGTCTGATTCGCCTACGTCTGACTTGTTTTAAGTCATGACATTGTAAGTTATTTTAGATAATGGGGTTCTACATTAAAACATATTTAATGTCCTACTCAATAAACCCAAACATTCTAAGTCACCATCCATAAGCAAGTTACACGAAAGAAACAAACTAAAAACCAACATTCTGAAATCCGATTCGAGTCAATTCAGATCTTAAATCAAATTTTACATAAGAATTCAAGACACATATTTTTTTAGTACAGATCATTAACCGAAAAATTCGTAATTCGTGCATCCACTAGAAATCAACCAAGCTCTTTTTATAAGTATGATAAGACACGAACCTAATATAATATGATAATCTATAGACTATTGTCTATTCTCAATTTAATAATCATAACCCTAATTTGCAGTAGTAATAAAGTAACTAAAGGACAATCAAAATCAAAGAAATCATACCTTCTAGAAACACCAGCAAAGCAATGAACCAAAATAGAACCTTCTTTTCTACTTTCTTCAATAAAATCCAAACAAAATTCCAAACTATCTAATAAATTCTCATTCTCAATATCTTCAAAAGGAACTGCCATTCTCACTAATTTCAATTCTTTCCCAGCAAATTCCTTCAAATATAAAAGCTTACCCTTTTCTTCTTCTTCTTCTTCATCTTTAAAAACTTTCTTGATTTCTTGATGTGGGATTAAAGAAGTAGAATAATGCCATTCTGTGAATATAGATATTGAAGGAGAACTAAGTAGAGATAGAATAAATTTGAATTCTGTTTTCTCATCTTTAAGAATTTCAACAGCATCATTAATGTCACCAAGATATAATCTTTCTCTCACTAAATCAGGCATGTTTATAACTAACTATTAATCTCAACCCAAAACCCTAATCTCTAAACTCTTCCTCTGTTTAAAACATATAACTAAAGAAACCCTAATTAGATTTTGCAATTTAGAGTAAACCCTAATTAGGGTTAGTTAAGAATAATGTAACCCTAATTAGACTTCTTTGAAGCTTGAATCTGAATTTTCAAGTCTATGAACAGAGCAACGGTGGGAATTGTATTCAGAGAGGCTAGAGGATAGATCATCTACCAGGAAGGCAAGTCTGGGAATTGTTTAAAAACCTAGAGGATCGATCATTGATCATCCACCGCCCCTAATTGCAACTACAACTTGGGTTTCTATTTTAATCCTAAGTCGGGTTGGCTATGACTTGCCAAAACACACCAGTCCACGGCCCGTATGGAAACCTAAGTGTTAAGAAATAGTAAGAACTTTTTTTTTTTGTTGTTGAAAAAGAAATAGTAAGAACTTTAAATAACTTGTATTTTAGAAAAGAAATGACTGACTTGGTCTGGGCCGACCGGTTAATGAGGTCTGGGGCAGACTTAAGGGTGGGAATCGGTCCGGACGGGCGGGAAACGGGCACCAACCCAACCGGTCCAGATGGAACGGACACGAGTCTTAAGTGTCCACTCGGACATCCGAACAAAACTGGCGGCCATTTCAGATTTTTCTCCAACAAAGTGCCTGTCCGTGAACATTTTGATAGTCGGGTAAACCGGGTATTGGTCGGTTGGACACCGGTCACTGATGAACAAATAAAGAAAAATTTATTCGAAATTAAAATTATTTAGTAGTTAGATACAGTTTTTTAAACTCCCACTTTATAATTCCAAAAAGTAAATGACTACAAAATTAAAAGATAATCATTGAGATTTCGCGTAGATTACGATCGATTCTATTCTTCTTCTCATGGATTACGATCGGTCTGTTGTGGGTTCTAGGGTTATTGATGAGATATTGAGATTTTAGAGGAGAGAGAGACTAGAGAAGTAGAGAGGCAAAGACAAGATCAAAAAAGTGATTTATAGGGTTATATTTTTACTCTTGAAATCTAATGGTTGTAGCTAACCCTACAAATCTAAAAGCTTAAACCCAATCATATAGGCGGGCGGGGATA
>BEHA01001545.1:1480866-1519630 GCA_002897215.1 Eschscholzia californica subsp. californica
AGATGAATCTGATCTGAAAAAAAATTCAGTAATGATTAAACGAAAATCTTAAGATACATACCACGAAAATTGAAAGATATAGAACATACCTAGATTCAATAAAACATTAAATATGATATAAAGATCAAAGATTTCATTATTGATATTAAAATTTTAGAGAGAGAGAGAGAGAAGTTTAGACTTCCATTTCAGATCTATCAAAGATGGAAATATATATTATGAGAAAGATCTACAATTGAATCGTTTTTTCAGAAATAATACATAACAATTTGATACAGTTTAAAAAATTCTTTATTAGATCTTAAAAATGAATCTAAATACAAAACAGTAATATCAAATACATGAAAACAAAAACGAAATCTTACAAATGAATGTTCTCATTTTGATTTTAGCAAAAATAATTACCTTCAAGAATTGATCTTCGATAAGTTTAATGGAGATGAATGTAGAGTTCTGATGTTAATAGTGGTTAAACAACTAGGTTAATGTTCTTGAAAATGAGATATACTATATTACGGTTACATATTAGATTTGTTAATATTTCTTCCATTATAATTCTGATTGGAGAGAGAAAGACGGAGACAATTAAGGAAATGATATATACATGATTATTTTGGCAAAAACGGTTACAAAATATATGGAAAGGTTATAATAGGTATTAATAAGGATTAAATATTATAGAGATTTGATATTTCTCTCGAGATGAATACAAATGGACTAGATCTCTTTTATGATGATTAATTTGGTTTTTAAATCCTTTTTAGGATTATAGAGGATTAAATCTCCTATTAGGACCCTATTTTTGGTCTATAGACTCAAAAATTATTTTAAAATTGACAATTGCTAAAAAAAATTTACATATATATAAACAAAATTACATAGTCGCTCAACAAAGTTATTTACTTTAGAATATATTTTTTGTCAAACATTTCGAATGAAATGTATTTCTTCTAAGTATCTTAATCAATGTAATATTAAAAAGATAATTATTCACTCGACAATAACAAAAATTATATATTTTTAATAAAATGATAAGAATTTTTTAGAACGAAATATATTTCTACAGAAAAAAATACATTTATGATAAATAAAAAGTCTCTCTCATCTCCACAAATGAGAGATAAAATATTAAGAAAAATATATTATTTTCTTCTCTCCAACGATTTACATATTTACTTTTTCGTGTTTTTCTACCAGTGTAATTTAATAATTAATGGCATATTTTAGTTAGTTTTTCTTTTTTTAATATTAACTATAATGGTCTTTCAAAGGTATTGATTGATACATCGATACAATGTGATAACCACGATGATGTAATAATTTGTCGGGCTTTAGGCCTCTTTCATTTTCAGTTTAAATTAGGCGGTTGTTGTGTTTATTACATCTCCATGATGCATCAATGCCTTGTAACGCTAACATAGATCGTAATCGAATTCTCAAAAAAAAAAAAGAAAAAAATTTGATAACCAGGAAGACTGTCCAATTGGTCTAAAGCTAACGAAACTAATGGTCTAAAATCCCACTAAATTACTTTATCCAGCAAAAACAAGGTTTTCTATAACAGCCTCCTTCAAATTTCACAGAACAAATTAGTTTTCCTCTTTCCAACCTGTGCCCTACGATCTGAAGCTCTCCTCTCTACTCTCTTTCTCTCTCTACTCTCTTCCTCACAGGAAACCCCCAATCCACTTCCCTGGTAAGTATTCAGATCCATTTTATATGTTCTTTTCAATGAATCCCTTCCCTTAACGATATTAGTTTTAATATAGTTGTTTAGGGTTTTAGAACCCCCATTTTTAGGCTCCCATCGTGGTATATTTTTCTTGTTGATCTCTATTAGATTACATAAATTCGAGCCTTTAGGTCTTTATCAATGGAGTCTGAGAGTCCAAACTTTGACTGAGACTGATGTTGGATATCTTCCCCAAGAAAGATAAAGAATACCCTAAGAAATGGCTGGAAAATGGTTAAATTCAAGCACATAGCACTGATCCATTCTCTTTCATATTCCTTCATCTTCATGTATGCTATCTGTTTTCTAATGTTACATGATGATAATTCAATAGAACTGAATTATATGAGATGGATTTAGTCCATTAGGGCAAGTAGCCAAGTATGCATATGGGTCTGTAGTTTAATGGTTGTGTATTTGTCTAATATACTGATCCCTATACAATGATAACTACTTGCTGTATTAACCCAAAGTAGGGGTCCCGACTACGGACAAACATTCGTTGGACTGAACGACGCCCTAAGAGACCGTTTGTGTGGCTTACACGCCGCAACCACACTTGGCACAAGTCCTTAACAAGACGGTCAGGGAAAGTTAGTTGTGGTGGGCAATTATGACCCATTTGGCTGTAGCAGACTGGCACGATCCGTCCGTAAATGGGACGTGGTGATCCAGAAGGGCCAAAATATGCGCTAGGATAGGCTTTTCGTGGCTGAAACGGCTTGTTGGGTAACTCTAACCCACAGGCTCTAAGGATCGATGAGTCCTGCTTCCTGAGGTTTCATGATAGGGCATAACGGCTAGCTATTTTTCTTTTTCAGTTTCCTCAATCATTTTGGAACTTCCGTCACTGCATCTATCTAACGTGATAGTTTCTTCACTTATATTACTCCATTGATCCTTTCTTATTCTTTGTGTTCATAACATTGTTGAGCTACTAAAGTTACTTCCGAAATATTTTTTATGACCTAATTTAAGCAACGATCTTGTCTTAGGTCCTAATAATCAACTCATCATCCTCATTTTGACGGCTATTTGAATCATCACTATTTCGCCATGGGAGATTGGCAAGAACTAGCTCAATCGGCTTTTATAGGTCTCATCTTCTCATATTTGGTTGCAAAACTCATCTCTATGGTAATCTCAATAAGAGATGGAAACCTTAAAGTAGTTCGCCAAGAAGATTTACCTAGTGAACCTATTGAGCAACAATCTGAAGTTCTTTCGAAGATTAGTGAGAGTGAAACTGAACTAGTTTATGAATCTTCGGGTCACGAGAACTCCAGGGTGAGTGAAGAAGAAGAAGATGCAGGTAGAGGCTTTAGCGAGAAGCAGAATTCACTTGTTGAGGATTTTTCGGACGAAGATGACGATGATGATTGGGAAGGAATTGAAAGTACAGAGTTAGATGAAATCTTTAGTGCTGCTACTGCTTTTGTTGCCACAGCCGCTGCGGATCGTTTGTCGCAGAAAGTCTCTAATGATATGCAATTACAGCTTTATGGTTTATACAAAATCGCCACCGAAGGTCCTTGCACTGCTCCTCAACCTTCTGCTCTCAAGATGACTGCTCGCGCTAAGTGGTATTAATCTATCAGATGAACTTTATATTTAAAGGATTACGTGTTACTATTATTTTTATTTGATAGAAGGGTTGCAATAGTAAGTGCCGAAAAATGATTTTATTTTATCTGCAAGGAATGCTTGGCAGAAATTGGGTGCCATGCCTCCAGAAGAAGCGATGGAAAAGTATATTGATATTGTTTGTGAGCTATATCCCTCTTGGGCTGCTGGTTCTTCTGTTGTAAGTATTTGACATTTGTGGTTATCTGATGTGTTTAATTTTTCATGGAATTTCTTATTTCATGTCCTTTTGCCAACTATTCTACCTTTTTGTCTTATCATGTGGATACCAGAAAAGAAAAGATGGGGATGGTGATGCTAGTTCCGGTGGTAAAGGGACAATGGGACCTGTGTTCAGCTCTTTTGCTTATGAGGAAGAATCCGAGAATGAAATGTAAGGTCCTTGAAACATTTTCCGTTTGTCACAGGAATATTTGGCGGTCATGCTTCAGCCCAAAGATGTGTCAATGCTTCGATACTAGTATAACTATTTATTTTGATAAGTTGATGTATAGTATGAATTGCCTTCGCCGGAGAGCTGAAAACATCATCGCCCCACCTTCTAATTGTTACTAAATACTAACTGCCTTTGCCAAACTATCACAGAAGAAGGCAAAAGTGGCAAAAAATACTTCACGAAGTGCGTACATTCGGAACCCGGTATATATCGAACAGCCTTGATATCTAAAATGATCTCTGTTGCATCTATTTTCAGGAAGATGGATGCTATCCATGATTCTGCAAGAGAAGGAGAAAGAGATAATCTGCTTAAATACATAGAGAGTGGTGTGCCAGTGAATCTGAAGGGTTAGTTTGTACTTGCTCTTTCTGTCAACATTGCTAGTACCCCAATTAAGTTCTTCCCAAGTGGTTGTCCTTCAAGGAAACAGGAAAAACAAATGCTTCGGTTCAATAATCATAACATTTCTGTTTCTATGTTTCTAAGAATATCGTGTAACTAGTAGTTATTTGTTAAGCGTGGGAATAACTGCAGATAGCGAAGGACGGTCTCCTTTGCACTGGGCAGTGGATCGAGGTCACCTTGACATTGTGGAGCTTCTACTTAGCAAAAATGCTGACGTTAATGCCCAGGTAACATGAAATAAAAATTTCATTCCTATCCTTTTGTTTTCTTCTTGTGTTGGTACCTCCGAACTTGGGTATGCCCGGTTATTAGTAAGAAATGAGAAAAAAAAATCGTTATAGAAGTTATCCATCACTGTTCTTATCTCAGAACTCAGATGCCTCGACAACAATCTTTTGAACGAAATTTTAAGGTTACCTAGGGATGCTTCTTTTTTTCCGACTCGTCTGGATCTGAATCGCCAGACTTTAATAGACCTAAAAAAATCGGAACTGGCCACACAGACGAGTCCGACAAAAACAAACATTCTAAAATCTGACTTGGAAAAAGTAAACGCTACCTTAGATTCATCTTTAAGCCTTCCCCATCTGGAATAATCTAACAATCGAGCTATTTGATTTCTAATTTTGTTTGGATAATTCTATTTTCAGGACAACGAAGGCCAAACTCCATTGCACTATGCGGCCATGTGTGACAGAGAAAAAATTGCTGAAGTCCTAGTGACGAAAAATGCGGATACTGGTGTGAAAGACAATGACGGAAACTCCCCTTGGGATTTATGCGAATCTAACTGGCCTTTAAAGCAGCAGTCTTAGAAGAGTTAATCTGAGTGACCTATATACTGGGATGATCTTTAACCCTTTTATAGTTCTTTTCCTAGTTTTGAATTTTTTAGAGGAAATATGTATACACAGAGAAAAGGGTTCCACTTTTATCTGTATTAATCATATGCATCTTAAGAGGTTCTGCCCTCGCTCTCGCTGCGGCTGCTACTTTGAACATCCTTTCTGCTCCTTTCAATTCAAAAGAAGAAAAGAATATATAATTTTGTTACTTGGTGGATCTTGAGAGGAGATAAAAAAAGGTTAGTACTTAATAGTTTGTGAAGAAAGCTTTTTTGTGTTTTTATCAAGTGTGAAGTACTGTTGGTAGACATGCTATTTAACTGGATTTTGACCTTTTTTTGCAAAAAAATAGGTCAAAATCTGTCGGCTTCGGGATGGGATATAGGCGTATAGTTGAAACATGTTATGTTATTTTTGTGGGATAAATCGAACATCAAAGTATCCTAACAAGGTGGTTTCGGTGTACCGATTTAACGATGTGACTTTTAGTCATTTAATCGGGTTAGTGTCGAAACTTGTTCTTCTTGCATCGAACTTATTGGTAAATTAGCTGAAAACACACTTCCATTCGGAATTAATAGATAAAAATTATGAAACCAAATAAGATAAAAATTATGGAACCAAACAAGTCAAGAATGTCTCATTGGTCCCTACGCAATGGACCACAACTTTTCTGAATTTGAAGATTGTAACAGGGCCAGAGTTAGTTTTTCGTAATTTGAAGATTATAACGAAGATTTATAATAGGTCCAGAGTTAGACTTTTGGTAAAAGAAATCTTACCAACCTTGAGTAGTAAAATAACGTTTGTAAATCAGCAACCCATTCTCTCGTTCATTATAGTTTACAATGGTTATACTTTTCCTGTGTCGACGAAATCAAGTTGTTAAAAAAAATAGATATAATTACTTGTCTATAGTCCAAATATTCATACCTTTTAAGTTTCTTAACCTAATTTGGATAATAATTACTCCTCTATAGAACTTCCTTTGTATATATCTATAGAACTTCCTTTGCAACATTTCAACAACAAAAAAACAACAAAAAAAAACGCGCTTAATAATGGGGAAGTAGTGATTTGGATTCTCAAAAAAGAAAAACAAAAAGTTTTATAGGTTTTGTTGGGAAAGGAGTACCACAAAAACCCCTTGTTGTCATTTGGATTCTCATATGATGCAGACACTTTGGTGTAGACAATGTGGGGGTGGGGGGTTCATTTTCACACAACATCAATGGCCCTGCTTCTTTTTCCCCATAATCAAATTCGAAATCTGACCATCCGATTATTTTGTAACTTTTTTTTTTTTGGAAATAACTGATTACACACTGAAGACTGAAGTTAGTAGGACAGACCATAGTACTATAACAGACTCATACAAACTAAAGTACGAGAGTGGGAATTGGATGCTGACGTCATGTGCAATACGCGTGAAATCCTACTTGGTCGATCTATCACTCTCTATCTAATTATTGATGATAAAGGAGGAATCTTGATAAAAGAGCGAGCATATACATGATCATTCTACTACTTACCTCTTTTTTTTTTATTAGCATAAACTACACAGTTACTCCTCCACAATGGGAGTAAATTGTTTTCCTTGGCAATGCTACTTTCTGATTATTTTAGTAACTACTCTGTTCCAGTTATGCTTTTCAGTTGTGGTAAGAAAACTCATATCTTGAACAACTATAATTTCATCACTCAATAATTTCCAATTATAATTAATTATGAGTTTACATTAACAGATTTTTTACGAGTCTTTCGATAAAGATTTCGAGTATAAATGGATCATTGAAGCAGATAACTATCAAGGTTGGTTGATTTCTCTACTTTGAAACTTATACTCTGTTTACATTCCTGTTTTCTGGTTGAGGAAACTCTTCTAATAGATTTCAGAAGAACACAACCATATCACAAATATTCCACTGGATTCTTTGCTCTCCAAACTCAGAAATTCATTCTTCAATCTGAATTTCTGAGTTCAGATTGAGATTAGATGGAATAATTTTATTTCATGATTCAGATTAATTTACTGAAAGGAGATGGAAGAATGAAACTGAAATGATTCAGTCCCTTTGAAACTCTTGAAAATAGTTTCATTGACATTATCTTTTATTCATTGTCTAAAAGTGTGTTTAGTATTTATATGTGTGTTTAGTCTCAGATGGATGGAAGCATGCCAAAAAGTATGGCATAGTGAGAGAGCTCAATACACCACCTTTCAGTCTTAAGAGTGGAACCGTTGTGCTACAATTTGAGATGCGCCTCAGTGAAGGACTCGAGTGCGGTGCTGCATACTTTAAATGCCTCACACATCAAGAGGATGGATTGGAACTAGAGGAATTTGGAATCGAGTCCCTGTACTACTCTATCATGTTTGGATTTGAAATATGCGGGTCTACGAACAAAGTCGATTTTGTTCTAAACCACAAAAACCCCAAGAGCGGGAAGTACGTCCAGCACCACCTTAAATACCCTCCTGCTGTCCCCTCGGACAAACTCTCCCATGTGTATACCGCTATTTTGATGCCAAATAACGACTTGGTGATTCTGATTGACGGGAAGCACAAGAAACATGCTAATTTCTTGAATGGACATGATTTTGACCCACCTATTGGCCCTGTCAAGACGATTTCCTGTCCTAATGATAAGAAGCCCGAGGCTTGGGATGAGAGGCCGAAGGTCAAAACAGGTAATTCAGGTTACAGAGAAAAATGGCGTGCTCCTCTAGACGACAACCCAAACTACAATGGAACTTGGAAGGCGAAGGAGATTCTGAACCCTGACTACTATGAGCTTGACAGACTTGAATATCGGCCGATAAGAGCCATTGGAATTGAAATTCGGATGACTGGAGATACCGGAATCTGGTTAGATGACATCTTAATAGCAACTAGTCAGGAAGAAGCAGAAACATACAGAGAAAAAAGATGGAAGACCAAATTTGAAGCTGACAAGGAAAATCGAAAGGCTAAGGAATCAGCAGCTCGTGAGGGAAAACTGCATCATTTCTTGGTGACTTTTCTTCTCTCTTTGACCTTTTTCTAGCTGGTCTGATAAATTAAATTCTGTTTTTTCTGTTCAATCTCTTATCCTTTTTGTCCGGAAAATGAATTTGTGTGGATTCTTAATGCAGGAGAAGCTACTTGACCTCATCTCGAAGTGCAATTACAAGATGGATGTTACTGGAGGCCAGCCCGGTTCAATTATTGTCTCGTTAACCATTTCATGTGGTGTTTCTCGCTGGTCTTTCTGCTACCAGTTTTAGGTCAGTCAAATGTGATCTAAAATGTCAGTTGTATAATATGTTTGTTCTACTATAGGAGGAGTTGTCGGTGTGAGCATGTCTAATGTATACGTATATGATATGGTGTCATTTGTTTGTTCAGTATTATCAAAATTTGTGCTTATTCAATATAAAGTTGTTATAATACAATTTGTTTCGGGTAGACAAGATAAATACCGTTTGTGATGAAAAAAGTGGATGTTTCTGAGTTGTTGTAGAAAGCGTTATGCTTTGATTGGACATGGTATATGCTTGAATCAAAGTTTCATTGCTTTCGTGTTTGTTGTTTCTATATACGTTTGAACTGGAGGCGTCTATTTACTAAAACCTATTCGAACCACATTATGAATCTTGATTGTTCTCTTCGCAAACCGAAGATGTATTGGAATTCCCATTATATTGATATTACAGAGGTTAGATTGCCTTCAACTCTTAGGGTTCGGACATTCTATTCAAATTCTTTGCTCCAGAATCCAGATATACATGAAAACTTGAATTCACAACCAAACTATTACTCTTTTATATGACACTCTTCATGGAGGGATTAAGGAAGTAACAATGGGAGGATGGAAGGAAACACACTTTTCTTTTAATGGGAGATAATGCCGATGTCAGCGATGGTGCTGATGTCAGCAACGTCGCTGATGTCAGCCACTATGCTGATGTCAGCAACGGCACTGCCGTAATCAAGTTCAACCTATGACCGTCGGATTATCCCAAGTTAACAAAACAAATTAGTAGCACTCTTTATTAAGACATGATACGATTTCTCGTCTTGTTCACTCTATAGTCCTACTTGTTGACTCTCGGTTAAAAGATCTTATACAAAGTGAGAAAACATATCCAGTTTTCAGATATCCATTGTCAAGCATGAAATTTTCTTAGTGTAGCATGTGTGTGGATTATATGTTGTTGTTAACTTAATAATAATAATAATAATAGAATCTACTAATTGTCTCTCTATCGCGTACATTTTCTAACGTCTGTCTCAGCTATCCACAAGTACTTGAACCGCTAATCATATCGGATCACTTCTGTAATTCTTAATTGTAGTTTAATTGGAACCTGCCTGTTATCCAATTTTTACACTTCTTAACATCTGGTCTGCTGTAGTCTGTGTGGGTATCTGTGATCATCTGCCTGTGTCACTGTGTGCCTCTGTGCCTGTTTCATTGTGTGCCTATGTGCCTGTGTCATTGTGTGCCTGTTGTCATTGTGTGCCTGTTGTCATTGTGTGCCTATGTGCGTGTGTATGTGCGCCTGAGCTTGTGTGTGTGTGGAGCTTTCTTCCCGTTGTCGGAAGAAGATAGGAAATGAGTACCTACTCTGAATAGTAGTAACCAGGGAACAAAAGTGACTGATTGGAGTTTCTACTAAATTAGATGGTGGCGCCTGTAATGGGTTCTTCACTGTATAGCACTGTTCTTATCATCGTACGGAGGAACTCTGGGGCACTGATTGGAGTTTGTGCTAAATTTGGTTAGAATGTGCTTGTTTGATCTCTGTTAATCTATTTTCAGGAAGATGAATCCTATCCACGATCCTGC
Source organism: Eschscholzia californica subsp. californica (assembly GCA_002897215.1). Taxonomy (NCBI): domain Eukaryota; kingdom Viridiplantae; phylum Streptophyta; class Magnoliopsida; order Ranunculales; family Papaveraceae; genus Eschscholzia; species Eschscholzia californica. The sequence continues at coordinate 1,490,765 of BEHA01001545.1, forward strand.
TAGAGAAGGAGAAAGAGATAATGTGCTTAAATACATAGAGCGTGTTGTGCCAGAGATCTTTGTTTAATTTGTACCTTTTGTAAAGATATGTTTTATCTTTCTAAGAATACCGTATAACTAGTAGTTATTTGCTAAGTGTGGGAATAACTGCAGATAGCGAAGGACGGTCTCCTTTGCTCTGGGCAGTGGATCGAGGTCACCATGACATTGTGAAGTTGTTGCTACTTAGCAAAGATGCCGACGTTAATGCTCAGGTAACATGAAACAAAAATTTAATTCCTATTATCTTGTTTCAAACCCAGTTTGAATTAACTTGCGTTTTGCAACCCGATCGATTTATAAAAGAACCTTTATGTTTGTCATTAACAAAAAAACTCTGATCGATATAGTTGAAAAGGGGTTTACTTGATCTAATGAATTCTTCGTACCTTTCCAACGAGTAGGTACCGGACTTATAGTCAGATCTGTTGTGGCCAAATTTCAATATCGAAAACACTGATTTTTATATAAGATCTGCAATGTGGTTGTGAACTTCTCTTGTATGTCAAAGACCCAAAGTCTTTGAACCCAAAAATAAAAATAACAATAAAAATAAAATTCCTAATTTTAATAGTAGTATCTAATTGGGAACTAGTGGTGAAAGTGAAACTCCTTAATGAGTTGAGATTTCTTCTTTGGTAACCTATGATCATTTTTTGACACGTTTTCCCGTCCAATTGCCCAGTTTTTGACGTGAAGCTCTGTCCAATAACACTGCCAAGTTGTTGACGATCTACTAAACATATCTGAACCAGATCTTGCGCATTCGATGTGAACCAAATCTTATTTTTAAAACAAAAATCAAAAAAAGAAAAAAAATTCACACAAAGACACAATGAGATTCATTTAGAAAATCCATTAAAACACATCGAAATGAAACAATCAAAATCTGAATCCCTTGAAAAGAAAAACTCATATCATTCTGAAATTATATCATCTTTAGATCTATTGTTTTCATCGATCAACACGAGTTGGAGAAGACGATTTTGGAGAAAAAACTAGTAAATAAAGACGAGAAGCTCGAACTTGGGTTAACTCAGACATGGCCATTTTTGAAACAAAATTTATACAAAAGAACCTAAAGCGTTAAAAACGTGTTAAAAACGTGTCATTCTTGGTTATTGGGAACATCTGAAGGATTTGGCTACACAAAGTGAAGTAGAGAGACGAAAAGGTCTCCAATAAAAAGGACAAGGGCCCCTCAACAACGAAAAAAAACAAGGACCCCTGAAGGAATTGGCAAGTCTTCGCATATTCTTGCGGCGTAATAACTTAGTGTTGAAGTTGAATATGGCAAAGGGCCCCATTCAAGCAAGTTGAATAAGGTAAGGGTTGAAGCCTTTAAGGTTTGGAGTATAATAAATGGATTGAAGCAGACTTTAAGAGAACTAGTATCAATGTTGGTTGATTTTCCCTACTTTGAAACTTATAAATTATACTCTGTTCTCTGCTTCATTTCTTAATAAAATTCTTCTAAATAGATAGATAGTACTAGTTTGTTAGGTATTTAAAAAGTGATACCAGTTTGAGCTAGAAATTTGAGTACCCATTTCTTAGTAATGGGTGTAAATTGTGTTCATTGGCAAGCTATGATTGTTTTGGTTTCTACTATGTTACAATTATGCATTTCACATGTGGTAAGAAATCAATTTCATCACAATAAACTGAATCCTATGATAAATTTGGAACCATTATCACTCATGGGTTTAAATTAACAGGTTTTTTACGACAAGTTCGATAAAGATTTGGAATACAAATGGATTAAAGCAGACAAAGAGAACTATCAAGGTCTGTTAATTGATTTTCTCTAATTTGAAACTTAAACTTAGGGTAGCACTTGTTTAGCTCAGCCTCTTCTGTTTTAAACTTGTCAGAGGAACTTGGTTTTCTTCTTCTATTATTCTTTAAGTTTTGCCTAAAAGTGTATTTATATGTGTTTTGAGTCTCCTCAGATGGATGGAAGCATGCCAAAAAGTATGAGATAGTGAGAGAGCTCAATAAGCCTTTTAGTCTTAAGAGTGGAACAGTTGTGCTACAATTTGAAATTCGTCTAGGTAAGGGACTCGAGTGCGGTGCTGCATACTTTAAATGCCTCACACATCAAGAGGATGGATGGGAACTAGAGGAATTTGGAAACGAGTCCCTTTACTACTCTATCATGTTTGGACTTGAAATATGCGGGTCTACGAACAAAGTCGATTTTGTTCTAAACCACAAAAACCCCAAGAGCGGGAAGTACGTCCAGCACCACCTTAAGTCACCTCCACCTGTGCCATCTGACGAACTCTCCCATGTCTATACTGCTGTTTTGAAGCCAAACAATGACTTGGTGATTCTGATTGATGGGAAGCACAAGAAACTTGCTAATTTCTTGAATGGAAATGACTTCGACCCACCTATTGTCCCTGTCAAGACGATTTCCGGTCCTAATGATAAGAAGCACGATGCTTGGGACAAGAGGCCAAAGGTCAAGACAGGTAATTCAGCTTACAGAGAAAAATGGCATGCTCGTCTAGACGACAACCCACACTATAATGGCACTTGGAAGGCTAAGGAGATTCTGAACCCTGACTACTATGAGCTTGACAGACTTGAATATCGGCCCATAAGCGCCATTGGAATTGAAATTTGGAAGACCGGAGATATCGCAATCTGTTTAGATGACATCGTGATAGCAACTAGTCAGGAAGAAGCAGAAACATACAGAGAAAAAAGATGGAAGACGAAATTTGAAGCTGACAAGGAAAATCGAAAGGCTAAGGAATCACCAGCTTGTGAGAGAAAACTACATCCTTTCTTGGTGACTTTTCTTTTCTCTCTTTGACCTTTTTTCCAGCTGCCTGTTTTTTATGCTAAACTAATTTCTGAAATTTTCTTTTCGATCTCTTCTCGTCTTCGCCTGATTTTGCGTGAATTCTAAATGCAGGGGAAGCTACTTGACCTCATCTCAAAGTGCAATTACAAGATTAATGTTACCCGAGGCCAGCACGGTACAAATATTGTCTCGTTGACTATTTCATGTGGTGTTTTTTGCTGTTCTATCTTCTACGAGTTTTAGTTCCGTCAAATATGGTCAATGTATAATAAGTTTGTTGCTGGACTCTATGAGTTGCAGTTAATTCGAACGTGTCCAAGTGTAACTATAGGAGTTGTCAGTGTGAGCACGTCTAATGTATGCCTATATCATACGCTGCAGTTGTTTGTTCATTATTATCAAAATAAGTGTATATCAACTTGTATCAAAATTTGTGTTTATTCAATATAAAGTTAATACAATAACCTTACAATTTGTTTCGAGTGGAGAAGATAAATACTATTTGTGATGAAAACACAGAAGTTTCTGGGTTGTCAAAGGCGTTATGCTTTGATTGATTGGACATGGTAGATGCTTGAGTTAAAGTTTTATTGCTTTCATGTTTGTTGCTTTCGATTGGAGGCGTTTATTTATGAAAACCTATTCAAATCACATTATCAATCTTGATTGTTTTCTTCGCAAACCGAAAAAGTACTTGAATTCCCGTTATGTTGATATTGCAGAGGTTAGTTTGCTTTCAACTCTAAGGTTCAAACATTAAATTCAACTTCTTTGCTCCAGATATAGGTGAAAACTTGAACGTTCGGTTGTGATATTTGTGTAATATGTATTTGTATATTCAGGTGTTATACAAACAAGTGTTAGGTCTATATATTGTTCTTGTACGGTAACTTTTATGACTTGTTTTGTGCATAGAAAAGAAAAAATTATTATGGTGAAAACTCCTTTGTGTTTGGAAAGTGAATGCTCTTTCGCTTTGTGGACATTTTACCTGTGACTTTTTTTAGGGATAAATTGTAAAATCAAGTAAGATAAGGAATTCAGCTTACAGAGAAAAATGGCGTGCTCCTCTAATCGACAACCCAAACTACAATGGCACTTAGAAGGCTAAGGAGATTCTGAACCCTGACTACTATGAGCTTGACAGACTTGAATATCGGCCCATAAGTGCCACTGGAATTGAAATTTGGATGACCTTAGATATCGGAATCTGGTTAGAATCTGGGAATCTCCTCCTGACGAGTAAGCGGTACGTTCCGGAGGAGATTCCAATCCCAATTAATAGTTAGCCTTATGGTGAGATGGAAGTACCCTAGATGTTGTTAAACACAATTATCCTTGATGGATCTGTAATTCATTGATTTTCACTTTCACTGGGAACCGAACGTGGAGGGTTATAGAGTGAGTGTCCAACTATTTCACTAAATAATAGTGGATGCGAAAACAACAACTGTAATATTACTTACGTGGCAATCTACTCTTCTAAATTGCATATCAATGTTCTTTTTTTTGTGCAACATCTCAACGTTTTTTAATTTAATCATATATGGGCACAAATTATGTTACATTTGTATCTACAAAGTCGAAAAATGAGAACAACAAGTATAGGACAATTGCTTTATACGCTGAGTACAATAATTGCATTAAAAGCGAACTGTAAAATTATATGTGGGCCTCCTTTCGGACAACTATCCGAGTATAGTGTAGGAACCGTTCTACTTACGGTCCAGCTATCCAAATGAGGAAGCCAACCAAAAGCTTCCCGCCTAGCAAGCCCAGTAGGCTTAGTAGCTTTGCTTCTGCCCATGCTCCTGGCATGTTTATTATAGTCTGCCATGTCAATTCACTCGGATTCTATATAGCCACGTGCCCGCCACATGTCAGAGTTTGATCAACCCAAATTTTAGTATTTTGTCACATGTCAGAGTCATGGTACTATGGTAGAAGACTGAGTCTCACGTTACTTCAAAAGGGATAGTAATCCGTTTCTATCGAGACAGAACGAGCAGACTAGGGGCAGCGTGGATTATAGGCTGAGTTGTTCTCCCTGAAAGATCAATGACTTCCAGTCAACCATAGTAGGATCTTACTATTCTGGGTCTGATAAGCCCCACGGCCCACGCTCCAAGGCGACTACTCTCTTTGTCTCTTTTTGAGGACATATGTTAATGGAGTCCTCAAAATAAATTCAAATATATTTCTCTTCTTCTCATCCCCTGTTGTTTCTCTGGTTATCAAATCGATAAGTCGATTTCTGTCTTGGCTTGATTTAGACAGAGTTTCCTTTCTCTAACTTATAGAGAAATAAATAATTACAGAATAATGATATATCAATATTCCTTCTTTCTAAATATGTAGTCGAGGCGAGAATAGATTCTCTTTCCTTAAGACATTTTACACCCCCGTAACAGTACCAAACGTTAGGGTGAATGCCTTCGGGATACAACGACTAACCTTTCAGAATTTTAAGATGGTACTTCTATATTCTGAAAGCGGACGAACCTTTGTCAGTATTATGAGCTCTTGGACTAATGCGGATGAACTTCTAGATGCTTCTGAAATTCAAATTTCACTCGAGACTTCTTTCTTCCTTTTCTAGATATTCTAGTCTATCCAGAACCTCTAGAAAATACTTCTTTAATTAGATATTCTAGGCTAACCAGAACCTCTAATTGTTAGAAGGGAAGAGAAGAAGAGAATGAATTGAATTGATGAAAAATGAAGTGAGTTTGGGTGGTATTTATAGGAATTGAATAGGTATAAACTTTTGGGACACATCTCTAGAGTTTTGGGGACAAAACTCTTGGATTTTAGGGACACAACTCTTTGGGAAGAGTTGGTTATATAACTGGGTTTTTCGGGTGAATTTTTGGCCGTCAGATCTGGCTCAAAAACTCGGGTGAAACAGCAGCCGCAAGATGGGCGTAATCTGTCCCGAAAGTTACCCACCGCGCTAACCAGATGGCCGACACCTGGCACAGTCCCGCTTTGTCCCGACGCGGAGAGAACGCGGATCGTTAGATCTCGCGCAATCTCGCGGAGAGAACGCCCACCGTCCAGATTGGCGCGCGTCCTCTTCGCGCGAATGCCCCCCAACGTGATTTGTCCTCTTTGACAATTTAGTACCTATTTCAACCGATTTTTTCGTTCAAACTTTAACCTTGAATTTCTCATTCATCCGGAATCGGATTTGAGTGATTCTTGGCTCTAAATTGTAGAGCTCGACGAGACGAACGCAATAGCGCGTTCCGTTTCTGAGTTTGACGAGTCGGCTCGAGCCAAAATTGGCTCCGATTCCAACATCCCCTCCCTCTCAGAGAGAGGAAGATGGGTGAAAGCTAAACATATAATACATGAATGCCAATTTTTCAAGTTGGTCACAAACTGAACGCCAAATTAGAGTTCGCCGGCCTACACATTATGGGCGTTTGGTCGGCTAGATGGGGCCATGTAAATCCTTTCACAGACTATACGGTCGGGCATAAAGTAAGCCGCAAGTTGGGTGTAGGCGGCCCACGATTGTCCAGCTTGTGTAGTCCACTTATTAGAGTTCGTGGAGGCCGATGAATGCCAAAAACCTTTCTATCGGATCATAGAAGAGAAACCCTTCTCTAATAGAAGGGAACAACCCTCAAATCAGAGAAGAAACATAACTCGAACGTCTACATAGTTTGAAGCTAACTAACTATATCTTCTTGAACAAGTTCACATAGTTTTAATAGAGAATAAAAAACTTCACTAAATAGAGATCGAACCTCACATAATACTGTGTGGACAGTGATACATCATACCATTCCACGAAAGAAAAGAGGCTTCACAAAATTTGAGGCTCAACTATTCAAACCAAAACAATTACAATATTCATTCTCTTTTGTTTGACTTATAATTCCCGTTCTTTCTTTGTTTTTTTTTTTTGAGAATTCGACTACGATCTACGTTAGTCGTTACAAGGCATTGATACATCATGAAGATGTAATAAGCACGATAACCGCCTAATTTTAAACCATGAATGAAAGAGGTCTACAGCCCAACAACAAAAATAACGTATAGCCCGAAAAATTATTACATTATTTATAGTCTAAATTACATGGGATAAATCTTGAATGACAAACTACTTCCAGTGAGACTCGATTTCACGACCTCATGGACTTAAGAGCATCTCCAGTCTCAACATGTCTTAGGCCGAAAAAATCACCTTTTCACCCAAAATTTTTAGCCTTAGCTCGGCCTAAAAAATTCAGCTCCAACCCCAGCCTCTCTTGAGGCCGAAAATTTGAAAATGAAATTTCTCAATTTATTTAAAAAGCTCAATCTTAAAAAAGATTGATTACAACTAATGATTGATTAAAAATTTAAAACTACTTAAATACGACTAAACAATAATCGAAAAATTAAAGATACCTAGAAGGGGTTTCTTGGTCTCGTGGTTGACCGTTGAACCAAGGCCCAAGCTTCTCGCGCTGCTATAAGCATTTGTGCACCTTGTTCGTCGAGAGACCTAACATCAATCTTCATTAAATCGATCACGTTTTTTTCGGTTCTTGTGTTCTCTATTTGCTTGTAGAAACTCTTGTTGAACCCGTACGATCTCTTGTTGCTCTCTGTTGGGATTCTTCTTCTCTTTTTTTTCCAATATCCCTCATTCTGAGTTTTTGAAGCAGTAGAATGTGTGTATGGTTCTCCTGCTTTTGCATTTGCTTTTGTTTGTTTACGCCCAATTGGTCTTTCCTCCGATGATTTGGTATTAGAATCTCTTTTGCCGGAGGTTGACTCTCCTGCCATGTCTGCCATCCACTTGTTGTGTGTCATCAAAATTTTGTAAACATGTCGGAACCTAAAGCCTTTTCCTTGGTGATTTTTTTTTATACATGTCAAGTGCTCTTTTTAACTGAAACAAACAAAATATATTTTAAGTATATATTATGAAGTGAAAAGATAGAAAAAAAGAATTAAAAAGTTTGAAACAATTACCCAGTTATAATCGTTTTCCCCGCTTTTTGGAACTTTATTTACTTGCCTCAAGTAGATATCAAACTTTGACATTCAAAGCTTATCTCACTGAAACGAGATTTACAACTGCTAAGTGTGCGTTGATACTTTGCACTCGCATTATATTCATCCGATATTTTTTGCCAAAATACTTTATATTTTTGACAATTTCCGACAACCGCATCAAATGTGATTTTCAAATAACAATTAGCAAGTAAAATATCTTCATCCGACTTATACGGTTCCTGTTTAGTTATTTTTGTTAAAGTCGTCCCTTCGTACACAGAAGAATCTTCAAATACTTCATAATCATCAACCCCTAATTGAGTCGACAGGTAAGTAGAATTAGGGGACAACATTTCCATATAACTTTGGTGGTTGAATTCGTTAGTATCTAGTGGGTCCATTTGAAGCTCAAATGAAAAATATACTAGAAAAAATTTGAAAGAGATTAAGGAGAGAAAGAAATTGAAAGAGTAGAGAGATAAAAATTTAATAGCCGAACTGAGGCCAAAATTTTAAAATTTTGATCTCAACGCAGCTGAGACTGGACATGCTCTAAGAGGGGTGTCCAACCACTGCACGAAAGGCGGGTGAACATTCTTTCTTCCTCTTTGCATTAATAAATCAAAAGGGTCCTTCCATCAAAAAAATAAAAATAAATCAAAAGGGTCAGTTATGTCAAATATTTTGGACCAAGGAGGTCAGTTAGTTGGTTGATTGCTGAGAAGATTTGAAAGTTTGACTCGCTATTTGGATATTATTTATTTGACAGTACATATGTTGTATGCACGTAGTACTCATTAGTCAATTTAATCCGAATGTTTTGAAGGTTTTATTTTGCTTATTATTTTATATATTAATTAATTACATTTGTACCTTATTTTTTCCTCTTTTACCAAGAATTATTAATATGCAAACACTTTCTTTATCATTTATATACTCTAGATCAAAACTTTAAATGTATAAATTAATATCATATTTAAATATTTTAAACATTGATTTCAGAATTATATAATTTCTTAATTACTATGATTTTTCTACACAACTAAACCTACCCATGTCACTGAAGAGTTGTCAGGTCAAAGATGTTAGCGGTTGACTGGCCGCGTCTTGACGAGTTACTAATTCAATATCTAATTCGAAGACTCTTGTGTGTGAATGGTGAAAACCTTTCACAAGTATTTAAAATGTCTTATATCAAAATATATACCCATCTTAAAATTGCAAACACATCTTAGTTCGAAAAACTCTAAGAGGCACAAGAAGAAGAAATTTTTGAGGTAAGAGAAATTCATTGATTCTTCTCATTCATTTATGGTTTCTGAGATACAATAATTATTTCATTTCTTGTTTTTGTAGGTCGAAGCAACGATGATGAAATTTCTTCTATTTAGTACTTTTGCTGGGCAATGTGTGTCACCGTACTCGGTAAAAACCCTTCGAAAATTAAAAATCATATATTTTGATATCTTATAATTTGAAATTTTAAGTTGGTTCATTAAACCAGGTCATGTGTAACAAGTCTGCTATAATCGAATTGGAGAAGAAGATTGTACATGAGAATTCAGGTTGGTTATTGTGCAAATAGAATTACTCTAATAATCAAATCCCTTTTCACGTTTCACCATTTCGAGTATAGCTAATATATGTATATTTTGTGTGGTAGATGTGTTTAAGACTCAAACTGAATTTTTTGAGTGCCTGAATATAACTTATCTGACTGATGGGAAGAAACACATGAAACAAGCTGATTTCCTCAAAGGATCAAAGGATTGTGACGATGATAAGAAGCCCTGGGTGGATTATGAGGAAGTACAGGGGAAAATCCCACATCCAAATGATCCAATAAAAGTAATTTACCTCAACAATGGGTATGAGGATGGATATAATGAACTTCTCAAACCTGCTAGATTGGAGCAAGCTGCACAAATTAAAGCTGAAGAATTCATGGTCAAAGCATTCGAGCTGAAAGTTGAAGTTGATGTCGAAAAAGAAAAGGAAAAGGCTGAGGAATTAGCAGAACTCTATGAGTTATTATTATATGTGAAGGTGAGTCAATTCAGATCTAGAGTCATATTTTAAGATTTTAAAAAAGAAAACTTTATCTAACTCTAAAAATGAAATTGTGCTTTTCTTTTTTCAGGAGAAGATACTTGACATTTTTTATGAGATTGTTGATTTCTTAAAGATGTTGGAGTTTAAGGTGAAAGCCAAGCACGACTCCCCGACTATTGTTGAGTCCATTACCATCCGCTATGGTGATTTCACCTTTACCTATGAGTTCTAGATGATGGTTTGCCTGTTTTAGGCATGGTTTTTGTAAGTTTTTTGGAAGAACGTTTTATTTTGTTGGAATATTTTAAGTTAAAGATTTTCGTACACAACTCAATACTACCGAACAACTAATGTTTATTTGTTATATGTATTTGAATGTTGGTCATGTTGAGGGGTTGATAAAAATATACTACCTATTATTTGTTATATCTTCTGCGTCCCTTAGGTTATCTGGTTAGTGTATTAGGAGCAGAAACATGGCCGGGAAGTTCCCTGCTCCTAATTGGCTCAAGTAACTGAGTAAGAGTTCATAATGTTTATTTGTTTCTAACTTGTGATGTGTGGTTTGTCCAAATTGCTTGTTCGGGTTAAATTCGCGTTCATTTGATTTATACGAGTCAGAGTAGACAATAGAAGTGGAAGACTAAACTTCTTACCACTCCAACCAAGGGTTGTTGGCTGACAACAGTGTGAAACTATGTCGTTTGAGTTTGCTTGAACTAGTACATGTAAGTTCATTTCATTTGTGAGTATGTATAGCAAATATTTTTTTATAAAACGGAGTTGTTTTTGTTGAAAGAACAGAAGGGAGTTTACAATTTGGAGAAACCGCCAAGCAAGGGTGCATTTACCATTAACGTCTAGATCTGGAAAAGATTTACCCGGTAGTCGTCTCTACTAGTAATACACCAGACCATGGTCCATGGCTTGTGTCAGATCGGGTTCTTCCTGGTACTAGATAATGTTCTTCCTACACCAAAGACCAAAATAAACTACCTCGTAGTAAAAAATAAAAGTAAAAATCTTAACGGAGTTAGACTTGAGTAAAAATAAAACTAACAAAGTCAACATTTTTTTCGAAAACAACAAAAACAACATTTTTGTGGACAGGAAAATATTTTTTTTCAGAAAAAATAACAGATAACTGAGTAGAATTAAAGACATACTTTTACTTGGTGAAGCACTCCATTGCTAAAGAAATGTTGTACAAAAACGGGGAAAAGAAGGATTACTGTAAAACTAAAAATTGTTGCGAGAGTTTAGTTATAAAACCCAAAATTTGGGAAAAATAAGATATTAGACTCAAATTTAAATAATATTGTAAATAAAACCCATTTTGTCAAAATACAATTTTACCAAAACATTTTTGAAAATTTCTGAACAAATCATAGTTTGCTCTCTACAATTTTCTAGATGTGTGAACAAATTTGTTTTTGTTCAGAAATTGTTTTTCAAAAATATTTTGCATTTCTTCTTTTCATCTGACAAACACATTGACAGACACTTATATATCATAACAAGTCACGACAATTATATACGTTGTTAAGAATATAATAATATATGTCGTAAACATTTTATAACCAGTCACGACAATTATATACGTTGTTAAGAGCATAATGATATATGTCGTAAACATTTTATAACAAGTCACGACAATTATACTGTTATACATGTTGTCAGCATTTTATAACAAGTCATGACGTTATTGTATATGTTGTCAACACAGAAGGGTAAAAATGAGATTTTAGAAAATAGAGTTGTCTTGTTAAGAACATAATTATATCATTTTAACAAAAAAAGAAACATAATTATATATGTTGTCAACCGTTTCAAAAGTATTGTCAATAGTTTCAAAAGTGTTGCCAATAATTTGAATATTGGATTTTTTTTACATTATTATTTTCGAGTGGATTATTTTTTCGGGAATTTGGCCAAAACTCCCTAAGAAATTATGACTTTGGTTAAAAAGGATTCATCAAAGTTTTTTAGGCTTCACCTCCCTGATGGCAATTATGTAATTTTCAATTTCAGTAAAAAGACCAACCTAACCCTAGTCTAAGAAAATACCTTGCAAACACCTTGCAGAGCCTTGCAAACACCTTGCAGAGCCTTGCGAACACCTTGCATTTGCAAATACCTTGCACAACTTTGCGAACACCTTGCAGAGCCTTGCAAACACCTTGCAGAGCCTTGCAAACACCTTGCAATTCCATGCAAATGGTTTGCAAATTAGTTTTCGAATTGATTTAACATGAAATTTGTTACAAATTATTATATATTGTCTAATAGAATGTTGTAACGAAAAACTAGCTAAAACCCCTACAAATTCATAATAGTCATTTTATAAGCTCTAGCACCATCATTTTACATTTCTTCGAAAAACTTCCAAAACTTTCATGAAATTGTCAATTTGAACATAAATACCAATCATGATTGTCCAAGAAAAAATATTTCTCACAGGCATTTCATCTAACAACTTTATAGCTATTTCAACCAACCTAAGTCTTGTATAACCAACTAACGTTGCATTCCAAGCAACATCTCTTTCAAGCATTTTATCAAACACATTGTTTGCATCAACTATACTTTCACAACTTCCATATAAATCCAACAAATAAGTTTGAACATAAACATCAAAACTAACAAATTGTCATCCATCATTCATAACTCAATGAAAATAAAGCAATGAAGAAGTTGGATTATACCTTGAAACACTATCAAATTCTCCTTCCATTGAAAGTATATAAATTTTTCTCTCTCTAGAATTTAGAAACCAAAACCTAAATCAAACCCCTTAAAAGCCTCTTCAAACAACAAACAAATAGATTAAATCACCAAAACCTAAAAACATCAACCTATCTTATAGCCAAAATCGATTCAAACCCTAGAAATCCTAATCGGCGTCGACAATCCAACTCGGTTCGTTCATGAGAAAAACACAAGTTCCTGATTTATTAGTTAGATTGTTACTAGGTATTTCTAATTGAATGAAGGGTATTTTTGACTCTTAAAAAGTTGGTGCTTTTAAAAATGTCTTTCAAGCCTATTTTTATAACTTACTTGGGGCCTAGCTAGTTAAAAAGATGGGTTGTCTTTTTAACAAAAAAATACAAGAAATTGGGCCTCCGGCCCAATTTGCTGTTATCTTTTTCGTATTTGGACTCAAATTTCGGGCTTTTCTTACATAGTTGTGTGCTTTAAATTGGTGTAAACGTAATAGCAAAGTAGATAATTTTTTGAATTTAATCTCAGACCTTAGATGTTTGAAAGATGGAGATTTAATATACATATCAAAGGACTGAATTTAAACTGCATTGGAGAACGTGGTATTTGAATGCAAATGTCTTTTATGTGACACCTCACCCATACCATACACCTAACCACTTGGGGAAAAAAAGAAATAGAAATAGTAGCAGGGAAATGATAGAGTGACTTAGAAATTGGTACTTAGAGGGTGACATATTTCTTCATTTAGAAATAAAAGCGGTCCCCACCGTAGTCAAACTTTGAAAAAACCTTGTCTTTTAGTGATTCCACATCAGCTGGGCATTAAAATGCCCAAAAAAATTGGGCTTTCTAGCATCTCCCATAGTAGCATCGAGAAGTTACCAGCATCTTAAAAGATTTGGAATTGGATCCACCATTCACGTCTATACATATTCAATAGAATATTCAATAGAATATTCAATAGAGAATCTGCTGACAATGACAATAGAGACAGACAAAATGTAGTTTTGCTTGTGCATGTGTGATGTGTATGGCAGAGAGAAATAAGAGACAGAGACAGTGTATCTGAGTCATACGATTTTACATGCCTTTAACTTAAGAAAGAAACAATTATATACTAATATTTATAATAATAAAAGGATTCCAACCCTCAAACTCCTCCAATTATATGATCTTTTTCTGTTGAAACTAAAGACTAAAGATTCCACCAATCATGTCTGTACATATTCAATAAAGGAAAAAGATTCCACCGGCAAAACTGGTTAGACATTCGTCCTAAAGATTCGGTAAGAGCATCTCCAATGAGACACTCAAGCAAACACTCTTAAACGTCGTATCAATGAAGATTTTCTTTTTTAAGTGAGAGACACTCAAATTCTTTTTTTGTCTTTAATGGAGATCTTTAGAATACCTCTACTTAGTGCACATGTCACTCTTCAATTTAATAAATAAAAAGTAGTTAAAAAGCAAGAGTTTTTATTAGTTAGAATTTTAAAGTGACACTTAAAGAGTCTGAAGGAGACACTCACACTCTAAACCTTAGAGCCCACTTAGGATGTATATTTTGTTAAAAAGAACTTCTCCAATGGACACTCTATGATGATTTGAAGCATTTTGTAAAAAAAAATATTCTTGATGTAGGTTGCCTCTTTTATTAATGGTGGATCTTCATCCATGAGATCTTGAGACATCATTAAAAGCTTGTAATTAAGACAATAGTGATAGTAAACTTATGTTTTGCAAGTTTTTTTGATATTAATAGTGATGTTGATAGTAGTGATCGATATTAGGGTTGGGTTGTTTATGTGAGACAAAACTCCAAATGAATAGAATATTAGATTTATTGTTAATTTTTATTCAAGTCCTTATATTTTAACGTTATTTATTAAACGATTTTTATAACGCTTTCTTTAAACTAATTTGGTAAAAGAAGTACATAATTGACCTTTCTGAATGCACTGCCTATGCCAAAGACCAAATAATCGTAAGCAGTAAGATCAAAATGGCTTTAATCAGTCGGGTAAAACCAGTTCCGATCACAAAGTGAATTGAACCTTACCATCACCACTAAAACGCTTTAACCAGATCGAACTTATATATTGTAAACCAAAATCAGTTAAATCCCACCAAACGGAATCTTAATAAAGAGCAGTGGTCTAAACAGCTGTCGCTAATAACATAAAATGCACGCGCTAATAAAACTTCCAATTTCATAAATTTAAAATACAGTTAGTTGCCTTCCCTCTCTCTCTCTCTCTCTCCAAGTTGCAACTTGCCAACTTGTTAATCTAAACCCTACCTAATATTGCCACGTATTAATTTCTTTGTCTGACACGTATGTAAAATTAGGATTAGCGCGTTAAGTGAAAGATTAGTTAATGTTAATTACAAAGAAATTAAGACAGTAAATTTCTTGTTTATTAACCCTTTTGATCTTAAAGTTTGCTATAAAATGACTTCATCGTTTCCAAACCAAACTCCCTTTCTTTTCTGCTTACTTTGAAAGTATTTTTGTTTCTTTTACTTCTTCTCAAGATCAAGGTTCTTGACTCTTGAAGAAAATCTGATTTTTAGGGTTTCAAATTACAAATTACAAAAGTGTTGTCAATGTAATGTACTTCTCTTCTAGGGTTCTTGTGGGGTTTAGTTCAAATTTCTCTAAAACCCATTTTTTGGGTCTTTGATTTAGGAAAATTTTATAGGGCCTCCCCAATTTTGTTAAAAGGCCTTCCCAAGAACCATTTTACTTGGTAAATTATCATTGAGGGGGGGCCTTTTAACAAAAATGAGGAGGCCCTATAAAATCTCCCTTTGATTTATATCATCTTTCACTGATAAATATCTCACCTTTTCTGTGTTTTTTTTCTTACTTCCAGTAATGGTGATGAAAGGGAAATTCTTGTCTCTGCCAATTGTTTTGATTTTGGCTGATTGCTTTATTCAACATTCTGATTCATATGTGGTAAGATATCCCCAAATTTTGATCAGAAAACTAGCACTCTGATTCTTTTAATTACTTTTGTTTGGATGATGGATTGTTGGTTTTGAACTTTTGATTAGGTTTTTAATGAGTCATTTCATAAACCATTCGAAGGAAGATGGATTGTGTCTGAGAAGGATGAGTATGAAGGTTAGTTGCTTATTTAAAATCATTCAAATGCTCTGTTTTCATTTCTTTTTAGTGGTTGATTACTTCAATTAACTTCTTCTGATTAATGTTAAATATATCTTGCAAGATACTTAAATTTCCTAGTTGGGTATTAGCCAAATATGATACAGTTTTGGTGATGGTGGTAATGGTGGTTTTGGTGGTGAGAGTGATG
The DNA here is from genome assembly GCA_002897215.1 of Eschscholzia californica subsp. californica. Lineage (NCBI taxonomy): Eukaryota > Viridiplantae > Streptophyta > Magnoliopsida > Ranunculales > Papaveraceae > Eschscholzia > Eschscholzia californica. Next base: position 1,506,716 of record BEHA01001545.1, read on the forward strand.
GTAGTGTTGTGGTGGTGGAATGTGGACATACGATGGGTTTGTGGTGTTGGAGGTGATGTTGTGATGATGGGGGTGGTGGTGATGGGGTTTGGGGATGGTGATGGTAGACCACTCCAGTACTCCACCACCCCCATACCTCTACTACAACCACAACAACCTTCCCACCACCATATTGGTGATGGTAGAGTACTGAAATAAGGTCTTGTCAAGCTTGATCTTCGATCAAAATAGTACTTAAATAAGATCTTGTCATGCTTGATCTTTGGTCAAAATGAAGTACTTAAATAAGATCTTCTAATGCTTGATCTTCGGTCAAAATGAAGTACTTAAGTAAGGTTTTGTCATGCTTGATCTTCGGTCAAAATGAAGTATTTAAATAAGGTCTTGTCATGCTTGATCTCTGGTCAAAATGGTTTTGTTTGAGTAGATGTATAAAGATCATACGACATGTTACCAACATTTGAATCAGTTCATGGATTCCATGATTGATGTTATATATGATTAATGTATGCATTTTCATTTGTGTTGTATTGCTAATACATGTTTTATTTTTCTTTCAGGTGTCTGGAAACATGCCAAAAGTGACGGACATGATGATTATGGACTTCTTGTCAGTAAGAAAGCAAAAAAGTATGCTATAGTGAGAGAGCTCAACGAGCCTTTCGATCCTAATGGTAAAACCACTGTTCTACAATTTGAGATTCGCCTCGAGAAAGGACTTGAGTGTGGTGGCGCTTACCTTAAATACCTTCCACCTCAAAAGGATGGATGGAAACCATATGACTTTGACAACAAGTCCCCTTACTCCATTATGTTTGGACCTGATAAATGTGATTCCACGGACAAGGTCCATTTCGTCCTAAAGCACAAGAACCCAAAGAGCGGGGAGTACGTCGAGCACCATCTTAAGTCCCCGCCTACCGTTCCCTCTGACAAACTCTCCCATGTCTATACTGCCATTTTGAAGCCTGACAATGACTTGGTGATTCTGATTGATGGGAAGCAGAAGAAACGTGTTAATTTCCTGAAAGGTGATGATTTTGAGCCACCCATCATCCTTGCCAAGACAATACCTACTCCGGGTTATAAGAAGCCAGAGATTTGGGATGAGATGGCAGAAACCACAGAACCAGATCCTATAAAGGGTAATGATTCGGATGAAAATGCATGGGAGGAGATCAAAGACGACGAATTTATGAAGCCCAAAGGGTGGTTGAATGATGATCCCAAGAAGATAGAGGAAGACGTTTGGGATGATAAAGAGAATGGTGAGTGTGAGGCACCAGATGCGGAGAACCCAATGCTCGAGTCAGCACTTGGCCAGTGCAAGTGGAACAATCCAATGAAGATAAGGAACTCAGACTACAAAGGGAAACAACACGTCCTTCAAGTTGACAACCCAAATTACGAGAGCATTTCAAAACTGAACGAGATTCCTAACCCTGACTACTACGAGCTTGACAAACCTGATTTTGAGCTAGTTGCAGCAATTGGAATTGAAATATGGACAATGACAGATGGAATCTTGTTCGACAACATTTTGATAGCAACTAGTGAGGAGGATGCAGAAACATACATGAATGAAACATGGAAGCCAAAATCTGAAGCTGAGAAAGAAAATGAAAATGCCGATGAAGCTACTTCTGAATGTGTCTCTGAAGAGACGTTAATCTTCCTCCTGGTGAGTTACTCTTTGCATTTTTTTTCCTACCAATTTTGCTTCCTCCAATGTTTTTCAATCATAAAGTCTGAGTTTCCTTTTCTGCATGAATCTTCTTTCAGAACAAGATACTTGACGTCCTTCACACGTGCAAGTTCAAGTTCGATGTTACTCGTGGCAACCAAGCTATTGCTCTTTCCCTATCCATTTTCTGTGGTGATTTTTGTCATTTATCTCTTAGCTATGAGGTGTAGATAATATTGCCGGAAATACCAGTTTAACTGTGAACATGTAAGTACTGGTATTCCACGTGCACAGAGTCATTTGTGTGGTATGACTCGAGTTGCATGAAATTTTCTTACTGTAACATGGGTGTGGACTATATGTCATTGTTAACTTAATAATAGAATCTACTAATTGTCTCTCCATCGCGTATATCTTCTAACATCTAGCTCAGGCTTAGCTATCCACAAGTACTTGAACCTCTAATCATATCTGCTCCCTTCTGTAATTCTTACTGTAGTTGAATTGGAACAGTTATCCAACTTATCCACTTTCTTATCGTCTGGTCTACTGTAGTATGTTACTGGAAATCTCCACATTTGTGTGGGTGCGTGCCTGTGTGGATGCGTGTGCGCGTGTATCTGCGCGCGTGTGCGTGTGTGTGCGTGCCTGTGATTGTCCGTCTGTGTCATTGTGTGCCTATGTGTGTATGCGCGTGTGTGCCTGAGCTTGTGCGCGTGTGTGCCCGAGCTTGTGCGCATGTGCGCCTGAGCTTGTTGTGCCTGAGCTTGTGCGCGTGTGTGCCTGAGCTTGTGTGAGTGTGTGGAGCTTTCTTCCCATTGTCCGGAGAAAATAGGAAATGAGTAGCTATTCTGAATAATAACCAGGAAACAAAACTGACTGGAGTTTCTACGAAATGAGATGCCTGGCGTCTGTAATGGATTCTTCACTGTGTAGTGCTATTCCTATTATCTTATGGAGGAACTCTGATGACTGGTGCTGAAATGCGAATTTGCTTCGAGCCTGTCAACTATGGTATCCGTAATACTCCTTCCGAGCTTGAAAATGAGTCCACAATTTGAAGGCCAGGTAACATTGTTATCGTCGATATTTTATTCGTAGCCAAGTTTAGCTAATCTAGTTTCGGCTGATGTTTTTTCAATCTTTTTCTTGAAACAATAGCTATTGATACATGTGGTTTATATATTTTTCATGAATCATGATACTGATTTATTGAACTTTGATCATATGTAACAAGTGCCACTTCATCTTCAACAAGGTTCACGAACAAACTCCGCAACTCATGTTACCGATTAGATGTAGGTGATAAACGGCCCATGCCCAGTTCCAGGTACTATATAACTCAATCTCCAACTTTTAGATTGGAATTTCTATGAACTTGTTTTTAGTAGTAGCTTTTTGTCGAAGTCATACTTCAATCGTTATTTTGTATCACTATTTAAGACCCATTTCGAATACTAACATCTTTCTTCAAGAAGCTAACGATTTTTCAGGTCAGGTTGGTTATCTTTAAGCAATGAATTCATGCACATAGAAAACTAAGGTGAAAACTAGATGCAAAAAAATCTTTCAATTCAAAGTTAAACGTGAACGGTTAGATTCTTTATGGTTAGCTCATCTGTGGGATTTCTACTATTACAGATCCAAGATCCAGAGGGCATTAGCCCATGGTTGAAACCCCGGGGGAACCAATCCCCGGGAGAAGTGAAGTGAAGCGGTAGTGAGGGGCATCAAACTATTTCTCCTTTCCGATCCCTTTTTCATCCTATAGGGCGAGCGGTGTTCGTTTTCATCAAAAAATCGACTACAAAATGCCAGTACCATGCAGCTGCTTCAAAGCCAAGGTGATGCTCCTTGGTCAGATGACCAAGATATTGGCAAATACGACATATGATCGAATAACGCGAGAGAGAACTTATGACCTCGCGGATGGAGAAGGATTCGAACCCCCGGTATTCCTACCAATACTTCGATTTTCAAGACCGACTCTTTCAGCCGCTCAGACATCCATTCCTTTGTGCTTCGCCCGCCCTATCTATCCGCCCGCTCCTGCCTGCTGTTAAGAAGTTTCACTCCTCACTTGTAAAATTATAATGAAGTACTTGGTGAAGGCGTAATCATTGATAGACTTTGCCTCTTTTTATCTATATACGGGCTGGGACAAACCCTATCTTTTTCGTTCCCGACTGTAAAATCCCAAAGCAGCTCCCTAATCAATAAGCCTACCAAGGGAGTCCGCCATCTAGATGAATCGGTATGGCGAAAGAGGCTCTCCTTGTCTAGTCTCTCTAGTCCCCAGAAAGTTACCCTAGGGGAGGCAAGTAGATAAGATTGAGTATGAAATCATGGATACAAAAGCTCTGATCCACTCACACCATCTAGAGGTGAAACCAAACTGCTACAGCTGTTAGGAAAAATAACATAATTAACTTGTTCAGGAATATGAAGATAAACGATGTGAAAGTAAAAGTAGAGACACCAAGATTATTTAACGTGGCAAAAAACCCCTCCAAACTAGAAGGTAAAAAACCACGGGACCTAGTCCAGAAATCTTCCACTATAATTAAATAATGGGTTACACAATTCTTCAAGATTTGTAGAAACACCCTTGGACAACTCTTCACCAAACCTATGGTGGATAAACTGAACAAAGAAACAAAGAAATAAAATCTCTTACTCCTTAGGATTTGAACAAATCCTAGATCACTAAAGGTTGAAGAAGATAACCACAAACTAAATTGCTTCACAAGATTAATAATCTTCTTTTCTTCAAACCAATATTCTGCTCTTTCAATCTCTCTTGAAAGAACCACTTCAGAAATCTCTCTTTCTCTGACTTCTCTTTGTTCTGGAAGTTGTTGACATCTCTCATATCTCTCTCTAACCTGAGAAGATATATCTGAGAGGATTCTCTTGTAACTCTCCCAACTGGGAGCTCCCAACTGGGAGGATACTCTCTAACCTGAAAGTATGATACTCTCTAACCTGAAAGTATGAATATTTCTTCCCTTTCATTCCCTATTTATAATGATAAATAAGGAGGTATTCTACTAGAAATAGGATTCCTTTTTAGGCTAGAAATAGAAACTTCTATTTCTCCCTAAATAAGGAATAAGGGAAATCCTATTCTAACTAGGAATCCTTTTTATATAAGGAGGGACCCCAACAACAGCATCCTCAATATATTAGAAGATCTGGATATCTCTTCATGGATCTATCGCTTCGCCATGAATTTTCCACTTTTAAGGCCGACCTTCATCGTTTAGACCCTCAAAACTACGTTTTTATGATTATTTCTCTTTTTTGTTAGATTCTTGTTTTTATGAGGTTCTGCAATTTCGTGTATTTAACTTGGGTTTGTTATTTGTGATTATGAGGTGAAGGTTTATCCACGATGCTCCCTTTAATCCATGACATGATCTTATTCTTGAGCGATGTTAAGTTGGTTTCTACCTTCTAGGTTTCAGTTTTCAAGGGTGAAGAAGCTTAACTCATGACACACCAAAATCATCAAACAATGAATATCTCAACTCAAATTCACCCACATTAACCAGTTTAAGCACCATTAACAAACTTTATTTAAAATCAACACTTATTCAGATACATCATCTAAATTCACATATGAAACAAATGATCCCCTCACAAACAATCTAACTACGACAGTATTTTTTTTTAATAATGATAGGGGATAAGAAAAACTAGACAGACTCTGGGCATACATTCTATGTGGCTTTCTGTGATTCGTTGTTTAGTAGATTAGAATTAGAATCATTAAAAACACGAATCACAGCAAGCCACATAGGATGTATGTCTAGAGTCTGTCTAGTTTTTCTTGTTCTCTATCATTACTCGTTTTTTTCCTTTTTTTTCAGTTTTTTTCTTGTTTTTTCATTTTCTTTTTTCAAATCCAACCTGTGATGTTATACAATCTACAAACACATATAATATATAGCACACTGAGATAAACTTATACAAAAAGTACAACAATAAATGGTAAATGAGGTAATTGTAGTACCGATGGTCGGCCTCAAACCTGAAAATGACGTCAAGTAGCTTCTCGTGTATGTAGAATTCACACAAATTCATTAGCCTTTTCAATTTTGTTCATGCTTCCTTAGACTTTTCATTTTTCGTTCTCATGAGCTTCAAATTTCAGATTCCATGCTTCCCCTCAGTATGTATCAGGATCGCCTCACTACTTGCAGTCACGAAGTTGTAAACAATGTTCCATCTCCCCTCGAAAAGAAAACTCACCCCAAAAAATGGTAAAAGAAAGAACAAAGGCAAACCATATATGAATTACGTCAGGGGCAAATGTTTGGTGCTTTGGCTCATGTCGTCATCTGATCTCATAGCTCCAAGTGAAAAAACAGAACCCATTATAGCAAACGGTAACTGAAATAATAGTAGCCTGGGAGCGCCAATCTAGTTCGACTTTACAATTGAACATCTTCAAGAATTCGACAAGCTTGGATAGAAGGTCAAGTATCTTTTTCTGAAAAAAAAAATTATCCCCAAACTCAGTTATATATAGAGGAATAAACTCAAAAGTCTATAATCACAAAGCAATGAGTTAAAGGGACGAAAAGGATAGAACAACTCACCTTGATACCATCTCCGGTCGTACAACTTTTTGTTCCAATAGCTGCAGTATTCTCAATATTAGGCTTGTCAAGCACATAGTAGTCAAGATTGGGAATCTCCTTAGCTTTCCGCGCGCCATTGTAGTTTGAGTTGTCAATCGGTGGTGAATGCCATTTTCCTCTGTGAGCCAGATTCCTTACATTCCTTGGATTTTCCCGCTCGCACCAGCCAAGTACTGCCTCACGGATGGGGCTCTTGCTCTTTAGTGTCTCACAGTGACCAGGCTTTACTGCTTCTAGGTCTGGGATTTTTGCTCGTTCATCCCAATCCTCAGGCTTCTTGTCATTAGTATTCGAAATTGTCTTGGCAGGTACGAGAGGTGGCTCAAAGTCATCTCCGTTCAGAAAATTAGCATGTTTCTTCTGCTTCCCATCAATAAGAAACACCAAGTCATTGTTAGGCTTCAAAATCGCAGTATAGACATGGGAGAGTTTGTCAAAGGGGGCAGTCGGAGGCAACTTAAGATGGTGTTCGACGTACTCCCCACTCCTTGGGTTCTTCTGCTTCAAAACAAAGTGAAAAACTTTATCTCTCTAAATCTGGCCCGGCCACCTCACCCGGCCGGGATTCACCCGGGAGAGTGGCCGGGAAGTCTACTATTTCCCATAATATTTTAGGGAGGCGGCTTGCTCACAAGTCCTCAACCACCATATGTCAATCAGTAGACGAAGCGAAGATAGTGCTTCCTGAGGCTGTTCAATGGGTCATTGCATTGCATTGCATTGCATATAAAAAAATGTGATTTTTTTTTTTGTATTCAAGGATACCTTATGGCAGCTTCAAGGGCGATTTACATAGAGATCTCAAGTACACTAGATGTCGATTTAGAAATCAATTTTTTTATGTGTTTTTTCTCTCTCCATTTAACTACATAACTAGGAAAGCTACAAGGTTAGTCCTGATATCATTATTTTTGGGTGGGGGGCTAAACACATTAGAGTTCGGTTTTGGGATTAAAATCATATTTTGCAATATGTTGTACTTTAGGGGCTCATTTTCCCAACAAAAGCCCTACTTTAGACCAAATAGAACAAGGAGGTCTCTTAATCCTAGAAAGCAAATACAACCCACGTTAGCATTGACATAATGAAATTATGAGCGGGTGGGTCTATAGGTGCACCAAAAATTATTCTGGGCGCATCTTAAAAAGAATGACTCCAAACAGACCAGTTTAGTTGAAGATATATATATATATATATATATATATATATATATATATATATATATATATATATATATATATATATGTTTATTTTACTGGATTGGATAGTCTGAGAAAGTAAGCATATCCTTGCACTCAAATCAATTTGAGAGGTTTCAGACTGGAAAATCCGGGTGTTGATTTTGATTTTCGAACTTGGTAGTCCGAAACCATTAACAAAGTCGCAGACTTCCCATTCCAAAAATCAAAGTCATATCTCGGACTGACCAGTCTGAGGGAGTCGACTGTCCAGTCTGAGAAGTCGAACTATCCAGTTTGAAGGTGTGGAACTGTCCACTTCTACCGACTGACAAATAACTCGAAATCAACATAAAACTAATGATAAATATTGAAGGACTTAACCACTTCAAAAAAAAGTTTCAAACTCTGATTTCAAAAGACAAAATCATAAAAATACTAGGCATTTTCGAACCTGTTTCTAATTAGAAATGAAGAATTTTTTAAACCTACCTTTTGTCTCTGTCTCTTCAGTTAAGCGAGCATAGATGATACCAAAATTTTTGATGGAAATTTTCAAAGATAAAGAAGTGTTGAAGGATATTAGTATAAAAAAACTGATGGTGTGTTTGGTTGTAGGATTCCTAAGTAGGATTCCTATCAAAAGTGGGATTTGGTAGGAATCATGAATCCTTGGTCTGTTTGGCTACCAAGAATCCTAGGACTCTTGAATCCTAAGGATTCCTAATTCCAAAATTTGTATTGGACCAAAATCCCACCCTACCCCCTAGGATTTGCTAGGATTTTGGATTAATGAACCTAAATTTCAAACTTAAAATCAACAAAAAAAATATTTCCTTCTACAAAATCATTATTTTTTTTCAAAATCATTATTTTTTTCAAAAATCATATTTTTTCTAAAGACGTTTAAAAATACTCAAATAATAATAAATCATAGGATTCTTAGTTGCCAAACAAGCCAAAAAATATTACTTGGATTCATGAATTCGTGGAATCATGAATCCCAAGGACTCATGAATCCGCGGATTCATGATTCCGCCATCCAAACACACCATGAATATAAAAGAACGGAATAATTATCATAAAAAGACATGCATAAAATAAGCTTTATTTCCATCGACAATATTCTAAAATTGTGTTTTATTGGTACACGAAAATAAATCATGAGATGCATTTTGGGAGGAATGAACTCTTCTTGGGGGGAGAACCAAAAATACCAAGGATTAAACATATGTTCAAATTGATAACCATTAGTTGAAAAGGGTTGTAATCCGGTTGCAAGTTCTCTTCCCGAATACTTAAATCTCTGTCACCCATTTTATCCAGTTTCGTTCAGTCGGGAGCAATGGCCGATCCCAGTCTTAAAAGAGGGAGATCATGAATACTTAAATCTTGCAAGTCTTTGATCTAGTTTTTAGGTTTTTTATCACTTATTTTTCAACTTCTTCTAGTCAGATCCCTAAATAAGTCCCCGTAGTTTCTTTCTTGTTGGTGCTTTAGGGTTTATCATTTACCTCTCTGTCTGGAGACATTAGTAGTCTTTGATTTAGTATCTTTTGTTTTGAGTTTCCTATTTCTACTTAGTCCTCTCTGATGTAGATTGTTGCGGAAGTATTAAAGTAATAAATCCATCGTTTTAGAGAATTCTGGTTGGGTACTCTGGAATCTTTGGGTTCCGACTTTAAGAAGACTCATGACTTCTATGAAGCCATGTATTTCTTTTGACAGTAACTCTCCTTTTGACAGGTCTTTTTCTTTCGAGCGATGGTGGCCTCGGTCAGGGGCGAGCCCACATAGGGGGCCGCGGGGGCGCGTGCCCCCACGACCCTAATGTGACTCGTATGTGGTAAATTGCACTTGTCACTATATTATGTATCTATAGTTCCACTTTTAAAACAGAATTCTTCTCTAGCTCAAGTTGTGGAACGCTTGGATTACATTGTGGAGGTCTTGGGATCGACCCTTTCTAAATAGCTACCTTAATTTTGATTATGTCTGATTTTTCTGTGACTTGTATTTTCGACTTCAAGATTATTTTCTTATACGTTTGTTATATAAACATGTTATTAGAAAGAAAAGTTTATCTTTATTTTTTTTCCATTACGATCACTTGCTCTTCATCATCTCCACCATCGTTTTCTTAATCTTCACCACTATCTCTTAATCCCTTCCTTTGTTTTTTATTTTAATATTTTTTGGGAATGCAGTTTGAGGAAAGATCTCCAAACCATATTGATGAGAAAATTAGAGATTACTTGTTGTACATCAAAATTACCATGAAATATCTAAACTATAAATAAAATTTTGTTGAAAATTTGTTTTTTGATTCTAACCTGATCGTATACTATGGAATTCTTTCACTAACTATAACAAAAAAGTGCCCCCACTCATAAAATTTTCTGACCTCGCCACTGGCCTCGGTTTGTCTGGGAGATCGCTAGTTCTGAGAAGATTGATGTTGCGGTTTTTGTTACAGTCGTGAAAGTTACAAGTTAGGGCGTGTGCTTAGAGTTTATTTTCTTGTGTTTTGAATTCTTTCTTCTTCTCATTTTGTAAATTTTAATTTATAAATAATACGATGTTTACAGTCACAAAAAAAAGAATACTTAAAAAAACACCGAGTCCTGAGAAAGAAATTTGACCATGAAAATTTTTTGGATGTGTCCACAGATACAGCTATTATGAGCATCTTAAATGGAGTAAAAAAGTTTTCTATGTGTGTGAACATTCTATTCAACAGAGAATCAAATGACGATAGAGACAGAGAAAATATAGTTGTGTGAACATTCTATTCAACAGAGAATCAAATGACGATAGAGACAGAGCATTTAATTTGTAATCCCACTTTGTTGTAATCCCACTTTGTATTTGACAAGGAATAAAACTATGTGCAATTTAAAATATTGTGTCAATTTAAAATTTGATAATATGGTAAATATATCTCCACTGTGAACTTTCATAGTGGGAAAAAGTGTAACTGTGATATCTAATAGTTTCAGTTACGTGAGTTTGTATCTCATTTGATTGACTACCAAATTTTGACAAATATGATTTGTCAAAGAGCGGGTAGTTAGGTTAATTCTAAGGATAAAGTTCGGTTCGTTTGGCTTGAGTGGTTTTCAAAAATTTAAAAGTCGAAGCTAAAATCAAATCGAAATTGGTTGATCGACGTTTCAATTGAGTCGAGTGAAATATTTTTCTGTTCGGTCAAAAAATCATGTGATCCGTTCACCCATATTGCTTTGTTTGGTTCGGTCGACCATGTTAGCGCTTAGTATCATGTGGTTTGGGGTGTAACTGATAAAAATATTGATGTTGGTTTGTTAATTTTGATTTGAGCTTACTGATGATATGGTAATTTCTCATGTGGTTTAGGTATTGGTGAAGACCTACAATCTCATTAAGTGGGGACCATAAACTTTGGGTATGTAAGGGGCATGTGCCCCCAGGGTCGGAACTATGCGGAGACCAGGCTGGGCAGTTGCCCGGCCTCGTCTCCACATATACAAGCCAACCTACTACAATTAAACCAAGTCTACTTTGGTTCTTGTGGTGGATTATACAGGCTTCCAATCCAAAGACCTGGGTTCAAAACCCTCTACCTACCTCATGTTCTCTTTTTGAATTTTTATTTTAGTTTCAAAGTAGTAAGGGACTCTAAGTTAATTGACCAATTGCTATATAAAATCTTATTTTTTGCTTGGGTATACTCTCAGCTAGATAGAAGTTTACTTTATAGAATTTTGGCTTGTCCTCTCTAGTATAACATTCTGGTTCCGCCCCTGTTCCCCCACAGGCCCCTTGCTAGAATCCACCCTGGATGTGATGATTTGACATCTACTAGATACATAATATTTGATCCAATAAACTATCATACAAATCTACTAGATATACTACATGATCTAATAAACTATCATTTGTACTTGGATGGTTAGTGGGAATTTTAAAGTGTAGTGTCGATTAGGGATATCATTGGGACAAACTTCTTATTTTATGTCAGGTTTGTTGGTGGAGTCGTGGAGATGTTTGAATCAAAGGAAGTGATTCTTTCCCACGTTTGCAACATATTACATTCTCAGAACAGTAGAAGAGAACTATAAGTGTGAGTCATACCCATGGAAACTCTAAGAAAATATCAAATGATTATTAATTTCCTCAACAAAAAAAAAATGATTATTAATTTAATAGGAATTTGTACCTTCAAATTAAGAGGAAAATTGGGGCTAATAGAGAAAAAAATTTCTTTTGTTAATTAAGATAGAAATTCAGAGACCGAAAAACCATCTCGTTACCATAAAATATACGATTCATTCGTTTGGTGGAAGTTTATCATCTCAATTTGGTGGATGACAATTTCTTTCCTTCCCCATACCTCTCTTTCTTCATTCAAATATAAAAAAAGAAAAACTATTGTTGTCGTTTATATTCTTATTGCTATTCTTCAGACGAGATAAACACTCGGTCTACACTCAATTTTGACTAGGTCTTGACTCAATTTAGACAAGCATATGTAGGGTTCTCAATATTTTTGTTTTTTGTCGTGATTGTTTGGTTTTTATTCTTCAAACTTGGTCTAGACTATAATGTTTTAATATGCTTAATGTTTTTTATTTTTATCGTGATTGTCTGTCTTTTAATTCTTGAGCATGGTCTATATGATTGTTGTAGTCAGTCATCCATGGTCATCACCACCATCACCATCAGAGTAGGACAATCTTATATTGTCTTTGAGTAAATAATCGTACCTAATAAGATCAAAATGTCTTTTAAGTTAATAAAATAAACATTGAGGTAAAACCAGTTCACGCCGCAACGTCAATCGAACCTTACCATCACTACCAAAGACGCTTTAACCGGACCAAACTTATATTGTGAACCAAATTGGGTGTAACCCCACCAAGCGGGATCTTAATAAAGAGCAGTGGTCTAAAGAGGGGGCGCTAATAACATAAATGGTGGGGGTGCTAATAGAACTTCCATTTTCATAAATTTAAAATACAGTTGCCTTCCCTCTCTCTCTCTCAAGTTGCAACTTGCCAGCTTGTTAATCCAACCTTACCTAAGATGCTACGTATTCATTTATTTGTATGACACGTATGCAAAATTAGGATAAGCGCGTTAAGGGGAAGGTTAGTGAACTAAGTTAAAGTTAAGGGAGATTTTAAAAGGCCTCTCCGTTTTTGTTAAAAGGGCTCCCCATGGTTTCGTTGACTTAGTAAAAGACATTTGACTTAGCTTGGTTAAAGGACCCCCCTCTTTGAATGGGTGAAAAAAACCCCCTTTGAAGGTGTATTTCACCCACATTTTCTCTCCATCATTTGACCACGCCACATCATCATCTTCTCCGGCAGGGTCGCCGGCCGACCAAACTTCCGGCCGGCGACCTTAAATTTTTTTTTTTTTTTTT
>BEHA01001545.1:1528170-1543614 GCA_002897215.1 Eschscholzia californica subsp. californica
AAGTCCAAACATGATTGAGTACGAAGAGTTATCAAATTCTTTCAGTTTGGGTGGAAGGTATTTTAGGTATGCACCACCACATTCAAGTCCCTTTTCTAGACGAATCTCAAACAGTAGGTCAACAAATCTGCCATTAGCACCAAGCTCTCTCATATCCAAGTCTCTTTTGGCATGCTTGGGTACACCTGAAATACGACATCACCTATGCACTTAAAATTTGTAAAGTAGATGGGCGAATTCAAGAAGAGTGGGGCGGAATGAGCCTTAAACTACAGTTTTATCATAAACTCAAAGAATCTGTCTAGAAACAAGAAGGGAAATGTATCAATGAGAACGAGCTCACACAACAATAATATGAGCTCTATCTACTTAACAATTGATGATCCCAACATGATATGGTGAACTTAGAAATGTTTTACCATGTTACGACGAAGAACAAGGAAACCAAGAAAAACAAGAATGGAAGTAAACAATCACACGAACACAAGAGACTTTGGTTGTTTGGTTAGTGAGACCTACTTCACGGCGAGCAATGACCCGCTGATTGTCACCACGAATGAAGAACATGATTACAAAGATTTTTGAAGGGTTTTAATATTTATAACTCACTAAAAAATCCCAACACTCAGTTGCCTCTAAACTCTCTCTCTCTCCGAGTCCAAAATTAGGATATATAAGATTAGGCCAAACTATACTAGTAGAGGTTAAACTGTATTATGTGAGCCCAACTCAATCATGGTTCAAAAAGAAGACCTAAATGAATTACCTATTCTGTAAATCCCAAAAATCAAGCTCTTATTCCAGCAACTGATTTAAATCAAACCATAAATATCTTTTACTAATGCCCGATTAGGAAATTTAATCAGGGCCGGCCCTAGTATATCGGGGGCCCCAAGCGAAACCAAAAATTGGGGCCCCCATACAATGGATATTAGAAAAAAATCAAGTAAAATTTAGACAATGCAAATGGTAGGAATCGAACCCTTGACCTTTCATTTAAGGTCTAAACCCTTTACCACCAAGCTACGACTTAAATTGTATATCGGGGGCCCCAAGCGAAACCAAAAATTGGGGCCCCCATACAATGGATATTAGAAAAATCAAGTAAAATTTAGACAATGCAAATGGTAGGAATCGAACCCTTGACCTTTCATTTAAGGTCTAAACCCTTTACCACCAAGCTACGACTTAAATTGTATTTGAAATTGATTTAAAATATAATTAGTTTTTCGAAAGTTACATACGAAATATGAAACATGAGGCCCTTGATTATTTGGGGCCCAAAGCGACCGCTTTGGTGGCTTTGGTCACGGGCCACCCCTGAATTTAATAACCACATATTAAATCCATTAATTGAGGAAATGAAAACAGAGAATTAGAATGATTATGAGTAAAAAATAACCAACAAATTACCTTCATATCCATCATTCAATCTCTTCGAAAATGGTTCTTGTAAGAAGGAATCATTAAACACAACCTGTATTTTAAATCAAACCCAACCCATTACTAAGTAATCCAATTTAGTATCAGTTTTTTTTTTGTGTGATGAAATTTGGTGGGAAATTGAGTTCTTACCACATCAGGATCGCATAACCGAAAAACAGTAGATAAAGCAATCAAACCCAGAAAAGCTCGTAAAGGAAATCGGTATTTCACCATTAATACTACTTTGAATTTTGATCTCAAAATCCTGTAATTTTGAAAAACAATCAAAACCCATAGTCATAATAAGAAGAAGAACTACTAATCTAAAGATCTGAACTCAACCTGATTGAAGAAAAAAAAATTAAAACTCAGCCATTAAAACTCCATTATTAGATCTTTTTGATTATGGGTTAGAGGAGAAATGAAAGTAAAAAAACCTTACCCAAATTTCTGTATCTGAATTCTCTTCTTCTTCTTCTTGTTCTTATCTTCTCTTTGTTTGTGAGTTGTGGGAAAAAATGGAGGCGAAGTGAGGTTTATATAGCAGGAGATTTAGAGGATTCGGACGGTCAATTTTTGAACTCATCCTTTTCGTGAGATTACATCCGTCGATTTGCCGTCCTGACCATTATGGGTCGTTTGAATCTAATTCGATCAAAGCAATACTAATATTTAAATTTTGGCCTAAAAGCGACGTACCTACCCCAAAATCCCAAATGGCAATCGTAGGTGGAATGAGATTCTTTTACTAGAGAGAGAAACAGAGAGTCGGTAACAAATGAACCCTTCTTCTTCTTCTTCATCTTCTTCTTCTTCTTCTTCTTCTTCTTCTTCTTCTTCTTCATCTACTTGTTCTTGTGACATTTTTACAGAGCTGCTCATCTAGTAGTACATAGCATATCCATGACATGAATGAGATCTGAAATGACATATAGATGACTAATTACTGTTAGATCTCTGCTTTCTTTCCTGCTGTTTTTTTTTAATTAGAAAGAAAAAGTCTAGATCTGTTATGGCTTCCGTGGCTTAATAAAAAACCATTGGATTATTTGATTCAGGAAGTATCTCCAAGTTAATATAAATCACCATATCTAACGGCTATAATTGTACTTGGGCTCTTGCCCCAAAACTAAATGCACCTAATGAGACAAAACAAGTTGACCAAAAGCATAACCGAAAGGAATCTATGCTTCTTCAATTTTGTAGGTCATTTCTTGTGTTTCTCTCAAATACAAATCCCCAAACAACATCTTCATTTCATGGAATCATCAAGAGTTACAAAGTGCATTTTTGTGTCAACTACCATGGGTGAAGGGACACCTAAAACAATTAAGGAAATGCCAAAATTCTCTACCAAAATGATTTTTGGACATGATTCAAATTCCAAATAATTATATTAACATTCTCGGTTATGTTCAACCGACTTTGCTCGCAAATTTCGATCGCAACAAACTGAATTATTGGTGAAATTCGGTCTTTACCCACCAATTTCAACTTCGGGAAACTAAATAATTTGAGAAAGCTGAAATAGGTGTGGTCAAACCGAAATAAGTGAAAAAAATTGATTTTTTTTCCTTCTGATTACAACCCTAGGAAATTGAATAATCTAGAGAAGTTTTTTTTTTTTTGTTGAAATCAACCGGATACTTTGTATGATATATGATTTTCTACTGTCTCTGCTGAAAAAACATCTATAATAAATCTATATTGTATGGAACAACAATATCTATATCTATGAACAACAATATAGAGTACTAATGCCGACTTAGTTTGGAATTCTACACAAAAATAAACTCTAAGGTATAAAGCTAACATATCAAGGTTGAGAGCTAATGCTTACATTTATGTTTCGATAAAGTTGAAACATTTAACTTTGATCCGGATTGTTGAGAAATTCTATTTCTATTTTGGTCTCTCCCTCAGTTCTCCGTTGATGTGGCGACGTATCACTTGAATGTGGGCTAATTGGAGAGAAAATGACGAGAAAATATACTCCAATAATATATCGCCATTAACTTAGGGTTGGAACAAGAACCAGAATGGAGGATGAATAGAATTTTTGTAGAATGTTAATCAATCCAGACGTACTTATGATACTTATTACAAACCCAAATACAACACCTTGTACATCCAAATTAAAGTTACCAAGCGTTCTCAGCTAAATGTTATATTTCAAAAGGCTACGAGGTAATGATTATCTCAACTCAAATTCATCCACGTCAACCATTTTTAAACATCAATAAAAAGATTTTATTAAACTACACATTTATTCTCGTATCATCCAAACTTACATATAAAACAAATGATTTTCTCACAAATAAAATATATGATGCAAATTATTAATTAAGAAATATTTCTTGTATATATTATACATATAAAACAAATATTTCTTAGGCAGCGCGTATTGTTGCTGCCTAAGAAACTGAAAATGAGTTGGAAAAAAAAAAGAATAGAAAGAAATCAAACTAAAATACAAAAAAGTAATTCTAAAAACAAATCCGGATAACTGGACCATTTCGCAGAGGATTAGATTAGGGAAAACCATATTACTAACCATCTCTCAAAGGATTACAACGAGGAAAACCTAATTCCATAATGTTTGAACCAGATGAATCAAGAAGTTTAAGTGTCTCAGTTATTGTTGATAAATCAAGATCACTAATCGTCGTGTATGTGATAAACGCGACCTAGAGATAGGGATAGAGAGTGTAAATCACTAACCATTTAAAATCGAGCCGTCTAAAATTACAACCAAAATCGTTCACACTTAAAGTGTTGTTTAAGCTTCTTTTTTTGTTGAACTAGAGTGTTGTTTAAGCTTGTTTAAAATAAGAAACTATGTAAGAAAAGCCCAAAATTTGGGCTCAAATACGAAAAAAAAAAATCCACTCGAAAATAATAATGTAAAAAAAAACTCAATTTTTAAACTGTTGACAACACTTTTGAAACCGTTGGCAACACTTTTGAAACTGTGACAACATATATAATTATGTTCTTAATTATGTGTGAACAAAAACAAATTTGTTTATACATTTACAAAATTGTTGAGAGAAAATACAAAATTGTTGAGAGCAAACTGTGTTTTGTTCAGCAATTTTCAAAAATGTTTTGTAATTTCAGCTTTTAGATTTTTTTTGCATTATTATTCTGGGTTGGGCTTCATTTGATATTTTGACTCGAATTTTGGGCCTTTTAAGTTTCCTCTCTTTAAATAACTACCTCCACATCTTCATTGAGTACGTCTAATTAAGTGTCCAATTGGAAATGATTTTTTCTTAACTAAAACACAAAAATTTTTAATCAATACTCTGTTTTTGAGTTTGACTGTCCCGTTGGAGATGCTTTTAGATAGAAAGTTTCCTTGTCAAATTGGAGATTTTTTTTTTGTTGAAAGAAAATCGAACATAGAATGGTAACACAATCCAGACAGACTATCATTGTGGTTATAAGCACAAGGCCAGCGTTTTGGGGAAAGCTAAATAGTTTCCGGGGTGTGAAGACTTGGTCAATTTTGTTTGACAATTTTATTTAGGGGGAAAGCAAAATAGCTTCTCCACCTCAGCTCTCTCTCTCCACCTCACTTCTCTCTCTCCACCTCATCTTCTCTCTCCCTACCATTCTCTCACTCTCTTCTCCGATTAGGTCGCCGGCCGGAAAATTTCACTCACTCTCTCTAGAAACTCCGGCGAAGGGGTTTCCCTTCGCCAGAGTTTCTAGAAAGAGTGAGAGAGTGAAATTTCTTTTTTCATGGTTTTTGAGAGGTGAGGTGGAGAGAGAGAGGTGAGGTGGAGAGATAATGAGGTGAGGTTAAAATTTATTTCCCCGGAAAATTTCTAAAATTCTACATATTCCCTTTAAAATTTCACACCCCGAAAACTATTTAGCTTTCCCCAAAGCGCTGGCCTAAGCACAATTACCACACCTTCTACATTTATAAATACTTACTTGGAACCAAGTAAGCTCAAAATCGAGGTTATCTAAGCAGATGTTATATTTTAAAGGTTATGAACTCCACTGCACACCAAAATCATCAAGCAATGAATACCTCAACTCAAAATCATCCACATTAACCACTTTAAGCATTATCAACAAACTTTAATTAAATTAAAGTACTTAGGTTGTGTTTGTTTTTTTTTTTTTGTCTGAATCTGAATTAGGTGAATCTGAAACGTCTAAACTGAATTGGTTGAGTCTGAATTAACTGAATTGTTTTATAAGTTAGATGTTTGTTTTTCAAATCTGAAAACTAAAGTCTGAATTAAGACCTTGACATTTATACCCCCACCCATCTTTTTGACCCAAAAAAACCCTAATGTATAATGTTTTCTTCTAAACCTAAAATCTATCTGCCTCATTTTGCTACAGCCTACAGCTATGGAACTCATTTCTTTCTCTCCCTCTCCCTCTCTCTCTATACAATCAAACCCTAGAAATATGACTCTCTTCCACATCTTGTTGCTGGTATGGTCTGATTTCTCTATCTCTCTACATACAAATGAAGTTCACAACAAACCCTCGCCAGATCTGGCGAGGGTTTGGAGCAAGACGACGTCGCCGAATCTTGGATCTTCCAGCCATGGTGGTTGCGTGTGTTATAGTGGTCGTCTGGTGTGTGTATGAGGTGTTGTTGTGGTTTAGGGGTGGTGGTTGTTTGGTTTGTATTGTGGTTGGTGGCGGCGTCGGTCTAGTTTATGGTGGTGGCTGCGAGTTGGTAGTGGTGGTCGTCTAGTTTATGGTCCTGGTGGTGAATGTGGTAAATGGTGGTTGTTTGTGGTAATGGTGGTGGTGGTCTGTGGTGGTTTTGTGGTAATGGTGGTGGTGGTCTTTGGTGGTTTTGTGGTAATGGTGGTCTGCGGCGGTGGTGGTGGCGGTAGTAGTAGTGGTGATGGCGTACTTGATTTTCTAAATCACAGGGGCACTAGCGTCAATTTACACATTTCAGAAATTAGGTTTTGTTTCAGACTTGTGTTGAAGCCTGAAATAAATTGGTTCCTTTTCAGCCCATTCAGACAAAGATAAAATTCAGCTAAGTTTTCAGATTTACTTAAATTTGAAAAACAAACATCTGAAATCTGAATTGGACCTCCATTCAGATTTCAGATCTGAAAAAAATAAAAAACAAACAGCACCTTACTTTGATATATCATCTAAATTTACATAGGCAAACAAATCATCCCCTTGCAAACAAAATATATAAAACAATTAATCACCTCACAAACGAAATATGTGAAACAAGGCTAATACCTAGTATTCACACATACAAATTTAACTTATGAGATTCCTTTTTCATTTTTTTTTTCTTTTGTCAAATTTTTTTTTTTGTTGAAATATTTATTTTTTTTTGTCAAATTTAA
The DNA here is from genome assembly GCA_002897215.1 of Eschscholzia californica subsp. californica. NCBI lineage: Eukaryota > Viridiplantae > Streptophyta > Magnoliopsida > Ranunculales > Papaveraceae > Eschscholzia > Eschscholzia californica. The sequence goes on from BEHA01001545.1 coordinate 1,534,950, forward strand.
CTTACGAGATTCTTTCTTTCTTTTTTCATTTTTTTTTTGTCAAATCTAACTTATGAGATTCTTTCTTTCTTTTTTCATTTTTTTTTTTTGTCAATTAACTTATGACAATAAACGGTAAATGGTAGCTTACGAGATTCTTTCTTTCCAGATCTCATAGCTCCAAGTTTATGAAACCTTCACGCCAAATTCAGTAGCCTTTTCTAGATCTCATAGCTCCAAGTGAAAATGCACAAGTCATTATAGCAAATGGTAACTGAAATAATAATAGTAGTGTCGGATCGACGAGTTAGTTTGAGATCATACTTGCACATCTTCAAGAAATCGACAAGGTTGGATAGAAGGTCATCAAATATCTTATGTTGATGGAAATGATGAGTAGGCTTTTTAAGCTCACACTAGTAGTCAAGGTTGGGAATTTCCATATAATTACCCTTCCGCGTGTTGTTGTTGTTTGTGATGAAATTTTGGGGAGGAGGGGGGGTGAAAGTTGTTCTTACATCAAGGGGATCGCTTAACCCAAAAACACTAGCTAAACCTAGAAAAGCTGCTAAAGAAATTACTAGATGATATTTCACCATTACTACTTGAAAATTCGATCTCAAAATCCTCAAATTTTGAATAAAACCCCTATTTATAAGCTATAATTTACAAGAAACTATAGAGCGAGAGAGGAGAGAGAAGAGACATAAGAGAGAGAGAGAGAGAGAGAGAGGAGAGTGTGTGAGAGGGAGAGAGAGAATAGACAGAAGAGAAAGAGAGGTAAGCGAAAAGAATCGAATTGGGGGAGTATTTATGGAGGAGTGGTAGTTGTGATTAGGAGTTGGTGAAAGGACTTCCTTTGAAAGCTACTGATGATTTGATTTGATGATGGGTCATGTAAAATAGATAAGGAGAAGCACATTTCAGTATATTTTCAAATAAGAGCAGTGACTAAATGAGTTGGAAGTTGGTGAGAAATGATGGTTCTCAAAAGGCCAAACATATCCTATTAGAATTCAGCAGTGCTGTTTGGAGCCAAAGCCACTAAAAGGCGACTCAATGAGAGGCTTACAAGTGGCGGAGAGGACGTGATTGTCTGAACTTTCAAATTTTATATTTTGGTCCCTCACTTACCCGCGTTTAGCTTTCAGTTCATCTGCTCAAAAAAGATCTGGACCATTGATCCTTTCAACGGTCCAGATCATATCCAAAAAAGTAAATCCACGCCCAAAACAGATGTCGCCCTTTTCTCTATTGACATAACCCACAAAACTAATCGCTCTCTCCCCTCTCTCTCTTAAAAAAAACCAGATTGCTTGAATCAATAGAGTTGTTGTCCAAGATGTTTGAAATGGAAATAGCATCTTGAAATGGAGTAACTAGTGGGGGTTCAATCCGACGGCTATGATTTGAAGTACCATGTTGCCGGAAATGTGTTCAGTTGGACTATTTGAATCCAACGTGGTCAGACTAATAATAATATTTTGAAAAACAGATGATTTAGTTACTATATAATACCACCAACCCCAGGTGATAAAGATCTCTTGCCTTTTTTTAATTGGAAAGAAAAAGTCCAGATCTTTAATGGCTTATGTGGCTTAATAAAAACCATTAGATTATTTTATTAGGAAATAGTATTGAATACAACTCAAATTTAGTGATGTTAATTAACCAGTTCAACAATTTTAGTGTTTTTAACTTGGGTTTGTTATTTGTGATTATGAGGTGAAAATTTATTCACGATGCTTCTAGCTGTTAATCCATGACATTATCTTATTCTTGAGTGATTTTCAAGTTGGTTTCTAACTTCTAGGTCTCTGTTTCTCCAAGGGTGACGAAACTCTACTCATGGCACACCAAAATCATCAAACAAACTTTAATTAAAATCAACTCAATTTTACCCACATTAACCAGTTTAAGCATCATTAACAAACTTTAATTAAAATCGACACTCATTCTTATATATCATCTACATTCATTATATGAAACAAATGATCCCCTCACAAACAAAAAAAACACTCTTGGTACCTAATTTTCACTTACAATCTAACTTATGACAGTACTTTTTTCCTTTTCTTTTCAGTTTTTTTTTTTCATTTTTCTTTTCTCAAATCTAACCTGTGATGTTATACAAGCTACAAACACATAGGAGTGTTATATATAGCACACTGAGATAAACTTATACAAAAAATACAACAATAAATGGTAAATGAGGTAATCGTAGCACCGTCGGCCTCAAACCTGAAAATGACGTCAAGTAGCTTCTCGTGTATGTAGAATTTCCACAAATTCATTCGGCTTTTCATTTTGTTGATGCTTCCTTAGGTTTTTCATTTTTCGTCCTCATGACCTTCAAATTTCAGATTCCATGATTCCGCTCGGTATGTATCAGGATCTCCTCACTACTTGCAGTCACGATGTTGTAAACAATGTTCCATCTCCCCTCGAAAAGAAAACTCACCCAAAAATGGTAAATGAAAGAACAAAGGCAAACCATATACGAAATTATGTATGCAGAAGGAGCAAATCTTTGGTGCTTTGGCTCATGCATTATCTGATCTCATAGGTCCAAGTGAAAAAGCAGAACTGATTATAGCAAATTGTAACTGAAATTATAGCAGTCTGGGAGCGCCAAGTTAGTTCGGCTTTATACTTGAACATCTTCAAGAATTCGAAAAGTTTGGACAGAAGGTCAAGTATCTTCTTCTGAAAAAAAAAATTATCCCCAAAGTTAGTTATATATAGAGAAATAAACTCAAAAGACTATAATCACAAAGCAACGAGTTAAAGGGACGAAAAGGCTAGAACAACTCACCTTGATACCATCTCCGGTCGTACAACTTTTAGTTCCAACAGCTGCAGTATTCTCAATATAAGGCTTGTCAAGCACATAGTAGTCAGGATTGGGAATCTCCTTAGCTTTCCGCGCGCCATTGTAGTTTGAGTTGTCAATCGGTGGTGAATGCCATTTTCCTCTGTGAGCCAGATTCCTTACATTCCTTGGATTTTCCCGCTCGCACCAGCCAAGTACTGACTCACGGATGGGGCTCTTGCTCTTTAGTGTCTCACAGTGACCAGGCTTTACTGCTTCTAGGTCTGGGATTTGGTCTTGTTCATCCCAATCCTCAGGCTTCTTGTCATTAGTATTCGAAATTGTCTTGGCAGGTACGAGAGGTGGCTCAAAGTCATCTCCGTTCAGAAAACTAGCATGCTTCTTCTGCTTCCCATCAATAAGAAACACCAAGTCATTGTTAGGCTTCAAAATCGCAGTGTAGACATGGGAGAGTTTGTCAAAGGGGGCAGTCGGAGGGAACTTAAGATGGTGTTCGACGTACTCCCCACTCCTTGGGTTCTTCTGCTTCAAAATAAAGCGAACCTTATTCGACCCACATTTATCAATTCCGAACATGATTGAGTACAAAGATTTGTTATCAAATTTATCTGGTTTCCATCCACCATGTTGAGGATTAAGGTATTTTAGATCTGCACCACCACATTCAAGTCCCTTTTCGAGACGAATCTCAAACTGTAGCACAACAAATCTGCCTTTAAGAGTGAATGAGTTATTGAGGTCTCTCATTGTGGCATATTTAAGTGCACCTGAAATAACACATACATATACATTTTAAGCGTAACAGCCAAGGAAATCACTTTCATGTGTTTTAAGAAAAATTACACTTAATACTTAGATGTTCGCATACAAACTTATCGTAAGATTATTTCAAGACGGAAATAAAATTTGTAAAGAAACTTCAAAATGTTTTAGGTGTGATGAATGGTGATTGCTTTCTCTAGAAGAATTGCTATAGATCGAGTTGGTTGGTATCCTAAGATATGGAATACTTCATGATTCAACGATATATGTTCTTAATACAAGTAAACTAGGACTGTTTTTTCTTTTGTGCAACGGAGAAGAGCAGTTCTCGATATTGTCTCTACTAAGTTTGAGCATTCACCTATAACCCCAGACTCTGAATGCTCTCTCACGTGATGTGGGACTATTACAAGTTGATTGACAAATAACAAAGTCAGAGCTAAACAGGTCGGAAATGTATTTGGCATGATATAACATCACCAATGCACTTAGCATTTGAGAAGTAGATAAGCGGATTCAAGAAGAGTTAGACCAAACTAGCCTTAGAATACAACTTCATAGTCAAACTCCACCAGTATCAGTCCTCTACCTTCAAACAATCTGTCTAGAAATGGAGAAGGAAAGTGATTCACTGAGCTCGAGGAGCTCACAGTCAAAGATCTTAACATGATTATATATGTTTTTAAAATCTATATGGTATATTCTTCCGTCATTTTACAAATACCCAATTAAGGAATTTAATACTAATAACAGATTAAATCCATTCCATTCTATGTAATGAAAACAGAAAAAGAATTAATGAACTCTAAATAAAAAAGAATAACCAACAAATTACCTTCATATCCTGAAACAATCCATGTCCCCCCAAATGATTCTTTAAAGCACTCATTAGAAACCTGTTTAAATCAAACCACCCATCACTAATTAAATACTATCAAATTAATTGGTTTACTCTTTCATAAACATTAATGAAATTTGGGGGGGAGGGAATTGAGTTCTTACCAGATTTGAATCGCATAATTGGAAAATAGTAGATAAAGCAATCAAACCCAATACAAGTCCAAAAGGGAACTGGTATTTCTTCCCCATTTACTACTAGTTTGAAATTCAACCTAAAAAAAACCTGTAATTTTGAAAAACAATCAATACCCAGTATCAGAAAAAGGAGAAGTAATATTATGAACTCAACAACAATCAAAGATCCCAACCTAATTGATAAAGGGGAAAAAACAATCAATACCCATAATCAGAAGAAGAAGAACTAATTTGAACTCGAGAACAATAAAAAATTCCAACAAGGTCGATGTTTTTGGGGAAACAAGAAAAGTTTTGGGTACAAAATTTCATAGGATCAGATTTTTCCTCCTAACACACACCATTCTTTTGATGTCGCCGGCCGACAATTCTGGCCGGAGTTCTTTCTCTCCTCATCTCTCTCTCTCTCTCTCTCTCTCTCTCTCTCTCTCTCTCTCTCTCTCTCTCTCTCTCTCTTTCCTCTCTGTCCTTTCAATTCCTCTCTGCGTTTCTCTATCTCTCTAAGTTCCGGCGAAGGGGTGGGCTCGCCGGGATCCTTGGTCTGTAAAACCAGACGAGGATTCCGGCGAATGGGCCCTCCCCTTAGCCGGAACTTAGATAGATAGAGAAAGAGAGGGAAATTGGAGAGAGAGAGAGAGAGAGAAGAGAAAAGAAAGGGGGGGAAGAAGAGAGAGAGTTCATCTACTCTACAATTACAAGAAAAAAAATATTTAAAGAGATCCGCCATTAAAACTCCATTAGTAGATCTTTCTGAATATGGGTTTAGATGAGAAATGCTAGTAAAAACTTTGAAATATTGAAAAACAATGGATACCCATAATACACCGTACCCAAATCTCTCTTCTGAATATGGGAAGAAGAGAGAGAGTTCATGAATACCTTTTCTTCTTCTTCTTCTTTCCTGATATGGGTTTAATGGAGTGAAAACGTACCCAAATCTCTCTTCTTTTTTCTTCGTTGTTCAGTCTTTCTGCTAACATTTTGAGGTGTGTGTGGTAAAGGACATGGAGGCGGAGATTGATATATATATACGAGGGTATAACCCGTGCCCGCCGGGCACGGACAGTTCTATCATGTGCGTTAAATGGTGTGTGTATAAGAAAATAATTCTAGCTTAAAATATCAACTAAACACATTAGAAGAAGTCGATTTTAGTTTAACAGAAGATGAATTTACAAACTCTCGTCTTAACATAATTTCAAGCATCCTAACAAAAGAACATAAGTTCAAACATCTAAACTTTCCAAATTAGAATGAGGTGTAGATATTTATTCGTCAAACTTCCCTAAGATAGACTTTGAACTTCGGAGAGTGCTTTTACAGGAGGTGCTTTCTTTGATAAATCCTAGTAATCGTTCGAACTAACCCCAAGTCGATTTGATGAGTAAAGGAACCTGATCACAAAAGCAAGATTCAGTAAGCTGAGACGGTTGTTTAGGGTTTGTTTAAGCAATGAAACAATTTGCCATCAAGATTCCCCTTCATAAACTCGGTAGAAAACCAAATTGATTACATATCAAGCAAACCCAATTTAAAAATTATAAACACGAATGATTGAGAACCTTGGCAAAACAAAAATTTACTTATGAGACGCCTTTAACACTATTCTTAGCAATAAAGCTAAAACAAAGTAAAAATTCAGCAAAACATTTTTTCAAACACCTTATATACATTTTAAGGGACACCAAGAAGAAAAACAAACCCAAAGAGAAAGAAGTCGGACATTTCTTCTTCATGTTTAAGTTTTATAAATTGTTGCATTGTATTAAAAAGAACAAAAATTTTTCTATATATTGTTTCCATTGCATTTAACCTAAAGGTATCACGAAGTCAAAACTACAATGAGCAACCTTCGACATATATTCAGTTTCATGACATAAGCTATAGTAGAAGTTAAAACTATTAAAGTAAAAGATAAAATTACAATGAGCAAAGTACAGTGAACAAACTTTGAGATAGATTAGGAAATGATAAATGATTTAGCTGGTAGAAAAAACTTACTTGAGCTCTGGGTCAGACTCTGTGGGAGAGATAGACAGATGAAGAAAGGTTGAACACGCTTGAGAATTGAAAGATGACAGAACAACTAAAAAACAAACTTATAAACAACTAAACACATGATAAATAAAACTTGCAGATCTCAAATTCTTTTCGCAATTAAAACCTAACAAAAATATAAGGCGTATAAGAAGAATTAGCAATCAAAATCAAAACTGAAACCGAATCAAAGAAACAGTTTGTGAGACTAACCATTAAATTGAGTTTTTTAATACAAACATGGATACCACCAAAAATTTACGTAATAAGGGGAAAATGATAAGCAAATTGATTGAGCTGCTCAATATTGAGAGCATATTAGCGAAATTCCTCAAGTTACAAACATTAAAGAATGAGATAATGAACTTAGTTGTTCATCTTAGAAACTCAAACTCAAGAGGCGGAATTAAATTTGTCTAGAGAAGCATGTTGTTACCTGTGAATTAAGTTGCGTCGGCTTTGTTCTCACGGACACGTAATATAAGTCTGAATCAGCTACATTGAGTTCTCCCAAGTTTAACTAAAACCGAAAAGCCCGAAATGGTAGTAAGACAACAAAACGATAGCTTAAATCACACTAAAGCCTAAGAGGCCAAAATTCAACAAAAACGTAGAGAGTAGGAGTAACAAAGTATTTACCTGGGAAAGTTGCAGTGAAGGAAGACTTCATACTGAACCCAGAACACCCGAAAAAGTTCACCAAAATTTTAGAGAGAAAGTGGCGAAGAGATTTAGCGAACTATAAAAAGAGATAAAAGTAAAAACATTAGAGATTAGTTTGTGAGACTAACCATTAGACCTATTAGATCAGTAAGATATTAAAGAATGATATAATGAACTTAATTAAGTTGAGTCAATAACAATGTAGAGAGTCAAAATATAGTTAGAAAGAGCTAAAACATTAAATTGGGTACAAACATGGTTACCAACCAAAGTCGGCAAATCTAAGCTTAAATCGCACTGATACACCTAATAATCAATTTCAGCAAAATTTGTAGAGAGATTGGCAAAAAAATCAACAAAATCTAAGTTCAAATCACTTCTATTTACCTTATAATTAGTTTGCATAAGATAGGGCAAACAAAATTTCTGCAAATTTCTGCAAAATGTAGAGAGAGATGGGCCAAAAAATCAACAAATAGTGAACAAAACCAAATCTAGAAAGAGATAAGCAAAAAAATCAACAAATATTTACCTGATGTTGCAAGGGGTTAGAAGATAAAGGAAGGGTTTTGGCATAAAATTAACCTAAAGGTTGATGAAGAAAGGGGTTAGAGTGATATTTAACTTGAAGAAAAGGGTTTGAAATATGGTAGAGGTTGGGAGGGGAAGAGATGATAGAGGTGTGAGAGAGAAGAAAAGGGTGTGTGATTTCTTCCATTTCAGAATTAGGATTTTGAAAAGAGCAAGAAAGAGATGTGACGGTAAAGAGAGGGAAATTGAAGTGACGAAGGGGGAGGGTGGGCAACTGGGCAAGTATTAGTGATTTGGAAAAGGAATATTCTTTTCTCCCCCATATCCATTAACACCGTTAGATCCGTTAGAGATAAACATTGAGGATAAATCTGGGTCATTGAGAGGAGGGAAAAAGATACCCTCCTCTCTTATTATATAGATATTAAGTAGTGGGAAATACTACGGCCATGTTTTGAACTGATCTTTCGTGTAAACTCACAGCCGTCGATATTGTAAGAAAGACATTTTTTATCTTGAACCACCACCCATTTGAATCCAAGTTAATAGTAGTAATATTTTATTATTATTTAGCAAAACAGAGGATGTACTTCCACACCAACCCCCCAGGTGATATAGTAGTTGGTGAGTAATTCATTTTTTTTAGGAGAGAGAGAGAGAAAGAAAGAGAATAGTGAAACTACTAGTACATATTTTAAGAGTCCATGGGTATATAGACCAAAATTAATTTGATAATAGGTTTATAGACCATTCTTCTTAGATTATGGATTTTTGGTCCTTTTACAAGAAGGGTATAAAGTATGGCTAATTTATTGGGTAATACCA
>BEHA01001545.1:1547690-1588967 GCA_002897215.1 Eschscholzia californica subsp. californica
ATGGCGTGTTAATTCAAGTTTGAAAACTTGACCAGATCCTAGCGGTTCATCTATTAATTGCCCAAATTCCCACGTCACCCTATCTATTCTTTCACCCACTTTAGAGAGAGAGAAAAAAAATGGGTGATCCAAGTTATCTAGTGATATTTCCCTAAAACTTTCTCTACTTATGAGGTTTTCTAGTAAAATTATGATCTTGTTAACTGATTTTAGGCTTTTGTGCTAATGATTTTAGGATTTCTTTTCTATTAATTTTAAGTTAGTAGAGTTTTTTTCTACTGATTTAAGGTTTTCCTATTGACACATCTTCAAGAATTGGTATGTCTATGTTCATATTAAGATTGTTTCAAGTTGTTTTAGTAGATCTCATAGTTCAACTCATCTAAGTTAGTAGAGATAAAAATTAGTAGTGGTAGGAGTATTTGAGATTGGAAGAGAATGAAATGTTTTTAATTTTGATTCTTATTTGATGTTTAATGAGTTTTAGGAAGCTAATCCAAACTTTCAAGGTGTTTTAATGGAGTTTTAGAGAGAGAGAAGTAGGAGTGGAAAAATTCGTTGTTCTCTCTCCCTCAGGTACGGGACGTTCATATGTTAACGGTCCAGATTGAGTCAAAATTCCAAACATAGGTGCCACATCATTCTGTAAAAAAGTTTTCCAAACATAGGTGCCACATCATTCTGTAAAAAAGTTTCGTCAAATTTCTCCGTAATAGTAGCATTTCCACAACAGAAAACTGAAAAAAAAAAAGTCAAAGATTTCCTAAGATGGTTTAATGGAGGAATCCTAATGAGAACTTACCCAATGGTTCTACTTCGTCATCAGTCGTTCTGCTTCTTCTGAGTTGTACAGTAAAGGTTATGGAGGCTGAGCTTCGGTATATAAAGTAACTAGTGGGGGTTCAATCCGACGGCTATGATTTGAAGTACCATGTTGCCGGAAATGTGTTCAGTTGGACTATTTGAATCCAACGTGGTCAGACTAATTAAAATCAACTCAATTTTACCCACATTAACCAGTTTAAGCATCATTAACAAACTTAAATTAAAATCGACTCACATTCTTATATATCATCTACATTCATTATATGAAACAAATGATCCCCTCACAAACAAAAAAACATACTCTTGGTACCTAATTTTCACTTACAATCTAACTTATGACAGTACTTTTTTCCTGTTCTTTTCAGTTTTTTTTTCATTTTTCTTTTCTCAAATCTAACCTGTGATGTTATACAAGCTACAAACACATATTATATATAGCACACTGAGATAAACTTATACAAAAAATACAACAATACATGGTAAATGAGGTAATCGTAGCACCGTCGGCCTCAAGCCTGAAAATGACGTCAAGTAGCTTCTCGTGTATGTAGAATTTCCACAAATTCATTCGGCTTTTCATTTTGCTGATGCTTCCTTAGGTTTTTCATTTTTCGTTCTCATGAGCTTCAAATTTTAGATTCAATGCTTCCGCTCGGTATGTAGCAGGATCTCCTCACTACTACTTGCAGTCACGATGTTGTAAATAATGTTCCGTCTCCCCTCGAAAAGAAAACTCACCCAAAAATGGTAAATGAAAGAACAAAGGCAAACCATATACGAAATTATGTATGCAGAAGGAGCAAATCTTTGGTGCTTTGGCTCATGTCATTATCTGATCTCATAGCTCCAAGTGAAAAAGCAAAACTGACCATAGCAAATGGTAACTGAAATTGTAGTAGTCTGGGAGCCACAAGTTAGTTCGGCTTTATACTTGAACATCTTCAAGAATTCGACAAGTTTGGACAGAAACATCTTCAGGAAATCGACAAGCTTGGATAGAAAAATCTTCGAAAAATCGACAAGCTTGGATAGAAGGTGACGTATTTTCCTCTGAAAAAAAAGGTATCCCCACATTCCTTTTTAGAGTTATATATAGAGATAGAAACTCAAAAGTCTATAACCACAAAAAATAACGAGTTAAAAGGGACGTAAAGGCTAGAAAAACTCACCTTGATACTATCTCCCACGCTACAACTTTTAGTTCCAAGTGCAGCAATTGACTCGAAATCAGGTCTTTCAAGCTCATAGTAGTCAGGGTTCGGAATCTCCTCAGCCTCCGGCGTCCTATTGTAGTTTGGGTTGTCGACTGGAGGCGAATGCCATTTTCCTATGTGAGCCGGATTCCTTGCCTTCCCTGAATTTTCCCGCTCGCACCAGCCAAGTATTGATTCGCGGATGGGGCTTTTGCTCTTTGGTGGTGTCACACAATGACTGTGCTTTACTGCTTTTAGGTCTGGGATTTTTGCTCGTTTGCCCCCATCCTCAGGCTTCTCATCACCAGGATCCAAAGTCGTCTCTGCAGGTACTAGAGGTGGCGGCTCAAGGTCATCTCGATTCATTAACTTGGCATGTTTCTTCTGCTTCCCATCAATACTTCCATTAAGAGCGAATGGGTTATTGAGCTCTCCCATTGTGGCATGCTTAAGTACACCTGAAATACAACATACATATACATTTTAAGCATAACTTTCAAGGAAATTACTTTCATGTGTTTAAAGAAAAATTACACGTATTACTTAAATGTTCATATAATCATATACAAACGTATCGTGAACTTAATCACGGCGGAAATAATTTTTGTGAAGAAACTCTAAAATATTTTACATTTGGTATCCAGAGATATGGAATTCTTGATTCAACAATATATATTCTTAATACAAGTAAACTAGGACTGTTTTTGTGCATCTTGATCAAAGAAGTTATAACGACTCAAACCTTAGCAGTTATGGCTATTGTCTGCGTTTTTCACACCCTGGCCCAAGTTCAACAACTGCGGGGTTTTGTTCCTTGTAAAGGCTTCATGAACCCACCAAAGAGGCCTAGACACTGACTAAGCTTGAGAACACCTATAACCTAGGCTCTGAATGCTCTCCGAAACAATTGGGAATATTACAAGTTAACCAACAAATAAAAACAGGTAGAGCTAAACAAGTTGGAAATGTATTAGTGTGATCTAACAATGCACTTATCATTTGTCAAGTAGATAAGGGGATTCAAGAAGAGTTAGGCCAAATGAGCCTTAGAATACAACTTCATTGTCAAACTCCACCAACATCGATCCTCTACCTTCAAACAATCTTTCAAGAAATGGAGAAGGAAAATGATTGAATGAGCTCGAGCTCACAGTCGAAGATCTTAACATGATCATATGCTGTTAAAATCTATGGTATATTAGGTAGAGCTCTAACTATATTTCGTAAGCTTATCTTTTACTAAATTGATATAAATCCAATAATACAATCTATCTTTTACTAATACGAATGATATTGAGTAAAGAATAATCAACAAATTACCTCCACATCCATCATTCTCTGTAACAATCCATGTCCCCTCAAATGATTCTTCAAAGGTCTCATCAAAAACCTGTTTAACAACCCAAAACCAATTAGTTTCTGTCATGAACATTGATTAAATTTGGGGGGAATTGAATTCTTACCAGATTTGAACCGCGTAATTGGTGAATAGTAGGAAACAGGGCAATCATACCAAAAACTGAATAATTCCGATCACGAACATCAATGAAATTTGAGGGGGATTGAACTTTTACCGGATTTGAACCGTATAATTGGTTAATAGTAGGAAACAGAGCAATCATACCCATGTTAGAAGTCTACTCCACTCGGCTAAACCGAGTGGGTTAGTCTATGGTTAGGAAAAGGATTCCTAGTATTATTAGGAGTCCTAGTGCTATTAGGATTGTTGTATTAGATAAGAGTTTAGAGAGTTTTATAGTTCTAAAACTTCTCCAATGTAAAACTATATAAGGAGTCCCATGCATAATGTAAAAGATAAGTTGTAAGTGTAATAAAGAAGGTATTTACCTATCTCTCTCTCTCTCTCACAATCAACTCTTTTCTATCATCTTCCTCTCTCGGCTTACTCACATATCTCCATCACCATACTCGGTTACAACCGAGAAGTGATAGTGTCAAACTCTCGGCATACCCGAGAGCATCAATCCACCATCCTCGGTTATAACCGAGTGTCATTCATCATCTTCCTCCTCGGGTTCAACCGAGAGCTATCCAAGTTATCATCCCTCTCGGTTCTCACCCGATCGTCTCCTCTATACCTCGACTTAACTCGAGTTATAATCATAAAGGTATTTATCGTTTCACAACCCAAAACTGAATAGTTTCGTTTATGAACATTGATGAAATTCGGGGGGAATTGAATTTTTACCAGGTTTGAACCGCATAACTGGTTAATAGTAGGAAACAGAGCAATCATACCCAAAACTGAATAGTTTCGTTTATGAACATTGATGAAATTCGGGGGGAATTGAATTTTTACCAGGTTTGAACCGCATAACTGGTTAATAGTAGGAAACAGAGCAATCACACCCAAAACTGAATAATTTCGATCGTGAACATTGATGAAATTTGGGGGGAATCGAATTAATACCAGATTTGAACCGCATAATTGGTTAGTAGTAGGAAACAGAGCTATCAAACCCAAAACAACTCCAAAAGCAAACCTGTATTTCCTCATTTACTACTAGTTTGAAATTCAACCTCAAATATCCTGTAATTTTGAAAAAAAATCAATACCCAGAATCAGAAGTATTAATCTGAACTCAACCAATTTCTCTCTCTTTTCTCCTTGTTCTTCTTCTTCAGTCGTTCTGCTTCTTCTGAGGTGTGGGAAAAGAAATGAAGAGGCTGACGTTCCTATATAAGGTGAGGCCATTTGAATCCGACGGCCAAGATTTGAACTGATATTTTTGTGTAAATCAGAGCCGTCTATATTGTAAGAAGACGTTTTTATCCTGAACTACCATCTTTAGGTGAGGTCAATAGAATCCAACATGCATGGTCAGAGTAATAATATTTTATTTGCCAAACAGAGGATGTAATAGTAGTTGGTGGTGGGTGATTCATCTTTTTTAGAGAGAGAGAGAAAGAGAATAGTGAACTTCATCCATGCCTAAATTTAACTGAATTAAGAGAGAGAAAGAGAAAGTAAAATACCCATTAAATTTAACTGAAACCCCCCAAGTCAACTCAAGAAGATTTCTACCATTAATGACCACCACCAATGGAAATACCTCTTCTTTTTCTTCTTACTCTTCATGGATGATCTCTTTGAGGGTGGGTATATTTTTGTCAATAGAAAAAACAGAGCAACCCCCCAAATTGAAATTGATGAGATGATATATGAATTGGATTAATCATACCATACCCATGGATATTGATTAGGATTGATTTGGTGAGAAAGATCATGATTAATTTGGAGGATAATAGACTCCTCTAGAGTGAAACTTGATGATGGGTGGGGTTTCTTTTTCTTTTTTGTCTTGAATATGAACATATCTCATCTACCTGAACAAACATACCCATGAATCTGAAATGGGTAATCTGGGAGGATTCAATGAAATCAAACAAGAAAGAAGAAGAAGAAGAAGAGAAAATATGAGAAGGATGAAGGGTATGAATGTTAGGTGGTGGTTGTGTTAGGTCAGACAAAGACGACCTACTCTAATTTATTCTCATTTCCCGCTTTTTTTAATTGGTAAAGACTTACGTGGATCAACAACAACCATCCGATCACATGATTTTGTATCTCGAGGTTTCCTATTTGTTTAGTACCTAAAATGATTTTATAGAAAAGGGGAGATTTAAAGGTGCCTCTAGTGGGGGAGTTTTGAAGGTTTTTATTGGAGTAGTACTTAAACTGCTTAGGCAACTTGGTTTTCTTCTTTTTTTTTTTTTCCTTTTTTTCTTTGGGTCTGATTTGAATCACATTATGAATCTTGATTGTTTTCTTTGCAAATTGGAGATGTATTTGAATTCCCATTATATTAATATTACATGAGTAATGGTAGGGGACAAGAAAAACTAAGTAGACTGTCGGCATAAATCATATGACTTGTCGTGACTCCGCGGACCAAGATTATCGGAAACACGAATCATGGCAAGACAAGAGTTTGTCTAGTTTTTCTTTTTATCCCTTCATATTCTGCGTGCTAAAAATCAAAGTTACGAATTACTCCAAGCAGAATGTTACATTTAAGGGTGATAAACTCTACTCATGCCACATCAAAATCATCAAGCAATTAATATCTCAAGCTCAAAATCATCTAGATTTACATATGAAACAAATGATCTCCTCACAAACAAACGAAAAAAAAAACGTATGAAACAAACGTAATACCTAATATTCACACATACAAATCTTACTTATGACATTCTCCTTTTTCTTTTCTTTTTTCTTTCTTTTTTTTTTTTTTCAAATCTAACATGTGATGTTATACAAGCTACAAAAACATTATATATACCAACAGAGAAATTCACAAAAATCACCGGAAAAATGGTAAATGAACGAACGAAAGGCAAACCATATATGAATTACGTATGCAGAAGGAGCAAATGTTACGTGCTTTGACTTATTTCCTCATCTAGATCTCATGGCTCCAAGTGAAAAAACAGAACTGACCATAGCAAATGCTCACTGAAACAATAGTTGTGTGGGAGCGATGATTTAGTTTGACATCATACTTGAACATTTTCAAGAAATCGACAAGCTTGGATAGAAGGTCAACTGTCTTCTTCTGAAAAAAAAGAAGATAATTTATCCCCAAACTCAGATTTATAAATAGAGAAAGAAACTCAAAAGTCTATAGTTACAAAAAGAATGAGTTAAAGAGACGAAAAGACTAGAACAACTCACCTTGATACCATCTCCTGCCATACAACTTTTACTTCCAATGCCAACGATCGGCTCGAAATTAGGCTTTTTAAGCTCACAGTAGTCAGGGTTGGGAATCTCTTTAGCCTTCCACGTGCCGTTGTACTTTGGGATGTCGATTGGAGGTGAATGGCATTTTGCTCTGTGAGCTGCATTCCTTACCTTCCTAGATTTTTCCCGCTCACACCTGCCAAGTACTGACTCGCTGATGGGGCTGTTGCTCTTTGGTGTCTCCCAATCATCGGGTTTTACTGCTTCTAGGTCTGGGATTTTTTCCTGTTCTTTCCAATCCTCAAGATTCTTATCAGTGGGCTCCGCAATTGTTTTGGCAGGTAGGAGAGATGGTAGCTCAAAGCCATCGCGATTCGTAAAATTAGCATGTTTCTTCTGCTTCCCGTCAATCAGAATTACCGAGGCATTATTAGCAGTATAGACGTGGGAGAGTTTGTCCAAGGGGACAACAGTAGGGGGCGACTTGAAACGGTGCTCCACAAACTTCCGGAGCCCAGGGTTCTTGTACTTCAAAACAAAGTGAACCTTATTCTTTGATCCACATTTATCAAATCCATACATGATTGAGTACGAAGAATTATAAAATTCTTCAGGTTTCCGTTCACCCACTACTTGAGGCGTGAAGTGCTTTAGGTACGCACCACCACAATCAAGTCTCTTTTCGAGACGAATCTCAAACTGTAGCACCACAAATCTGCCATTAGCACCGAGCTCTCTCACATCCAAGTCACTTTTGGCAAGCATTTTGGGTACACCTGAAATACGACATCACCTATGCACTTAATATTTGTAAAGTAGATAGGCAGACTAAGAAGAGTTGGGTCGAACGAGCCTTAAATTACACTTCCAAACAATGTCTAGAAACCGGAAGGAGAATGATTCATTAAGCTCGAGCTCGCACAATAATAATAATAATAATAATAATAATAATAATAATAATAATAATAATAATAATAATAATAATAATAATAATAATAATAATAATAATAGATTAAATCCATTAATTGAGGAAATGAAAACAGAGAATTTGAATGATTATGAGTAAAGAATAACCAACAAATTACCTTCATATCCATCATTCAGTCTCTTCCCAAATGGTTCTTGTAAGAAGGAATCTTTAAACACCTGTTTAAACAAATCAAGCAAACCCATCACTAAGTAATCCAAATTATCAGTTTTTGTGTGATGAAATTTGGTGGGAAATTGAATTCTTACCACATCCGGATCGCATAACCGAAAAATAGTAAATAAAGCAATCAAACCCAGAAAAGCTCGTAAAGGAAAGCGGTATTTCACCATTACTACTTGGAAATTCGATCTCAAAATCCTGTAATTTCGAAAAACAATCAAAACCCATAGTCAGAATAAGAAGAAGAACTACTAATCTAAAGATCTCAAGTTCTCAACTCAACCTGATTGAAGAAAAAGAATTAAAAATCAGCCTTTAAAACTCCATTATTAGATCTTTCTGAGTATGGGTTAGAGGAGAAATGAAAGTAAAAAAACCTTGACCAAATTTCTTTACCTGAATTCTCTTCTTCTTCTTCTTCTTCTTATCTTTGAATTGTGAGGAAAAAAAGAGGTTTATAAAGGCGATAACCCCAATGTTTCTCATGGTTTCAATCATCGGACGGTCATTTTTTGAACTTATCTTTTTCGTGAGATTACATCCGTCGAATTGCCCATATAAGAAATTGCCGATTTGACTATTTGGGTTGTTTGAATCTATGTCGATCAAAGTAATAATATTTAAATTCTCGCCTCAAAAGGAACGTACCTACACCAAATCCCAAATGACAATAGTAGGTGGAACAAGATCCTTTTTTTTTTGTAGAGAGAGAAAGTAAAATTACCTCTGGTAACCCCTCTTCTTCTTCTTTTCAGTCATGGGACTTTTTACAGGAAAAGAAAAAAAAAACAAAATAACTTCAGGATGATCAAGATCTGAAAAATACAGACATGGGTTTTATGATTAAGGCCTTGATTTGGTGAACTAATGAGAAAAATCATGATTAAATTGGGAGGAATTGACTCTAGACTGAACTTTATGGCTAGGGTTTTTTATTGGAATATGAAGAAAGGCAAAGCTCATCTAATAGACGACTTATTACTGTAATCTAGGCGGGTAGATCTCTGCTTATTTCCCGCGTTTTTTAATTGGAAAGAAAAAGTCCACATTGTATTGGCTTATGTGGCTTAATAAGAACCATTGGATTATTTTATGAGGAAGTATCTCGAAGTCACCTATTTATCATCTCTAATTTAATACTATAAATCAGCATATCTAACGGCTATAATAGCACATGGGGTCTTGGGCTATATGGATATCTTTGCTAATCTAGGGGGCTAGGCAAAAAGCTGGTCACAAAGTTGGAGACCATTTGAGAAATAATCCATAAAGAAATGTTTGTTCGAAATTAAAACTATTTAGTAGCTAAATACAACTTTGTAAACTCCCACTTTACAAATCTAAAATGTAAACGAATACAAAATTAAAAGATAATCATTGAGACTTATCATAGTTTAGGATCAATTTTATTCTTCTTCTCATGGATCGTATCGGTGTCCTGTGAATTCTTGGATTACTGATGAGATCTTGATGTTTTGAAAGAGAGAGACTAGAGAAGTAGAGAGGCGAAAACAAGATTAAGAAAAGTGATTTTTAGGGTTATATATTTTTTACTCTTGAAATCTGTTGTCAAATGAAAGATAGAATGGTTAACAATTCAACAAACTACCATCGTCGTACAAACACAATTACAACACCTTACACATTTGTAAATACTTATTTGGAATCAAGTAAGCTCAAAATCTTTCAACAAAAAAAAGTAAGCTCAAAATCAAAGTTACCGAGTACTCTCGGCAGATGTTATATTTTAAAGGTAATGAACTACACTCATGGCTCACCATGAACATTTCAACCCCAAAGTAATCCACATTAACCAGTTTAAGCAGCATTAAAAAACATTAATTAAATTAACACTTATTCTAATATCATCTAAATTTACATAAGAAAACAAACCATCCCCATCCCAAACAAAATATATAAAACAATTAATACCCTCACAAACAAAATATGTGAAACAAATCTAATACCTAATATTTACATACAAATCTAACTTCTTCCTTTTTTTTTCTTTTTTTTTTTTCATTTTTTTTTTGTCAAATCTAACTTATGACAAAATACAAGCTACAAACACATTATCTAACCCATTGAGATAAACTGATACTCGGACGAGATACCACAATAAACGGTAAATGAGGTAAAAGTAGTACAAGGCGTTGGCCTTAAGTTGCGTCCATCTTGTTGTTGCACCTGCAAACGACGTAAAGTAGCCGATCGTAGTGTATGAAACATTCACGCAAATTCGTTAGCCTTTTCTTTTTCTTTCTCAGATTCAAATTTCGATTTCCATGATTTATCCATATATTTTGATTTTTCTCCTAGGTAGTTAGTAACTTAGTATCGAGATGTCCCATCGAAGAGATTATGAGAAGGATCGAAATAGCAAGACTTGAAAAGAACGTTCAGAAAGATAAATATACTGAAAATGACCATGAAATTGAGATGGCGAAAATTATTAATGAACGAAAAAAAAATCGATAAAAAAACAAAATGAGATGGAGTATAACGTTATGAATATGGACGTCTATTTTATTACAGATCCGGTACGAACTTTTGGTCCAAACAATCATTTTTTGAGAAAAGATCTAGATCTTTTCAGTTATTATGATAATTTTTGGGCCCAAATAATCATTTTCTATCTGATTAATACTCGATGGAAGACAATGTTAGAATCGACTTTTCAGCAGGAGCGTTTTTTGCCCTTTTGACAAGGTTCCCTTTGTCGAAACAACTCAAATAACGTACCGTTGCGTTCGTCTCGTCGAGGGCTTGAATTTCAAGCTTTGGTTTGCTCAAAACCGATTCTGTATGAATAAGATATTAATTTTTGAAGTTTAGGTTTAAATATGTGAAATATTTAAGGAAAGTCTCATATCAGGTAAGTTAAAGGAATATGTCGGGTTTATAATAAGCTGCTCTCCCATACTATAGTATGAATGAAATAAAGGTCCAACGATTCGCACGCGCGTGGGCGAATGGGCGTTTAGGGCGCATTGGGCGCTTTAGAGGCGCCCGCACGCACTTTGCACTTTGCACTTCGCACGTGCGCATCGTCGCTAGGAGCATAGAAGCCTTTATTTTTATTTAAATACTAAAGGCAATCCGACGGACAAGATTAAATCTACATCTGACGGACCAGATTAAACCCGTGGATCAGTACCTCCTTTCTTCAAGAGGGTTGTGACTTTTCCCTCCAAATGTGACTGTTAACAAACAGTCACCTCTCACCTTTAAATAAGCCGTGAAACCAAACTTCAAAATTCACTTCGAATTAAGAGAGTTTAAGGCATTCAGGAGTTTTCAATACTTACTCACGTTCGGAAGAGTTATCAGACCCAAGTACCTCCGATCCGAAAAGGTAATACGTTGTATCCTGGGAGACAAATCGCCTATACTGTTGGTACAATAAACAGGGTGAATTATTGTCTTAAGGAAAGAGCTCACTCGCCTCGGTTCTAACTAATATAATTTCTGTTCTTTATCTTCTTTCTTATTTTATTTTTTGTATCTGAAATTTAAAAAACAGAGTACTAACCTTCTGTTTTTCATTTAAGGAATTTTAGTTAAAATACTAACTATTTATCTCTGAAAAAATTTCAGAAGGATATTATCATTGTTGAAAGAAACAAGACGATAATATAGTATACAAGTTAAACAACAGACAAAACGAAAAGGAAGATGTCAAATTTTGATTAAAAATTTCTAGCCATCATTGTCACTATAATGGTTTGTCCAAGTGTGCATCGGAGATACACTAAATGCCACTAATTCCCAGGAGTGCACACAGGATCTAGACATTATCTTGAGACTTCTAAATGTACACCTCGCATTTCCTCCACAAAAATATTAGAATAACAAGATTGAAGTATCAAGGGGAACTCATGGAAGAAGAATGTAAGAAGCTTCTTTCTTTCTAGAAGGAAGGGAATTAAAGAAAATATGTGGTATTATAGCTAGAGAGGATGGGGCCAAATTTTCAAAACGAGATCCCCACAATCTTTATGTACTCCTATAACTTTATTAACTTGTCTTTTTGCTACAAATGTATGAAAATCTATGGCATATAACTTTATTAACTTTTCTTTTCATCAAAAAAAAAAAAAAAAAAAAAGAAGCTTCTTTCTCTGTAGAAGGCAGGGAATTAAAGAAAATGTGGTATTATAGCTAGAGAGGATTGGGCCAAATTTTCAAGATGACATCCCCCAATCCTTATGTATATAACTTTATTAACTTGTCTTTTTGCTACAAGAAAATCTATGGCATTATCACATGAACAGTTAAAAAGATAGTCGTAGGGTGCCACGTCACTCCATGAAAAAATTTCGTCAGATTCCTACGTAATCATAGTATTTCCGAACCGTAGGGTATTGCATGCAAAAGCACAATCCAGCATAGCAAATGGTAACTGAAATGACTCATGTGTGGGAAAAGGGTTTTTTAATTTTTGACTAAAATCTCAAAAAAACAAAAAATCGACAAGCTTGGATAGAAGAAGGTCATCAAGTATCTTCTTCTTCTGAAAAAAAAAAAACAAAAATAATCCCCAAACTCAGATTATAATATTAATAATAAATAGAAAAAAGAAACTCAAAAGTTTATAATCACAAAAACTCATTTATTTTTTGCTCCCACACTAGGGTTGGGAATCGGTCCGGACGGACAGTCCACGGACAGACTTGCTCCCGGTCCGGACGGAACGGACAAAAGTCTGCGGTGTCCACTCGGACTGGCGGACTAAACGGACGGACTAAACGGAAATTTCCCTTCAAAATGTCCGCCCGTGTCCGTTTTATCCATCCGGACATGTCGGGCACCGGTCGGTCGGGCTTCGGGGTATTTAGAATTACAAAAAAAATTACAAAGAGGTGAAATTTTAGAATTTACTTAAAGATGAAGTTACAAATTTACAAACTATCAGTTGGAGAATACAACTTAATATTACACCAAAAATTTAGTCGATTATATCAACAAACTTGAAATAATGTTTGTGTTGTTGTTGTATCCTGAAATAACAAATAAGATGAAAACAAAAATCAGAAAATAGGATATAATAAATATTATACAATATCAGAAATCAGAATAATATCAAAGTTTTGAGTTTTACCAAGTTTAGATCTTGTAGATTTGATGATAAAAAGTTGTCGACGGCCAATGGTGATGATTTGATGAAGAAGAAGATGATATAGTAAGAAAACAGTGAACTACAAGTGAAGAAACAGAGAAGATCATCAATAAAAGAAAACAGAGAAGAATAATAATAAATAAAAAACTATATATATATATATATATAGATCTTAGATCGTACCTTTGATCATACCGAAAGGATTAAATCACCAGATGTGAAGATGAAAATGAAGAGGGTTGAATCTTCAATCGACCATCGTTTGGGGTTGAAGATGATAACTACTTCATCAAACGAAAACGAACAAAGATTAGGGATTTAGGGTTGATTGGGTGAAGGTTGATTTTTCGTTGAAGACTAAACATGGTTGAACTTTGGAAGATTAAGGATTTAGGGTACTTAGGGTTAGGGATTTCAGATTTGGAAAATAGATTTAGCCATTTAGGTTTAGGGGGATTAAGTCGCCGAGATTCCAGAAGCTAGAAGAGAAGAAGAAACAAAAGAGAAATGATTCTAGGGTTTTTTCGTGTTTATATACTCAAACTTAGGAAAATCCAACGGCTTAAGTGTAATTCTAGAAAATCTAATGGTCCATGATCTTCTAGTCAAGGTGCGGGCGGGCGGGTCTTACCCAAAGCGGGCGGTCACGGGCGGACCTCCAGGTAGACCCTTTTGTCCGTGACCGTCCGCTAGAGCCTTCTCGGTCGGACGGGCCTTGACCGATTCGGTCACGGGCGGTCGCGGTCGCGGACGGTCGCGGGCGGATCCGGGTTTTCGGACCAAATTCCCAACCCTATCCCACACTCACAATAAGTACAAGTCCATAACCATAATTTCCCTCACTTTTGGCATCCATCACGTACCAACTTAAAAGTGGATTCAAGAAGAGTTCAGCCTTGACTTACAATTTCATTAAAAACTAAAACAATCTACTTAGAAACGAAACAGAGAAGGAAAATGAATTAATGAGCCTCGATCGAGCTTGCAGAATATAATAATACAAGTAATACGACCTCTGCTTATTAATAATTGATTATCTTAACATTATATGGTGATATCTAACAACCATGTTATGACGAAGAATAACGATAACCTGAAGTTAACAAACACAAATGGAAACGTTTGGTACTTGGCCGGCTCATGTTTCGTCTAGATTTCATAGCTCCAGGTGAAAATGCACAACTCATGACAGCAAATGGTAACTGAAGCAACGAAAGTAGTCCCAGAGCGACGAGTTAGTTTGAGATCATACTTGCACATCTTCAAGAAATCCACAAGCTTGGATAGAAGAAGATCAAATATTATCTTCTGCTCAAAATGAGGTTTTTTAAGCTCACAATAGTAGTCAAGGTTGTTGGGAATCTCATCCTTAGCCTTCCGCGTGTTGTTGTAGTTTGGGTTTTCCCGCTCGTAACAACGGCCAAGTACGGACTTCCCATCAAATAGTACATCTTCTTCATTCCATCTCTTCCCAAATGGTTCTTCTAACAAGGAATCATTAAACACCTGTGTTCCTACCTCAACAACGGAATCGCTTAACCCAAAAACAGTAGCTAAACCCAGAAAAGCTGGAAAACAAAACACTAGGTATTTCACCATTAGTACGTGGAAATAATTCGATCACAAATACTTGAAATAAGAAAACCACCTTGTTTCTTATAAGCTAGAAGAATTTACAAGAAACTTAAAAAGAGAGAAGGAGAGAGAGGTAAGCGAATGCAGCAAG
The DNA here is from genome assembly GCA_002897215.1 of Eschscholzia californica subsp. californica. Lineage (NCBI taxonomy): Eukaryota > Viridiplantae > Streptophyta > Magnoliopsida > Ranunculales > Papaveraceae > Eschscholzia > Eschscholzia californica. Next base: position 1,562,409 of record BEHA01001545.1, read on the forward strand.
TATTGGAGATGGAGGGAGTATTATTTATGGAGAAGGTAGTAAGTGGTGGTGATTGAGTTGGAGAAGGGCTCAAAATTTCTTCGATAAAGTTGTAGCAAGTCAATGGAATCCCTTTGGAAGCTACTAATGATGTATTTAAGCGTCGTGTAAAATAGATAAGGAGAAGCACGTTTCGTAATATTTGATCTTTGTCTGAATAGTACGTAGTAGTACTGCAAGTGGCTTCAATACAATATAAAGACAAAAACATCCATTCATCCCTGAATCCTAAATCCTAGATTAAATCAATAAACACAATTAATAACTCCTTTCCTTCCAAGATATGGAAGAAACTTCGTCCACAAGCAAAATCGAACCCCACTCTATGCAAAAGAGTTATTTCATTTTCAACCCCCTACTTTGTGACCAGCTTCTTTTATGGTCTTTTTTTTCGTAAATTAAAATTTGACCCTTTTTATTAACACCGTCAGTTAACTTTTTTGTTTACATAATTGACCTTGCTATAAAATTGATTTGTAAGTTCAAAATTGCCCCTTTTAAGTATGAGTTGATTCCAAAAAAAAATTCATTTATTTAAAACAAAATAGGGACCAAAATGGAATTTGTTTTAAAAAGAATAAAGACACTACATCACTCTTTCATTTCATCAGCTCTCTCCTCCACATCATCTCTCGCCACCTCACCAACTTCTCCGGAGAAGGTCGTCGACTGACCAATTCTTCCAGCGACCTTCAAACTTAATTTTTTTTTTTTAATTGTTCTCTATAATCTCCCTCTGTATATCTCCCCAGTCGTCTGAGCTATAGAGAGTGAGAGACTAGAGCGAGAGGGTGATTAGATAGAGAGATTAGAGACAGGAAGATTAGAGAGAGGGTGATCAGAGAAAGATTAGAGAGAGTTTAGAGATAGGGAGCTTAGAGAGAGAGTTTAGAGAGAGGGAGATTAGAGAGAAAGTGAAATTAGAGAGAGAGAGAGATTAGAGTGAGACAGATGAAGAAGAAAGAGAGATACATCCTACCACTCTAGGAAAGAAAAGAGGTTTCCAAAATTTGAAGCTCAACTATTCAAAGCAAAACAATTATAATATTTATTCTCTGTTTGAATTATAATTCCCATTCTTTCTTCCTTTTCATAATTATAAATCTACAATATTCTTGTCTTAGGACTATTTTGCTTAATTAAACAGTAAACTTATGTTTAGTAAGTAAACTGGGGAAAATTGACTCAATACTGATCCTTATGGCTAGGTTTTTTTCTTGGGAATGTGAACAGAGCTCATCTACAAGAAAATACCCATGAATCAAGATCTGAACTGACATAGACGACTTTTATTGTGGTTTAGTCGGGTCGATCTCTCTTATTTCCCGCGTTTTTTAATTGGAGGAAAAAAGTCTAGATTTGCTTATGTGGCTTAATAAAAACCGCTGGATCATTTCATCACCAAATTTTGAGCTTAGAATCCAAAAAACGGACCCTAATAGGACTTTTAGTCCTCTCTAATCCTATAAAGGGTTTCAAAACCAAAAAAATAATACAAATGGATATCTAGTCCATTTGGTGTCATCTAGAGAGAAAACACAAATCCCTAGAATACCAAATAATTTATAATACCTAAACTAACCTTCCATATATATAAGATCTAATTTAATCTCAAATCAACCAATATTCGTTTCCCTTTTTTATCTCCCTGTTTCTCTCTCCAATTACCGACTCTAAAGGAAGAAAGAAATCACTATCTTCCTTAAATTTGTAACTGAAACCTTCTCGTGCTATCTTTCTCTCTCTCTACATCTTCATCTTCTGAAACTATCCTCCATTAAAACAAAAAATTTTGTAACCGAAACCTTCTCGTGCTATCTTTCTCTCTCCCTCTACATCTTCATCTTCTGAAACTATCCTCCATTAAAACAGAAAACTGAGTTTCTAAGTTCAGTTAAAACTCAAACCAAATTTTATGTTTTCTGACTATGTTTCGATTGAAAATCTTCCATTAACTTGTTTCATTATCATTAGAGCTATTTAAAATCATCATCTTAATTGTTAATCAGGTAAACAATTTTCTTATTTGATGATTTTGTTTCAGATCAAGAAAGTTATTATTGTCTTTCTCTCTCTAAAGTTTGTATTAATGATCACGATCTTCATGAGATTAATACTTCATTTCTAAATCTTACAAATCGAGTTTACTTATTGTTTGCAATTAATCGTCATATCAGTTATCAATAGATTTGGAGTTTATGCAAAGTATGATATTCAAATTTTCTCTAGATCTGATTTTTTTCCGTACAGATTGATGAAACGTGATTCTTTCACACGGTTACTCATAACAGAATTAACATTATATTTACTTTAGAATAAATTATCATAATGTAACGTAAATTATATAAACTTTTCCCTGCGATGTTTATCAAATTGAGAACATGATATATGTTCTGGTTCTGCAAATTTTTCACGAATAACATTAACATTATATTATTTTGTGTAAATCATACGTAATATATGGAACATTATGTATGATTTAATATCAAAACAGTTCTCGTTTCATTATTATAACATCTTTGATTTACATATGTCAATCCTGTGTACTTTTCTGTAAAGTACATGTATTTTATTCAAATGTTCATATAATTTACTGCAAATAATATACTTGTATATATAATTTATTTGAATTAATCTATATCACTTTGTTATCACAGATGGAGTTCCAGGCAGAATCATCAAATCAAAATAAGAAAATCAAACTGAAATCAGATGGTTGGGATAAGATATTTACAGAACTAGGACAGTTATTTCCTGGGGGTGCAAAAACTTTTCGATATGCTCTTAGGCAATATAGCATCAACACCGGGCATGATTTCAAATTCATAAAGAATGATTCTAAGCGTGTTACTGCTGTGTGTCCTGTTGAAGATTGCAAATGGATAGTGCATGGATGGCACCATTGACATGCGATTCCATGTTCATATTGAAAGACATAGAAAGGAAACATGATTTCATTATTTGTGATAAATGTCTCATTATTTTTCATAAAGTTTGCATAATTTATTGTAAATTATACATAATATCGTATTTACAGTTTAGGTATATAACGTTTAAAATTATACTTTATCATTAGTATATCAGAATTTGTTGTACATCATTAAATCCCATTGTAAAACATACTTATTGTATATCAGTATACAATATAAATTCCTTCATATAAATGACCACTATCAGAAATTACAAGGTTTGATCAATTAAAAACTTTTAAATTTTTGCTGTTATCATTGTTATTTATCAAAAATTACCAAATCCTGTGGTAAATCACGGATACTTGTGAATAAATTATACATACTTTACAGTAGTTTAAGTTATACCAGACAGAAATTGACATAATTTATCAAACAGATCTCTAAAAATTGATTTATGACGAAGCTTTGAACAACTATGTCACAACAGAAAAAACCATAAAAATCAACCCAAAATCTCACCATAACGTTGAAACAAACTTCTTTATGATGAAAAATAACCATGCAAAAAAAAACTTGTGAATAAATTATACATACTTTACAGTAGTTTTGGTTAGGATTTTTGTTTCTAATTGATTCGGATATTAGGAAAGAGAAAATTGATTTGGTTTCTAAATCTGTAAAGAAGAGAGAGAAAATTGATTTGGAAGTATCCGTGGTGATGACGTTTCGTTTTGGTTAGGATTTTTGTTTCTGATTGATTCGGATAATAGGAAAGAGAAAATTTGCTTTCCAAATCTGTTTAGAGGAAAGAGAAATTATGATTTGTTTCTATCCATTTTTTTCTAATAAATCTCCATATTTTTTGCTAATAAATCTCCATAATTTTTGCTAATAAATCTCCACGTCAAATTTGAGCGTGGGACATTGACGATAATGTGTTTAGAAAGTGAGGGGTTTTATGTCCATAATGTAAAAGGACTAAATATCCATATTTTGAGAAGATTGGATCAGCATATCTAACGACTATAATAGCACTTGAGAAAATCACCAAAACTTATGCACCTTATGAGTAGACCAAGAATGGTTGAAGGGAGACCTAAAACAATTAGAAAAACCCGTCTCCCAACCCCAAATCCCTAAACATAATCTTCTATCTCACTAGAATCATCCAGGATTACAAAGTGCATTCGTTGTGAAGCATCATTTGATGCAGGGAGTTCTAAACCACTTAAGAAAACATCAAAATTCTCTATCAAATTGATTTTGGACATGACTCGGACTCTAAATAGTTATTTGAAAGGGCACAAACTAGAATTTGGTCTAGTTCCATCTCAACAGACCAAATTTCTTGGAGAAAAATGATTTTTGCTCGCCAATTTCAGCTCGAGGGAGTTGAATAATTTGAGGATATTGAAATCGGGGACATTGAACTGAAATAAGTGAAAAAAAATCAATTCTTACGCCGATATTAACTCTAGGAAGGTGAATAACCTAGGTGAGGTAATCGATTTAAGTGTTACTAGCTAACTTAGACTAAGACGAAAAGGGAACAAAGGTAAATGAGGAGTTTTATAATCGAATAACTAACAAAAGAAGAAAACAAGTAAAACAAACTAAATTATCAATGTAAACAGGCGAGAGAGATTCGAGAGAGGAGTTGAAGGAACAAGATTAGGGAGGCAACAAATAAGTGAGAGAAGTGTCGAGGTCCGGGAATCCGTTGTGGTGAACAAACTTCCTAAACGAATGTATTGATACAAACCTAGTCTCGATTCCTACGGTGGATGTTCATAAGCACTATGTATGTCCGGAGATAATACTTAGTCAAACAAACTTCCTAAACGATTAAAACCGAATCATCGAAAATGTCGTCTAGTCGCCTAACTATGTGACTGCATGACAAGACACATGAAGTTTGAATCTAGACTACGATCGATATCGATCACTTTGCCTAATCGATTAACTATGCGAAGTACTAGATAAGACACATGAAAAACGATTGAAACAAGTAATCAAAATGAGAGAACATCAATTTATTATCAAAACATTAAATCATATTAAACATAATCACAAATTCATCACATTTCATCCATATAATCGACACACTTGATTTAACTAAACATGGGTGATAAGTAATAAATGAAAAGAAGATGATGAGAAATCCCCCTTTTTCGATGTAGTTCGAGGCTAGGTTCGTCGAAAAATATGAGTAGATAAGGTTCAACCGATCTCCCCTTAGCAAATTTCTGGATTTCCTCTTAACAGTGCATAATAGGTGTCCCCGAGCAAAAATCAGAGTTCCCTTTAGTGACCAGACTCATCTTCTTCATTTAGAACAAATCACCATTAAAGCTTCACCAAGCTTTCTCTCTCTAAGATTTTTCAAGCCAAATCACAAGCAAACAACATGGGTAGATAGACAATGATGAGGGAAGTAAAAGTCATAAGTTTCCCGGCCAAGAAGGTGCCCCAAAAGCTTAGAAAATTCGGCCAAAGAGAGTCAAGATCCGGCCAAAAATGCTTCAAAACCCGACCAAGCTGCTCTCCCGCGCCTTTGTACTGTCCCGTCCCGAAGCTATGCCCCGTCCCGAGCGTCGTTCTATGAATACCCGAGCGTTTCGAGCTTCTTATACGAAATCCCGAGCTGCTCCAATGGAGCTCGGGATGTGCCTTGTTGCTGCTCGGGGTGGCTTCTCCCGAGCTTCTTACTCCGCCGGCCTTGCTTGGCCGGCCTAGTGCTGGCCGGCCAAGCTAGGTCGGCTGCCTCCTCTTCCTTCTCTCTCCCTCTAGCCTTCAAACTCCAAAAACAAGAACCCTAAAGAAATTGCAAACCCTAGCTCCTTTCTCTCTCCTCTTGATCCCCAAAATCAGACTTTTTTTAGCAAAAATGTTCCCCAAAGACTTTTCAACCACTCCCTTCAAACCCTTGACTTGACTAAGTCCCCAAGACTTGACTTGGTCTTCATTGGAACTAAGGGAGTGCTCATAAATTCTTTTCTTCTTCTTTGGGTCTTTCATGGACTTGGGCTTTGATATAGACTAAGGAGGTGCCTTCATCAAATGTCTAGAAATCTAGCTTCAAGGAAAGCAAATGACTTATTTATTTCATAACTTCTCCGTCCGAACCCCGAATCGACTTCCGTTTTCACCGTCGGACTCGTCATTGACTCCACTTGTTGTTTGACTTCTGAACTTGACCAAAATGACCAAGATACCCTTGGTGCTGTTTTCTTCCATTTTTCCGCATAAGATGAAAATGTGATAATTCGCTCTCTTTATTCCGAATTTAACACCAAACTCCAAATAAACAACCTAGCAATAAAAACACATAAATATTTAGAAATAAAACCCGAAAAGAACTAACTCATCAAAGTTAAGTGACCTAAATGTGGCATTTTCCCGCCACATCAGCCGGGCGGAGCAGTTATTATTGGCCTTTCTTGCCTCCTTTTCTGGCGGCGACTTCGGTTTCCGGCGACGGTTAGATTAGTTTTTTCCACTTTTCGGGCAGTTATGGGTGGTTAACGACCACTTTATATCTTCCATTTCACGAATTCAGAGTTTTTCTCTGGAATTCCAAACCAGTCACTCTTCAGGAGTTATTTGTCAAGTGTTATCTTTCTTTATTTTTCTTCTTTGTTTGATTGGATTATCATGGCAGAACCAAGTCCTCAATTTCTCCAGAAGTTTGCAGAATTGACTACAAACGAAAGGATTCAAATAACGGTGGATGGACAGGACCTAGTACCGTGGGAGATGGATGCAATGAAGAATGGAGTGGTGTGGATCCAAAGTTCTAAGAAAGTAGATATTAACCAAGCGTTGTCTCGGTTATCTCGGGTCATCCATGGTCCAAATAAGTTCCATCTCAGCGAGGTTAAGGACAATGTCTTCCTCATAAAGTTTGCCACAGCAACTGAACTTGATTTAGCCATGGAAAGCGCTCCATGGGTTGTCCAAGACGAATTAATCGTTATTCAACATTGCAATCCGGAAGTTATGCCCATCAATCATGAGTTTAATTCGGCTTGGTTTTGGGTCCAAATGCACGGGATCCCACCGAGCCATCTTAATAGTACGGTGGTAAATAGGTTAGCGGGTTCTATCGGAAATTTCGTTCCAACTACTAATGAGGAGGCCTCTAAATGGAGCCTATTTGGGAGAGTCAAGATCGAACTTAATATCCTGAAACCACTTCAACAAGTGGTGTATCTGAAACTGTCCAATACCAAAATCATAGCCATATCTCTTCGAATAGAGAAATTGCCTAGATTCTGCATTTTTTGTGGTATTACTGGCCACACGATTAAGTTCTGTTCGACCATTATTGCATTTAACGACCTTTTGAAACAGGACATTTCGGAAGATTTCAGAACCAAAGTTATAAAGGCGATGAAACCAGAATACAGCGAGGACTTCAAAGTACCGTTCACTACAAAAAACAGAATTAAAGAACTGGATTCATATGGGCTGTCTCCCGACACAGACTCGACTTCTCCAAATGATGCTACTACGAACCAGGACGATCAAGTAAACGATTTTGATTATTCTATTAAAACTAACTTTGGAGACCTATTGTCTAAATTGTGTAGGACAAGGAAAAGGGGAGTACCAAACGCTATCATCCCGATGGGAGTCCACAATACTGTACAGTTGGCTCGGGAATCGTTCAATCCAGACGGAAATTCGGGAAAAGCATCTAGCAGCCATTCGGGTTACATTGATGTTGATATGACCCTCGAGGATGTCCGGGCCACAAAACACTTCAAAGGATCGACAAGAAACCAGGGTCAGGATAAAAAAGACGATCGGGTATCGGCAACCCTAATGCCAACGGCGAAATGAATATTCTGGCCTGGAATTGTCGGGGACTTGGGAACACCCCGACAAAGGAAACTCTAAACCCGTTCCTGAGGGCGCTTAAACCCTCCGTTGTTTTTCTTTCAGAAACCAAAATTTCTAACTTTATTCCTCTTTCCCTCTTTACTAATGCTAATCTTAATAATTTTCATGTTGTACCCTCCTCCGGTCGGAGTGGTGGGCTGCTGTTGTATTGGTCTAATGATATAATAGTTGATGTTGTTTTTTCTTCCATTAACCTAATCCAAGCCACTGTTACTATTCAGGGAGTTCCTCCCTGGGAATTACTTTGCATTTATGGCCCTCCTAACATACAAGATAGGCCAATATTTTGGAATAATCTCCTCCAAAGAATCCAAGGGTTAAATAGACCATATTGCTGTCTAGGCGATTTAAATGCGTTATCTAACCATAACGAAAAATTTGGAGGCACCTCTAACATCCCTTTCTTGCATCAATTTCAGCAATTTATCAGCAATGCAAACCTTCTGGACCTGGGGTTCAATGGACCAGCATATACATGGACGAACAACAAGGCTAGACATCATTTGACAAAAGAACGCTTAGACAGAGTCCTTTGTGATGCAGAATGGTTGACTAATTATCCGGAAGCGGGGGTTTTTCATCTCCCAAGATACAATAGCGACCATGCCCCTATATTATTGAAATTATTAGTGGAGGGCAAACCTATAAATACGGTTACTAAGTACGAGACATACTGGACGAAACACAAAGACTATCAACCTCTTTTCCAAGAAAAGTGGAATGAAAGTCCGGGACGATTCCTGGATAAAATTCAAACAGTGAAGCATTCATTAAAAAAGTGGAGTAAAAGAGCTTTCGGTAGGAACAAAAATAGACTCAATTTTCTAAGGCAGAGGCTCCTTCAACTACAATCTCTTTCACCGACAGACGACACATTAAATATGGAGAGCAAAATTCAGGAGGAATTACTGTACTTGGAGGATATTCAAAAAACCAAAGCGGAACAAAGAGCACGATCAAAATGGGTGCACAATGGCGATCGAAACACCAAGGCATTCCATGTTGCTATGTCCAGTCGCAAACAGAAAAATAAAATTCATGAACTCAAACTCAGTGATGGTAGTTATTCTAGAAACAGAGAGGAAATTCAAAATGAGTTTATTAACTTTTTTCAGAATTTGTTCACAGGTGACCAGGTGATTGATCCTCCGGAGGAGGTCATCAATGCATATAAGGTTCTATCGGCTGACCAACTGGCCGATATCTCAAGGGTTCCATCAGCTGAGGAAATTAAGGCGGTAGTAATGGAAATGGGGTCAATCAAGAGTCCGGGACCTGACGGGCTACCTTGTTTCTTCTTTCAACACCATTGGGAGGTAATTGGTCCCGAACTTATAACTTATATCCAACATTCCTTCTCGACAGGCAACATAGACCCCGATTTGAATTTCACAACCATAGCCTTAATACCCAAAATCAGGAACCCGAGTACAGCCTCGGAGTTCAGACCCATTTCCCTTTGCAATTCGGTCTACAAATTCATCACGAAAATCATAGCAAACCGTATTAGACCGTTTTTGGAGGATTGCATATCTTGGAACCAGAATGCATTTGTTCCTAATCGACAAATAATTGAAAATATAATCATCACCAAAGAGCTACTTCACTCTATGAACTCTTCGAGGGCCAAAAAAGGAATCTTCTCACTCAAAATGGACATGGCGAAAGCCTATGACAGAGTGAGCTGGGAGTTTCTTTATACTGTGTTAAAATCTACTGGGTTCTCTGGCAATATTCTTGCCTTAATTATGTCATGTGTCACTACTTCCACTTTTAATGTTCAGATAAATGGTAGCATTGTTGGTAACTTTTCGGCCTCTAGAGGCCTAAGACAGGGCTGTCCTCTTTCGCCCTATCTTTTTATTCTTTGCTCTCAGTCGCTCTCCCTCCTTATTAATTATTATGAGAACAAAGGTAAATTTACAGGCTATAAGGTCAATTCAGCAGCCCCCCCCCCATTACACATCTCCTATTTGCTGATGACCTCATTATTTTTGGTAAAGCAAATACAGATAATCTTGATACAGTTATTCAAATTATGGATCACTACTCCAGCTTCTCGGGCCAACAGGTAAATTTTAACAAATCCTCTATTTTCTTCAGTAAAGGGGTGCCTCTGAGTATTAAAGATGCTTTCATAGGTAAACTTCAGGCTCCTTTGATGACAGACATGGAGAAATATCTAGGGGATCTAGTCCTCAAAAAAGACAATAGAATTCAGAGTTATAACTGGCTCATAGAAAAGTTTACTAATACCTTGTCTGGGTGGAAACAAAAATATACAACTCAAGCTGGTAGGACTGTCCTCATTAAATCTATATTGGCCTCATTTTGCACATATACAAGTAGCTTTCAGTTGATTCCTAAACATGTAGTCTATCAACTAGAGCAAATCGAGCGTAGTTTCTGGTGGGGTCACCATACTAATGAAAAAAAGTTACACTTCATTAATTGGGACATTATTGCTTCCCCCAAACATAGAGGAGGCCTAGGTATAAGATCCATTCATGAAGTTAACCTTTCACTTATAGCTAATTTGACATAGAAATTTCTTACCAGACCAGATGAGGTCTGGGTCAAGATTATAAATGCTAAGTACCTTAAAAATAATGACTTTTGGTCAAGTGAGTTGACTCAAGGCACATCACACTTTTGGCAAGCCTTGGCTCAAACGAAAGAAACTATTAAAAGAAACATCATTTGGCTTGTAGGCAAAGGTAACCATATTAAAATTCGATCGGACCACTGGGTCCAGGACCTTGATAATCATAGAATTACAGATACTAATAATCTCCCACAAGAAATTGTATATGTTTCTCAACCTATGAAACAGGGAGAGAAAGCATGGAACACAGACAACATCATGAAATGGTTCTCGGCATCAGAAGCTCAAGCAATTATTAATACACAAATTAAACAAACAGATCAAGAGGACATGCTTATCTGGAAACCTATAGAATCAGGGAAATTCTCAGCCAAGTCCTTCTATTCAGAAATCAAAATCATCCCAGTGAGGTCACAGGAGGCTAATGATTTTCCTTGGAAAATCTTTTGGAAGAAGAAACAGATGGTCCCAAAGGTTCAAATGTTTATTTGGAGACTTATAAACGATGGTTTGGCGACTTTAAACAACATTCATAAACGCATTCCAGACAAACCACAATCATGTAAGCTATGTGTAACTGGAGAGGATGAATCTACTTACCATCTCTTTGGAAGATGTCCGATGTTCCAGCAGCTCCTCGATCAAGCAGATTTGGGGTCAATCCAACACATCAAAACAGACCCGATTAAATGTTTATCTAACATCTTATCGAAAAAGGAAAGAGGAGATCAGGAATGGTATATAGTCACAAACCTTTATTGGTTCTGGTGGAAGACAAGAAATGAGTGTCTGTTCCAAAACAAGGATCCAGATTTACTTCGATGTTGGTGGTTAACCAAGGAGGAACTAAGGTATGTTACAGATCTATCCATGCCAAGAATTACTAACGAATCTCTGCAGGGTTATCAATGGAGTCCACCCCCAGTAGGTAAGACCAAGATCAACTGCGACGGATCATACAGAGAAGACGGAGCTACATGTGCAGCAATAGCGAGGGATTCGAATGGAGTTACTTTGGGTGTGAAGAAGAAGAGGATTGAGGCTATCTCTCCTCTGAACAGTGAGCTGATGGCGGTGGAGCTAGGTATAACCCTAGCGAATGAACTGAATAAGCCGCCTTATATACTCGAGACGGATAGTAGGGTTTCGGTGGACTTAATCTCGGCCGTGGATGTGGATATCCCATGGAGAATCTCGCATCTCATCGACGGTCTTAAATGTAGGATCAATTCGACCCGCATGGAAGTCCAATACTGCTGTCGGACTCAGAATACGGAGGCCCATGATCTGGCTGCCGCGACCCACTTTGGATGGTTGACAATGCTACTACATCCAAGACCTAGAAAGTAGAAACCAACTTACTAACTACTCCAACCAAGGATGGTTGACAATGCTACTACATTTTGACCCAAAAGTAATTCTTATCTTCTCCGCACAATGGAATGTGTGAAGAGGACCTAGACTTTATATTCTTGGTTGCTAGATACCCCTTCTTTCATGTGAGACTATTCTCACACGCCCCCTCACATGTGACGTTCTTTGAACCTAACACGTGTGTTTTTTGGGTGACGTGGAGCACGTGAAATTTTTAAGCCTATCACGTGTGGACCTAACTCTGAGAGAAATGCTGCTTGGCCTGAGTTGGAGTCCGACTCGGAACCGAAATCCCACGTGGCCTGCTAACTCGGACCAAAACGCGTTTCGGTGGAAAGAAATCGTATTTAATGCCTTATTTAACTTTAGTCCCTGGTTTTTGTATTTAAGATGGCTTTCCTCCTTCACTTCTATCTTCGTCCCTAGCCTCAGTGGCGGATTTAGCTCAGGACTGGGGGGTCTATAGACCCCCCTCAACTTTTATAAATAAACACATACTATTTAATTTTTCTAAAAAAAGAAAAATTAATTGTACAAAATAGTATAAGTAATCTTGCGTTCCCACATTATTGCTTGTTTTCATTGGCTCAATCGGTAAGGCGTATGGATTGTTATAATGAGGTCAGGGGATCGAAACCTGTGTTTTACGTCTAATTTTGTAATTGCCTTGACAACAACTATAGATGTCTCTCTACATACTTTTTTTTTTGACATTTTGACTTAATTTTCCTGATACATTTCTAACTTCACAAAAACTATTTGATAAAGTCAATGAGCGGGTTATAATATGCTTGTATACATAGAAAGTGATATATCTAGGGAGACTGATAATGAGACAATTACGAAAAACTTCCGAGGAATGAAAGTGATGTATCTATGAAGATTGATGATGAGATAATTATGAAAAACTTTCAACTGATGAAAACTCGTAAAGGTCAATTATGAATGTATAGATTATAAAAATGTAAAATTTATTTAAAACATTGAGTTTTTGAATGTCTTAGTATCAATTATCGGTGGCAATTAATTTTATCGATATCTTTTTTTTATTACTTACTTAAGTTTGGTTGAAAATTTCCTGATATAATAATTTTTTAGACCCGCCTAAAAGTATTTTCTGGATATGCCACTGCTTAGCCTCTCTCTCTATCGATATGATAAAAGAAATTGTCAACCCAATAATCTTTTTGATCTTTTCTGTTCAGGATGATCAAGATCTGAACAATACAGACATGGGTTTTATGACCAAGCCCTTGATTGATATGGTACTGAACTAATTAATGAGAGAAATCATGATTAAATTGGAAGAATTGACTAATAAAGACTGAACTTTATGGCTAGGGTGTTTTCTTAGAGAATATGAAGAACAGAGAGGCAAAGCTCATCTAGTAGACGACTTTTTTTTTTGTTGAGAAATCTAGTAGACGACTTACTAATGTAATCTAGCCTAGGCCCTAGGGGGTTACTTATATCTCTGCTTATTTCCCGCGTTTTTTTACTAATTGGAAAGAAAAAGGCCAAATCTGTAATGGCTTATGTGGCTTAATAAAAACCATTGGATCATCTGGATAGGAAGTATCTCCAAGTCACCTATTTTATCATCTCAAATTTAATAAGTATAAATCAGCATATCTAACGGCTATAATAGCACTTGGGGACTTGGGGTTTTTCTTCATACTCATAGGCCAAAGCTAATGCACTCATGAGTAGTCCAAGAATGGTTGAAGGCAAATCAACCCAAACTTGGTCAAAAGGAGCTGACCAAGTATGGTTGAAGCCTTGAAGGCAAATAGGCAATCTATGACTTCAACTTTCTGGGTGTAGTCAACACTCGGTTGCCCAAGTGGTTTCAGTATTTGACATATACTCCAAAGGTCCCTCAAGGTCTCGGGTTTGATCCCCAGAAGAGGTGGAATCTCTGGATTGCCCTTGAATTTGGGGTTATTAAGGCATAAATAATGTAGATGGGCTTTAGGCCATAGTTAGTTGGGCTTTAAGCCATAGTTTAGTTGGACTATAGGCCTGTTCTTGTTTGATTAGGCAGTTACCGAGCTTATCACATTTTTGATGTATCAACGCAATTCTAATGACTATCGCTAATTTCTCCTGTTTATCTCGAAACCATTTCAAACCATAGATCTCCCAAACCCAAATCACTAAACATTATCTTCGTCTCACTGGAATCATCAAGGTTTATTTGTAAACCACCATCGATGAAGAGAGACCTAAAACAGTTAGAGAAACTCATTTTTTTTAACAACTAGAGTTACATCAAATTCTTCTGACAAATCGTTATTTTGACATGATTCAGACTCCAACTAGTTATATTAACATTTTTCCAACACATTGTTACATGTCTCATAGAATATACTATAGGGTATTTGAAGGAAAAAAAACCTTGCGCACAAACTTGAATTCGGTCTAGTTCCACCAACTTTGGTAGCAAATTTTGATCGCAGCGGGACTGAATGTCTTGGAGAAAATCGGTTCTTGCCCATCGATTTCAGCTTCAGGAAGCTGAATAATTTGGGGAAGTTGAAACTAGTGAGTTCGAACCGAAATAAGAGGAAAAAATGGGTTCTTGCCCATTGATTTCAACTATACTCATGGCACACCAAAATCATCAAGCCATGATTATCTCAAATCAAAATCATCCATATTAACCAGTTTTAACTTTTAAGCATCATTAACAAACTTTTATTTAACTAACACTTAATCTGATATCATCCGAACTTACATATAAAACAAATGATCCTCTCACAAACAAAGTATATAATACAAATGTAGTATTAACTAATATTCATATATACAAATCTAAGTATCTAACTCATGACATTTTTTTTTTCGTTTTTCAAATCTAACATATGACCTTATACAAGCTACAAAAACATATTATATATACACACATTGAGATAAACTAACACTCGGAGGAGATGGTTCTCATGAGGTTCAAACTTCGGATTCTATGCTTCTGCCTCGTATGTCCCAATATCTCATCACTACTTCTCTTGTAAACAATATTCCATCTCCCCTCGCAGAGAAAACTCACAAAATCACGCAAAAATGGTAAAATTATTGAACGAATGCAAACCATATATGGATTATGTGTGCAGAAGGAGCAAATGTTTGGTACGTTGGCTCATGTCGTTTTCTCTCATAGGTCAAAGTGAGAAGCAGAACTGCTCATAGCAAATGGTAACTGAAGCGACAGCAATATTGGGGGGAGGAGTAAGTTTGACATCACACTTGCACTTCTTCAAGAAATCGACAAGCTTGTATAGAAGGTCAAGTATTTTCTTCTGAAAAAAAAAATATCCCCAAACAGAGTTATATATAGAGAAAGAAACTCAAAAGTCTGTAATCACAAAAGCTATGACTTAAAGAGACCAAAAGGCTAGAACAACTCACCTTTATAACATCTCCCATCGTACAACTTTTACTTCCAACAGCAACAATTGGCTCAAAATGAGGCTTTTTATGCTCATTGTAGACAGGGTTGGGAATCTCCTTAGCCTTCCACGTGCCGTTGTAGTTTGGGTTGTCGATCGGAGGCAAATGGCATTTTCCTCTGTGAACCGGATTCCATACGTTGCTTGGATTTTCCCGCTCGCACCAACCAAAAACTGACTTGCGTATGGGGCTCTTGCAATTTGGTGTCTCAGAATAGCCAGGTTTTACTACTTCTGGGTCTAAGACTTTTGCTCGTTCATCCCTATCCACGGGCTTCTCATTGTTAGGATATGAAATTGTCTTGGCAGGTAAGAGAAGTGGTGGCTCAAAGTCATCTCCGTTCAGAAAATTAGCATGTTTCTTCTGCTTCCCATCAATAAGAATCACCAAGTCATTGTTAGGCTTCAAAATGGCAGTACAGACATGGCACATTTCGTCAGAGGGGATAGTAGGAGGCGACTTAAGGTGGTGCTCGATGTACTCCCCACTCGTTGGGTTCTTGTGCTTCAAAACAAAGTGAACTTTATTCTTCGATCCACATTTATCAAGTCCAAACATGAATGAGTACGAAGAGTTATCAAATTCTTTAGGTTTCAGTTCACCCATTTGAGGTGGAAGGTAGTCTAGGTATGCACCATTATATTCAAGTCCCTTTTCGAGACGAATCTCAAACAGTAACTCAACAAATCTTCCTTTAGCACCAAGCTCTTTCATATCCAAGTCACTTTTGGCATGCTTGGGTACACCTGAAATAAAATATCACCTATTCATTCACTTAACATTTGTAAAGTGGATTAGAGGATTCACGAAAAGTTGGGCCGGACGAGCCTTACATTACATTTTCATTATCAAACTCAAGCAAATCAAGAAAAGCAATAATGGAAGTAAACAATCACACAAACACAAAAGATGTATGTGGTTTGGTTGTTGAGACCTATTCCACGGCGAGCAATGCTCTGATGATTATCACTACAAATGAAGATTTTTCAAGGGTTTTTATATTTATAGCTCAATAAAAAACCTTAGCACTCGGACGCCTCTAACTCGCTCCTCGAAACAAAATTAGGATATACCCTTTACATTGATAACAACCCCTTATAGGATTAGGCCAAACTATAATCATAGAGCTCAAACTGATAACAATCCAATCATAAAATCTATCTTTTACTAATATCCAGATTAAGAAATTTAATAATCACATATTAAATCAAATTAATGAAAACAGAGAGTTAGAATTTGAATGATTATGAGTAAAGAATAACCAACAAATTATTACCTTCATATCCATCATACTCTGAAACAATCAATCTCCCTCCAAATGATTCTTTATTGGACTCATTAGACACCTGATTCAATCAATCCAAATTTTTAGTTTTTTTTCATGAACATTGATGAAATTATGGGGGGGGGGGGATTGAGTTCTTACCAGATTTGAATCGGATAATTGGAAAATAGTAGGAACCAAAGCAATCAAACAGAAAACAACTCGAAAAGGAAACAACTTGTATTTCTTCCCCATAACCTTGCAGAAATTCAACCTCAAAAATCCTGTAATTTTGAAAAACAATGGATACCCAGAATCAAAATCAGAAGTATTAATCAACAAAAGTTAAAAGAAAAGCGAAAACGTACCCAATTTCTCTCTTCTTCTTCTTCTTCTTCGTGGACTGTCGTTCTGCTTCTTGTGAGGTGTGATAAAGAATATGGACGCTGTGCTTCAAATAGCCGTCAAGGGTTCGAGGCACACGCTTAACAATTAAAAAAAAAAAGTAAGTGATTAGGGAGGTTAATTTGACGGCTATTTGTATTTTATTTAGCCAAACAGAGGTGATATGGTAGGTGGTGGGTAACTCAATTTTTAGATAGAGAGAGAGAGAAAATAAAATACCCATTAAATTTAACTGAATCCCCAAGTCAACTCAAGAACATTTCTACCATACCACCAATGGAAATACATCTTCTTCTTCTTCCTCTTCATGGATGATCGATCTCTTTGAGGGTGGGTATATTTTCAATAGTACGTAAAAAACAGAGCAACCCCAAATTGATTAGGCCATTTGGCCCATGATTAAGGGATTGGATTAATCATAGGGACCATAGATATTGATTAAGGTATCATTCTCCATGATCCCATCATACCATGTATTAATCAAATATCATGATTAAATTTAAAGAAGATAGACTGAAGAAACTTGATGGGTGGGTTTTTTTTTTTTTTTTGTTCTTGAATATGAACAGAGATCATCTACTTGTACATACCCATGAATCTGAAATGAGTAATCTGAGAGAAATCAAACAAGAAATAAGAAGGAAAAATAAGAGAGTAGAAGGGAAGGAGGAAGGGGATGAAAGAATTGGTGATATTAGGTCTTTGTTGTGGTAGTAGGTAAGACAAACACGACCACCTACTCACATCTAGGCGGATAACTCACTTCCCGCGTTTTTTAATTGGTAAAAGACTTATGTGGATCAACAACAACAACCGTCCGATCATCATTTGATTGATCCTTTACTATCTCGAGGTTGCTTATTTATTATCTAAAAATATTTATTTATTTAATTACTTGTAAAAATCATCACATCTAATGATCTACATAGGGCAAACGAAACATATGATATGTCCAAATGACCATATTACTTTTTTTGACCATATTATCTCCTATTGTCTTATACTAGTAATTTAGACCGTCAAAATATGTCTAGTTTATTTATATATACACATATCAGCATAGACATGATATCATCAAAGTCGGTTCCCTTTGCGAAAGGACGCCAAAGGGAAATGCAGAAAAACGATGAGGAGGAAGAACGAGAATTAAAAAAAATCAAACCACAATAGAAAATAATCACAAAAGCAAATTTGAATGACAGGACCATCTTCCAAAGGATTAGAATAGGGAAAGCCTACTTTCATTACGTTTGAACCACATGTATTAAGAAGTTTAAGTGCTTCTGGCGCAATTGTTGATAAATCAGGGAGTGTTATGGAAAAGTGATTCCTGAAAATCGCTTTTCATTTCCGTACGTCAAACATGTCCTAACAATTCTATATCACACTCTATTTTTTCGAGTTTGAGTGTCTCATTGTAAGTCCTAGTTGCGCATATGTTAGCAACGTTCTCTAATCTAAACTTGAATCAAACTTTGGAGATCTATAAGACTCCTAGTTGCATTGTAAGTTCATTGGCGACAGATTTAAGCAACATTCATTATTGCTCTAGTAGCTAATGAAGCAGGCAATGGCCTATTTTCGTCAAAAAAAAAAAAAAAAGTCTCATTGGAGATGTTTTTGAATAGAAAGTATCCTTGTCAAATAGAATTTGGATAGATTGGTAAATACTTAATTATTTCGATCCAAGTATGCTCACAATGAAACTTCTGAACTCTGAGCAGAGTTATATTTCAAGGGTGATGAACATGAACTCTACTCATGGTACACCAAAATCATCAAACAATGAATATCTCAACTCAAAATCATTCACATTAACCACTTTAAATATCATTAACAAACTTTGATTAATAAAAACTTACTCCGACATATCGTCTAAATTTACATAAATGATACCCTCAAAACCAAAAAAAACATATGATACAAAGGTAATACCAAATATTCACACTTCCGATCTAACTTGTGACATTATTTTTTCTTTTTTTCTTTTTTCCAAATCTGACCTGTGATGTTATACAAGCTACAAAACGCATATTATATATAGCACACTGAGATAAACTAATACTCCGAAAGAGATAGTCCGCCAAGAGTGTTGACCTCAAATCTGCAAATGATGTGAAGTAGTCTCTCGTGTATGTAGAATTCACACATTCTTGCGCTTTTCTTTTACTTGATGCTTCCTTTGCCTTTTCGATTTCATTCTCATGAGCTTCAAACGTCTGATTCCATGCCTCTGCTCGGTAGGTTTCAGGATCTCCTCACTAGCTTCTGTCACGATGTTGCAAACAAGGTTCCATCTCCCTGGCCTCAAAGAGAAAACTCACAAAAATCACCTCACAAACAGGTAGATGAACGAACAAAAGCAAACCATATATGGATTATGTATGCAGAATGAGCATATTTTTGGTACTTAGGCTCACCTCATGATCTAGATCTCATAGGTCCAACTGAAAAAGCAGAAGTGACTGGAAAATGGTAACTGAAATTATAGTAGTCTGGGGGCGACAAGTTAGTTTGACTTTCATAGTTGCACATCTTCAAGAAATAGACAAGGTTGGGTAGAAGGTCAAGTATCTTCTTCACAAAAAGCATTTTTCCCCAGATTCATTCTTAGAGTATATATAGGAGTCTATAATCACAAAAAACAATGAGTTAAAAGAAACGAAAAGGTTAGAGCAACTCACCTTGATATCATCTCTGGTCATACAACTTGTAGTTCCAATGGCAGCATTGCCTCGAAATCAGGGCTTTAAGCTCATCGTAGTCAGGATTGGGAATATCCTTAGCCTTCCGAGCACTGTTGTAGTTTGCGACTTTGCGTTATCGGAGGTGAATGTCATTTTCCTCTGTGAACCGAATTCCTTACCTAACTTGGATTTATCCGCTCGCACCAGCCAAGTAATGACTCACGGATAGTGCTCTTGATCTTTGGTGTCTTAGAATCACCATTCCCACAATTATCATGCTCTACCGCTTCTGGGTCTGGGATTTTTTTCTCATTCATCCCAATCCTCGGGCTTCTTATCATTAGGATCCGAGACAGTCTTGGAAGATATCAGAGGTGGCTCAAAGTGATCTCGGTTCACAAAATTAGCATGTTTCTTCTGCTTCCCATCAATCAGAATAGCCAAGTCATTGTTAGGCTCCAAAATAGCAGTATAGACATGGGAGAGTTTGTCAGAGGAGACAGTCGGAGGAAACTTAAGATGGTGCTCGATGTAGTCCCCACTCGTTGCGTCCTTGAGCTGCAAAACAAGGTGAACCTTATTCTTCGATCTACATTTATCAAGTCAACACTTGATTGAGTACGAAAAGTTATCCAATTCCTTAGGTTTCCACTCACCCTCTTGAGGTGTTAAGGTATTTTAGGTATGCACCACCACATTCAAGTGCCTTCTCGAGACGAATATCAAACTGCAGCACAACAATTCTGCCATTAGGACTGAGCTCTCTTGCTATGGCATATTTTGGCTCCAGCACTCACAAGAAGTCCATAATCATCATTTCCCTCACTTTTGGCATGTCTGAGAACACCTGAAATACGACATCACCTACGCACTTAACATTTGTAGAGTAGATAAGCGGATTCAAGAAGAGTTGGGGTGAACGAGCCTTAAGTTACAATTTCATTACAAACTCAAACAATCTATCTAGAAACGGGAAGGAAAATGATTCAATGAGCTTGAGCTACTAGTAATATGAGCCCTACTTAACAATTGATGATCTTAACATGATACGGTGAACTAAGAAATACTCTACCATGTTATGATGAAGTACAAGCAAACCAGGAAAAACAACAATGGAAGTAAACAATCACACAAACACAAGAGAATTATGTGGTTCGGTTGGTGAGACATATTGCACGGCGAGCAATGGCGTGATGATTTTCACTATGAATGAAGAACAAGATTACAAAGATTTTTCAAGGGCTTTAGTATATGTAGCTAACTAGAAAACCCTAGCACTCGGTCGCCTCAAACTCTCTCCTCAAAAGCAAACTTAGGATACACCCTTTACATTGATAACAACCCTCGTAAGATTGCAATCAGGTAGACAGCGATCCATATTCAAGGCACTTTCGACATACCATATGCTGTTTAAATCTAGGGTGTACTCGTAGATCTCCAACTGTATCATGTGAGCTCAACTCAATCGTGGCTCAGATAGAAGATTTAAATGAATCGCCTATTCCGAAAATCCCAATTTCTAACTCAAAACACATTTAGAAACTAAATACTACAAGCATTTAACACAAAAAAAGATCAACATCTCCATCAACTGATATCAATCCAACCATAAAATCTGTTTGATCAGACTCAATTTGTTCTCATTTATATAGAGAAGGCTTTTTTCATTCCATTGTGTGGAGAAGATAAGAATTACTTTTGGGTAAAATACCGTAAAAACATATTAGCATTGTCAACAATCCTTGGTTGGAGTGGTTACTAAGTTGGTTTCTACCTTCTATATATATATATATATATATATATATATATATAACAGCATTCCACTTTGAGGATTCAAGTTCAAGTCCAACAATTACGGAAACGATTACAACTTCTTGTGCATTTGTAACTACTCATGGCACACCAAAATCATCGAGTGAGGAATATCTCGTCTCAAAATCATCCACATTAACTAGTCTAACCATCATTAACAAACTTCAATTAAAATAGGAGTAACACTGATTCTGATATCATCCAAACTTACATATGAAACAAATGTAGTACCTAATACTCACACGTAAAAATCTAACTTATGTCATTCTTTTCTCTTTTTCTCTTTTTTTTCATTTTTTTCAAATCTAACATGTAATGTTATACAAGCTACAAACACATTATATATGGTACACTGAGATAAACTAATACTCCAGAAGAGATAGTCCCCAAAAAAACATCAGAATAAACGGTAAATGAGGTAATAATAGTACCGACTGCTGGCCTCAAGTTACATCCATCTTGTAGTTGCACCTGCAAATGACTCGTGTACGAAGAATGCGTGTAGTTCCTCATCAGCAGTTGATGCTTCCTTAGCCTTTTCTTTTCTTTCTCAGCTTCAAATTTCGACATCCATGTACGGTTATGCATTCTCCTTGGTAGTTGTTATCAAGATGTTATCAAACAAGATGTCCCGTCGAAGAGAAAACTCACAAAAATCACGCAAAAAATGGTAAAATGAACAAACCAAGGCAAACCATATATGGATTATGTGTGCAGAAGGAGCAAATCTTTGGCAGTTTGGCTCATGTCATTATCTTGCTCTCATGGCTCCAAGTGAAAAAGCAGAACTGACCATAGCAAATGGTAACTGAAACAATAGTAGTCTGGGAGCGACAAGTTAGTTCGACTTTATAGTTGAACATCTTCAAGAAATCGACAAGCTTGGATAGAAGGTCAAGTATCTTCTTCTGAAAAGAAATTATCTCCAAACTCAAAACTTATAATCACAGAAGCAATGAGTTAAAGAGGCGAAAAGGCTAGAACAACTCACCTTGATACCATCTCCGGTCACCGTACAACTTTTACTTCCAATTGCAAGAGCCGAAACATTAAACACCTGTTTAAATCAACCCACCCATTATTAATTAATCCAATTTTTAGTTTTGTATGATGAAATTTGGGGGGGAAATTTCTTACCCTATCCGAAGCGCTTAACTGAAAAATAGTAAATAAAACAATCAAACCCAGGAAAGCTAGTAACAGAAATAGGTATTCCACCATTGCTGCTACGAACTTCGACCTCAGAATCTTGTAATTTTGAAAAACAAACAATACCCATAATCAGTAATAGTAGAAGAAGATGAACTAAATATGAACTGAACAACAATCAAATTGTTGAAGACAATAAGAATATTCAAAGGGAAGAAGATGAAAGAAACACTCTAATGGAGGCAAGGGTTTTCATTAGTGAAACTAGGTTTTACAAGGAACAAATATATATAGTAAAATAAAAGACTAAAAGGCCCTTGAAGGGCAAATTACTAAACAAACCCTAACTATAATATATATATATATATATATATATATATATATATATATATATATATATATATATATCTAACACCCTCCCTCAAACTCACGATGCGGTGTTGAAAAGCATCGAGAGTTTGCTAGCTAAGAAACGAAAGCGTGGAACCGAGTGTGACTTGGTGAACAAGTCAGCAATCTGCATAGTGGACGAGACAAACGGCAAACTGATGGTGCCTTGAGTGAAATGATGCCGAGTAAAGTGACAATCAATCTCAATGTGTTTGGTGCGTTCGTGAAAGACTGAATTATGAGCGATATGGATAGCACTTTGATTGTCACAATACATAGGAGTAGCCTCTGGAATGGAAACACCCATGTCTGCAAGTAACTCACGTAACCAAACTATCTCAGCTGTCGTAGACGCCATAGCACGATACTCAGCTTCAGTAGATGATCTAGATACAACAGTCTGTTTCTTGCTCCTCCAAGAAATAAGAGAATCGCCCAAGAATACACAATAACCTGTAATAGACTTACGATCTGTGCGATCGCTCGCCCAGTCTGCATCTGAATATGCTCGCAAAGTCAAGGAAGAAGTTGATGAAAGAAGGAGACTCTGAAAGCAAGTACCTCGAAGATATCTCAGAATACGAAGAACAGCTGCCCAATGAACTGTAGTAGGTGAACCCACAAACTGGCTAACAACATGCACAGCATATGCAATATCTGGACGAGTAATAGTGAGATAAACCAAACTGCCAACAATATTACGATATAGTGTAGGATCTGCTAAAGGAGTACCATCTGTAGAAGAATAACGAGCATTAGACTCGATAGGAGAGTCGGCTGTCCGAGTATCACTGATACGAGCACGCTCAAGAATATCCGTAGTGTATTTGGACTGAGAGAGAAGGTAACCTTGCGGGGTAGAGGCTACTTCAATCCCCAAAAAGTAACGGAGAGTGCCTAGATCCTTCATTTCAAATTGGCGTGCTAGCTGCAACTTCAAAGATGCAATACCATCAATATCATCACCAGTAATAATCATGTCATCAACATACAACGACAAAAGAATGCGACCTGCAACACTATATTTGACAAAAAGAGCTGAATCATGATTGCTAGAAGCAAAGCCAAGAGATGTAACTACATGTGAGAACTTCTCAAACCAAGCTCGTGGTGCCTGTTTGAGACCATATAATGCTTTCTTAAGCTTACAAACTTCTCCAGATTTATGTGGAACACCAGGAGGAGGATTCATATAAACTTCTTCCTGAAGATCTCCATTTAAGAAAGCATTTTTAACATCCATTTGAGAGATATGCCATTGACGAACCGAAGCAACTGCAATAAGCATACGAACAGTAGTCATTTTTGCAACCGGAGCAAAAGTCTCCTCATAGTCCATCCCATACTCCTGCGAAAACCCCTTAGCAACTAGTCTTGCTTTGTACCGCTCAATAGACCCATCAGACTTTGTTTTAATTTTGTATACCCAACGAGAACCAATTGTACGTTTACCAGAGGGCAAAGGTACCAAATCCCATGTATTAGTCTTATGCAAAGCAGAGAGTTCTTCAGCCATTGCCTTTCGCCAAAGAGGATCAACAACTGCCTCCTTATAGGAAGAAGGCTCAGAGTGACAATGAATAGATGCTAAGAAAGAAGTAAAAGAAGGAGAAAAGGTAGAATAAACAAAATCAGGTAACTGAGTGGACTTACGAGCACGATGAGGATAACGAGAAGGTGGATGTGCAATCTCATTAAGAGCTTGGTCAGTCGTAGGAATTGGAGGTACATCACAAGTGAGAGGAACATCAGTAACATCAGGTGCAGCAGGTTCAATATCAGTAGTAGGAGTATCACAAACATCAGAAAAAGGATCAATATGGATTAGGTTAGAGGGAGTCACATCATGAGCATTAGCAGGAATAGAAAAATAAGGTATATGCTCTAAAAATACAACATGACGAGAGACATAAAATTTACGAGCAACTAGATCATAACACCGATAACCCTTCTGACCTTCACCATAACCAAGAAATACACACATGGCAGAACGAGAAGATAACTTGCTACGCTCAACATGAGGACGAAGAACAAAACAAGTACACCCAAATACTCTTAAGGACGAGTAGTCAGGAGCATGCCCTGTCACTGCTTGAAATGGAGACAAACCTGAACAATGGGAAGTTGGAATTCTGTTAATTAAATTTACTGCGGTGAGAACAGCTTCACCCCAATACTCACTAGGAACAAAGGCAGACAATAACAAAGAACGAGCAGTTTCAACGATGTGCCGATGCTTCCTTTCAGCAACACCATTTTGCTGAGGAGTATCTGTACACGAAGATTGATGAATAGTTCCATCCATAACAAGCAACTCACGAAACCTATTTGAAGTATATTCCCCACCTAAATCACATCGAAAACACTTAATGATAGAGGAATATTGTGTTTTAACTAAGGCTCGAAACTGTTGATAAATATCATAAAATTCAGAACGATGTTTCATAAGATAAACCCAACAAAAACGAGTATAATCATCAATAAAGGAAACATAGTATTGAGAACCTCCTTTTGTGGGAACAGGAGAAGGACCCCATACATCAGAATGAACTAGATCAAAAGGTTTAACTGAAACAGACAGACTCGGAGCAAAAGGTAAAGCGGAAAATTTTGCAAGTTTGCAACCACTACAATCAGAAATATTTTTAACTTGCAAATCTCCTAATGCACCGGTAGACACTAAATATTTCAACCTAGATGCTGAAACATGACCAAGACGAGAATGCCATAAGTAAAAACTAGAAGATGAAGGACTCAAACGGAAGGATGACAAGTCAAAAGTGGAAGCTGCAACATCAGGTACTTTCAGCTCCTCTACAAAATATAATGCCCCATGCCTACGGCCTGTCCCAATCAGCTTCTGGGATTGTACATCCTGTACATAACAACCAGTAGAAGAAAATAAAACTAAACATCCAGAATCACACAACTGACTAATAGAAGCAAGATTTAGAGTAAGGTTGGGAACATGGAGAACATTCTGAAGAGATAGATTAGGTGTGACAACAGAGCCAATACCACTTAATGACATTGGTGTGCCATCAGCGGTTCGGACTGGAAGATCAGATATATGCTTTAATGAAACAAAAGATGATAACTCAGGAGACATATGACGAGAGGCGCCAGAATCTAAAATCCAAACTGAAGAAGGCATACCTGACGAAGAAATAAGAGAAGACAAACCTTCAGAAGAGGACAAGGCATGAGGTTGCATGGCTAAGAATCTCTGAAACTGATCTGAGAGTGAGTCTAATGGAGTACTAGAAGGCTTAGGAGCTAATGGGCCTTGCGGAGCAGAGGTGGACATGGCATGTGGCTGCATAGCAAGAAATTTCTGAAACATTTGAAATTGATCAACCACATTATCAGTTTTGGGCACAGAGGAAGATGAACCACTAGAACCAGACGAGTCAGATGGCGGTATAACTGCTGCGGTTTTATACTGAAAAGGCTTTTGAGGTCTCTGATTATGTTGCGACTTGTTCATTAACTTGGGGCATTGAGCCTTCCAATGACCCTTTTGCTTACAGAAGTTGCATTCGTCCATAGCAACTTTTGTATGAGGTT
>BEHA01001545.1:1589377-1608560 GCA_002897215.1 Eschscholzia californica subsp. californica
AACATTTTTTTTTTCAATTTCTCCTTTCAATCTGAACCGTCCAAGACACATTTGTGGGGATAAATCCTAGCCATTAAGGGAGGAGGGTATATTCTAAAAAGATACCCTCCTCTTTTATTATATAGATATATATATATATTCTAACACAAATATCTCAACCTAATTGAAGAAAAAGGGGAGCAAATAAACTAAACAAAATTCTGTCAATTTGAAAAACAATCAATACCCATAACCAGAAGAAGAAGTACTGACCTGAACTCAACCTGATTGAAGAAAAAAAAAATACTTAAAAATCCACCATTAAAACTCCATTATTAGATCTTTCTGAATATGGGTTAGAGGATAAATGCAAGTAAAAACAATCAATACCCAAAATCAGAAGAAAAAGTACCCAGCTAAACTCATCATGGCTAGCTAGACTGATTATGAACTCAACAACAATCAAAGATAAGTAGTCTCTCCAGGTCAGCAGCCCCCATGGAAGGCCCGTGGCCTGTGGAATAGGGTTAAAAGGTTGAAGGCTAATTTCCGGAGCGTTCGAGTTCAACACATTGTCCGGGAAACCAATCAAGCCGCAGACTACTTATCTAAGTTGAAACGAGGGCCAGGAGAGACTTTTTTGGATGTAGCTAATTTGCCGCCAGAACTTCTACATATAGTTAGCATGGATACTCGAGGTACAGTGAGGATGAGGAAAGGATGGGGCTAATTTATGGTTTCTTCTGTATAATTCCTTAGTGCTAGTTGTTTAGTTGGTAGTCTTCATGCTTTTTCGATTTAAGTTATAATTTGTAACGGTCGGGCCCTTCCTCCGCTTATCAATGCAAAAAAAAACAATCAAAGATCTCAACCTAATTGAAGAAAAATATTTAAAATATCCGCCATTAAACCCCAGAATTAGATCTCTCTGAAAATGGGTAAGAATAGAAATGCAAGTAAAAAACTTACCCAAATTTCTTTATCTGATTTCTCTTTTTCTTCTCCTTATCTTCTATTTCTTATCGAGTTGAGATAAAAGAGGAGGC
This sequence comes from Eschscholzia californica subsp. californica, assembly GCA_002897215.1. Classification (NCBI taxonomy): domain Eukaryota; kingdom Viridiplantae; phylum Streptophyta; class Magnoliopsida; order Ranunculales; family Papaveraceae; genus Eschscholzia; species Eschscholzia californica. The sequence continues at coordinate 1,590,403 of BEHA01001545.1, forward strand.
AGATTGAGGTTTATATAGAAAGAAATTGAATCATCTGACGGTCATTTTTTGAGCTAATCTTTTTCGTGAAATTACATCCGTCGAATTGCCGTCCCGACCATTTGAGTCGTTTGAATTCTAAGGCGATCAAAGAGACGTCCTCACCTCCTCAAAATCCAAATGGTAGGTGGAACAAGTCTCCATTTTTAGAGAGAGAGAGAGAAAGTAATTACCTCCTCCTCCTCCTCCTCCTCCTCCTCCTCCTCCTCCTCTGGTAATAAATAAATGAACCCCTCTTCTTCTTCTTCTTCATGGGATTTTTTACAGGAAAAAGGAAAAACAGAGTACCTTCAAATTGATGAGGGTATTTGCCAGAAGAAAAAAAAACCCAAGAAAGAAGATGGTATGATAAAAGAAATTGTCAACCCAAGAATTTTTTTGATCTTTTCGATTCAGGATGATCAAGATCTGAACAATACAGACATGGGTTAATTATATGATCAAGCCCTTGATTGATATGGTGAACTAATGAGAAAAATCATGACTGAAATTTAAGACTAGGGTTTTTTTTTCCTTTGGAATATGAGCAGAGCTCATCTAGTAGTACATACACATGAATCAAGATATGAAATGACATATACGACTTATTGTAATTTAGGCGGGTAGATCTCTCCGTATTTCCCGCGTTTTTTAATTGGAGAAAGAAAAAGTCTAGATCTGCTTATGTGGCTTAATAGAATCCGTTGGATCATTTGATCACCAATCCGCTGGCTTAACATTCCCAACACATTGTAACAAGTTTAATGAAGTATATTGTGGATTATTTGAAGAGGAAAAAAGTTTTGGAACACTAAGTTTGAATTCGGTCTAGTTCCACCCATTTTTTGCAAGATTGATTCGGTCGCAACAAAAGGAATTTCTGGAGAATCGGTTTGAGCCCACTGATTTCTAACTCCAGGAAACTGAACAACATGAGGAAGTTGAAATCGGTGCGGTCGACCTCAATTTCTAACTACTTATTTGGAACCATGTATTCTCACAATCAAAGTTATGAAGTACTACTCTAAGCAGAATGTTATATTTCAAGGGTAATGAAATTTAATTAAAATTTCATCAAAAAAAAAACTCAACTCAAAATCATCCACATTATCAAATTTTAATTAAATTAACGCTTATTCTGATATATCATCTAAATTTACATATGAAACAAATAATCACCTCACAAACGAAATATATGAAACAAATCTAGTACCTAACATTCACACACAAATCTAACTAAAGACATTCACTTCTTCTTTTTTCTCGAAACCAACTCGTGATGATATACAAGCAACAAACACACATTATATATAACACATTGAGATAAACTAATACTCGGAGCCGGAGGAGATAGTCACCAAAACAAATGATAGACGGTAAATGAGGTAGTAGTAGTAGTACCAACCGTTGGCCTCAAACCTGCAAATGACGTCAAGTAGCCTCTCGTCTATGTACTATGTAGAATTCACACAGATACATTCGCATTTTCGTTTAGTTGATGCCTCCTTATCCTTCTCATTTTCGTCCTCATGAGCTTTAAATTTCAGATTCCATGCTTCAGGATCTCCTCACTACTTGCAGTCACGGTGTAGTAAACAATTTTCCATCTCCTCTCGAAGAGAAAATTCACAAAAATCACCCCAAAAATGGTAAAAATGAACGAACGAAGGCAAATCATATAAGAATTATGTATGTAGAAGTAGTATATGTTTGGTGTTCGGCAGTTTGGGTTATGTCATCATCTAGATCTCATAGCTCCAGGTGAAAAAGCAGACTTGACCATAGCAAATGCTAACTGAAATAATAGTAGTTTGGGAGTGACGATTTAGTTTGACGTCATACTTGAACATCTTCAAGAAATCGACAAGCTTGGGTAGAAAGTCAAATATCTTCTTCTGAAAAAAGAAATTTATCCCCAAACTCAGATTTATAACTAGAGAAAGAAACTCGTAAGTCTATAATCACAAAAACAATCATTGAAGAAACGAAAAGGCTAGAGCAACTCACCTTGATAACATTTGCGGTGGTACAACTTTTAGTTTCAATGGAAGCAATTGGCTCGAAATCAGGTCTTTCAAGCTCATAGTAGTCAGGGTTAGCCTTCAGGGTGCCGTTGTAGTTTGGGTTGTCGATTGGAGACGAATGGCATTTTGCTATGTGAACCAGAATCCTTACCTTCCTTGAATTTTTCGGCTTGCACCAGCCATATACTGACTCGCTGATGGGGCTGTTGCTCTTTGGTGTCTCACAGTCATCGGGTTTTACTGCTTCTAGGTCTGGGATTTTTGCTTGTTCGTCCCAAACCTCAGCCTTCTTATCATCAGGATCCATAATTGTCTTGGCAGGTAAGAGAGATGGTGGCTCAAAGCCATCAAACAGAATCATCGAAGCATCATAAGGCTTCAAAATCGTAGTATAGACATGGGAGAGTTTGTCCATGGGGACAGTAGGGGGTGATGACTTAAGGTGGTGCTCGACATATTCCCCGCTCCTTGGGTTCTTGTGCTTCAAAACAAAGTGAACCTTATTCTTTGGTCCGCATTTATCTAGTCCAAACATGATTGAGTAAGAAGAATTATGAAATTCTTTAGGCTTCCATTTAGGTGTAAAGTATTTTAGGTATGCACCAGTACATTCAAATCCCTTTTCGAGGCAAATCTCTAACTGAAGCACAAAAAATCTGCTTTTAGCACCAAGCTCTCTCACATCCAAGTCACTTTTAGCATGCTTGGGTACACCTGAAATAAGCATAGATTCAAATCCATTAATTGAGGAAATGAAAACAGAGAATTAGAATGATATGTGAACCAGAATAACCAACAACTTACCTTCACATCCATCATTCCATCTCTTCCCAAATGGTTCTTGTAAGAAGGACTCATTAAACACCACCTGTATTTTAAATCAAAAGAACCCATCGTTAATTAGTCCAATTTGTTTGTTTTCTATGATGAAATTAGGGGGGGGGGGGGATTGAGTTCTTACCACATCCGGATCGCATAACCACCGAAAAATAGTAGATAAAGCAATCAAACCCAGAAAAGCTCGTAAAGGAAATCGGTATTTCACCATTACTACTTGGAAATTCAATCTCAAAATCCTGTAATTTTGAAAAACAATCAAAACCCATAGTCAAAAGAATAAGAAGAAGAACTAATATGAACTCAACAACAATCAAAACTCCCAATCTAATTGAAGAAAAAGGGGAAAAAAACAATCACCCAGAAACAGAAGAAGAAGTAGTAATCTGAACTCAACCTAATTTTGAAGAAAAGATTTTTAAAATCTGCCATTAAAACTCCATTATTAGATCCTTCTGAATATGGGTTAGATGAGAAATGCAAGTAAAAAAACTTACCCAAATTTCTTTGCCTGAATTCTCTTCTTCTTCTTCTTCTTCTTCTTCTTCTTCTGTTTCAGTTTGAGTTGTGAGAAAAGTGGAGAAGGAGTGAGGTTTATATAGCAGGAAATTCCGAGGAATTTGCTGGTTTCAGTCATCTGACGGTCATTTTTTGAACTCATAATTTTCGTGATATTACATCCGTCGAATTGCCGATTAGAAGAAATTGCCGACTTGACTATTTGGCTTGTTTGAATCTAAGTCGATCAAAGTAATAATAATATTTAAATTTTCGCCTGAAAGCGACGTACCTACCCCAAATCACAATCGTAGGTGGAACAAGATTCCATTTTTCTAGAGAGAGAGAGAGAGAGAGTCGGTAACAAATGAGCCCTTCTTCTTTTCTTCATGGAACTTTTTTTAGGGCTAGGTTTTTTTTTTATTCAGAGTCCCTTCAAATTGATGAGGGTATTTGACAGAATTTAGAAAAAAAAAATCATGAATAATTGGGAGGAATTGACTCTAGACTGAAATTTAGGGCTAGGGTTTCTTTTTTTTTTTGGAATATGAACAGAGCTCATCTACCAGTACATACCCATGAATCTAGATCTAAAATGACATAGACGACGACTTGTTGTAATTTAGGCGTTTATATCTCTGTTTATTTCCCGCCTTTTTTAATTGGAGAAAAAGTTTAGATCAAGCTTATGTGGCTCAATAAGAACCATTTTTTTTTTTTTTTAAACGGTCTCAATAAGAACCATTGGATAATTTGATCAGGAATTATCTCAATACTTGCAAATCTTTTCAGTTTATGTCAACACCTTAGAACCACTTGGGTTACCAACTGTTGACTTTCAGTTCCACTTTTAACCAGTCTTAATTACTTCTGTCTTGATCTGCTACCTCACATTTTCCCCTCTCAAGTATCGTCATTGTACTTTCAACAACAAAAAAAAAAGTATCGACATTGTTTCCCAACATTTTGGCTTACCAATAAATAGAATTAGGATCTCCGGATACTTTTTTGAATCTAATATGGAACTTGGATGTCATTTCTAGAGTCAAGATTCATTTATTAAGATGATGTCTTAACATCTTACTTATCAAGATAATCCTGGCTATATATTCATCTGATGTATTTCTTTGTCTCTCATGTGTCCTCTGTAACTAGAGGTGCTAATCGGGTTGTAAGATTTTCTCACTTGTGAAACTTCAATTTTATTCAATCACTTGTAATCTTTCTTTAGTTACAATCTTATTTATACTAAGTACAATTAGAGAGAGAGAGAGAAACAGAATTAGGTATTAGTGCAACTAACTAATTCTGAGTCTGTTATTGACACAGGTGGAGTGCCTATAGACATGGTGCAGTCTGCCTTGACTTCTGACTTCTGTTGACTTCTCAGTCTGCCTTGACCTACGACTTCTGTTGACCTCTTTGACTCTTAATAAACCGAAACCCTAAATGTATCCCTTATTCTTCTTTCCTCTTTGTACTTCTTCTCTGCCGAGAAACCCTAGCCACCGAGTGTGTTCCAACATCCCCCCTCAAACCGATGGGGTTGATGTGTAGAGAAACTCCATTAGTTTGCTACGAAGATGATGAAACAGATCAAGGGGTAAACCCTTGGTGAAGATGTCGGCTAACTGCTCTTTGGTCGAGATGTGATGAACTACCACAACTCCACTGGTTACCAAGTCACGAACATAATGAAAATCGACTTCTATGTGTTTGGTTCGAGCATGGAACACTGGGTTCGAGGCGAGAGACTTCGCACTGACGTTATCACAGTAGAGCAAAAAAGGGCGATTCATCGAACAATGAAGTTCATCGAGAAGGTAAGATAACCAAATCATCTCAGTTGCTGTTGTCGAAAGGGCTTTATATTCGGCTTCTGTAGACGACTTTGCTACTGTTGTCTGCTTCTTTGAACTCCATGAAATGAGACTCGAACCAAGGAAGACACAATACCCTCCTGTGGATTTCCTCGAGTCTGGACAACCAGCCCAGTCTGAATCTGAGTAGGCTGTTAGGGTATTAATATCACCTGCTGAGAGTCGAATACCTGAGCCAATAGACCCCTTTAAGTATCTTAAAATTTTCTTCACAATACTCATATGAATTTCTGATGGTTTATGCATGAATTGTGCTGCATAATTGACTGCAAAGGAGATGTCTGGGCGAGTCAAAGTGAGGTATTGGAGGCCCCCTACTAGGCTTCTGTATTCTGTTGGTGATGACAATTCAATACCATCAAGGATAGAAACTCTCTGTCCACTGGAAACTGGTAACTTTGAAGGTTTGGAATCCAGTAGCTTTGCTCTATGAAGAAGCTCCAAGGTATATTTATTTTGTGTAAGTAGCATACTGTTTGGAGACTTGTCATGAGAGACCTCTATGCCTAAGAAAAATGCCAGAGACCCCAAGTCTTTCATCTTAAAGACTGAGCTTAAATCAGCAATAAGCTTTGATAGGATCGATTGAGAACTCCCAGTGAGGATTATGTCATCTACATATAAGAGAAGTACCACTGTGTCTGATTTCACATGATAGACAAACATTGAGTGATCAGTGGTACTCTTTTGAAATCCATATCCAACCAAGAAGGTAGCAAATTTGTGAAACCAAGCTCTAGGAGCCTGTTTAAGGCCATAAAGAGCTTTGTGTAGATGACACACATAATTTTCCTTTTGGGGTTGAACAAACCCTGGTGGCTGCATCATGTACACTGCCTCTTCTAATTGCCCATGAAGGAAAGCATTTGATACATCCAGTTGTCTGATGTACCAAGATTTTGTGACTGCTATTGTAAGAACTAATCTGATGGTGTTTACCTTGACTACTGGACTGAATGTCTCAGAGTAGTCAATGCCCTTTTGTTGATGGAACCCCTTGGCAACAAGTCTTGCTTTGTACCTCTCAATTGAGCCATCACTCTTTTGTTTCAACTTGTAGACCCATTTGCATCCCAAGATATTTATGTTGTTGTTGAAGGGTACTAAAGACCATGTCTTATTGAGTTGTAGTGCTTGAAATTCATCTTCCATTGCTTTGCACCACTCAATACTCTTTGCTGCCTCTTTATAAGTTGTGGGTTCAGTGGAAAGTTGAAGTATAGATAGATATGCAACATCCAAAGTGTGAGGTGATGTGAAATGGGCCACAAAGTCAGCTGGAAGCTGCTTAGGTTTGACAATGCCATTTCTGCCTCTAGTGACCACCTGTTCTGGTTGGAAAGGTTGTAGTGGTACTTGTGTGATAGCTGGTGGGCTAGTATTATGGCTAGATGTCCCTATCTCATGAGAAGTCATGCATCCTGACCCTGAACTAGCTGGTGGACTAGTAAGATTACTAGGTGTACCTAGTTCAGGCCTAAAGGAATGAGGTGGATCTATAGATGGTAGAGGCAATGAAATAGGTGGTTCCACAATTTGATCACACCTAGACTGTTTGTTAGTGATGTTAGCATAAGGAAAGTTGCTTTCATCAAAACTTACATGTCTAGACACATATAGTCTTCTTGTTATAGGGTCATAGCATCTATATCCCTTATGCTCATGACTGTAACCTAAGAAGACACATTGTACACTTTTGGGGCTAAGTTTGTCTTTTCTGAGTTCACCTAGATGTGGATAGCATGCACACCCAAAAATTCTAAGGTTTGTATAATCAGGGGGTATGTGAAATAGTATCTCAAATGGTGTAAGACCCTGAAGTGTGGGAGTAGGAAGTCTGTTTATAATAAAGACTGCAGTGCTAAAAGCATCAAACCATAGATTTTTTGGTAAGGAGCAATGAAAGGATAATGTATTACCCAATTCTGTGATATGTCTATGTTTCCTTTCTGCCTTTCCATTTTGCTATGGAGTGTAAGGACAAGAGCTCCTGAAAGTGATACCATGTTTGTCTAGAAAGGCTCTAAAGTCTCCTTTCTGTAATTCTGGTGCCCCGTCTGATTGGAAGTATACTATTTTTTCTTTGAGTAGATTCTCTGTTGTTGCTTTAAAATGGGTAAAGCACTTTATGCTATCTGATCTCACTTTCATTGCATATATCCATGCATATTTGCTGTAATCATCTAGAAATAAGATATAGTATCTTGCTCCATGAGGTGTTTGAGTGGGAGCTGGTCCCCATATATCACAGTGTATCATATATAGTGGATGACTTGTTGTGCTAGAAGATGATGTGAAGGGTAAGCATCTGCTCTTTCCCAATTCACAAGATTTGCAGAAAGGTTTATCATTTATATTGGATACTATGATCTTATGTTCTTGATGAAGTTGTCTGATAGTTCCACTATGTGAATGCCCAAGTCTAGCATGCCATATATCATAATTTGTAGTTATCTTGGTGACATGTGCAGCTGTGATGTCTTGTGATGATCTCACACATTGTGCCTCTATAGGGTATAGATTGTTTCTCATTGGACCTTCTGCTAAGGTTTGTTTGGACCAAATGTCTTTTATTTTGTAACCCCAAGGCATAAACTCTACTGAACATGAGTTATCTTTAGTGAATTTAGATATAGACAGTAGATTCCTTTTTAAATTTGGGACACATAGAACATTTCCCAAGTCAAAAACATGTGTGGATGTTAGGAGAGTGGATGTACCTGTGCTGGCAATAGGTAGAAAGTTTCCACTCCCAACCATTACTGCTTCTGTACCACTATATGGTTGAGAACCCTTTAAATTTTCTGCAGAATGTGTCATGTGGCTGCTGGCTCCTGTGTCTGCCAGCCATGATGAGTCTTTCCCTTGCATAGGACTGATTATAGCATGACATTCTTCATTGTTTACCTCTTGTTCTTTTTCTGTCATGATTGCAGTGTAACATTCATGAAACTTATCTTCATTACATTCATTTCCCTCATATATTTCAGCATTATTGCATTCTAGTAATGGTTCTTCATCATAAAGATAAGTTTCATCATTTGGATCCTCAACTGTTTGATCTTGGTGTTCCTTTGGACTTTGGGATTCAGTGTGATATCCAGCAGGGTTCATGGGTCTGTTTGGTTTGTACCTAAAGAAGCAAACTCCTGCTGAGTGTCCCCATCTCTTGCATATACCACAAGGTACTGTGGTAAAGTCAAAATCTTCTGCCTTCTGGTTCTTGGTTTGTGAATTGTTTGCTGGCACATTGGTGTATGACCCTTCTCTTTTTTGGGGAGGTTGAGTTCTATAGTAAGTGGGTGATGGTCTACCATTTCCTCTCTGGTATGACTTTTGGATTGTTCTTTTAGTATAATATGCTTCTGCATCTTGTTCTTTGGTATGCAGCCACTGCTCATGTTGAATTAGCCTAGACTTGAGTTGTGCTAATGTTAGTTGTTCATTGTTGGCTCGAATTGCTATTATGAACTGATCATAGTCTGAATCAAGGCCTTGTAAGGCCATCCTGACCAGTTCTGAGTCACTGACTCTATCATTCACTGACATCAATGAGTCTGATGTCTGTTTCAACTCTCTTAGATAATCTGCAACAGAATTGTTTCCTTTCTTGATATTTTGCAGTTTCTTTCTTAATTGGTCTTTTCTTGATTCAAGACCCTCATTGTTGGTAATCTCAAGGTAATCCCAAATTTCTTTTGCAGTCTTTAATCCATATGTATCATAGTAAATGGATTTAGATAGTGTACTTTTGAGATAAGACCTCACAAAACTCTCTTTTGATCTCCAAGCTTGAAATTCTGGATTTACTTGTTCTACTCCTTGTATGAATTTCAATTGTGATGGTTCCTCAATAGAACCAGTAACAAAGCCTAGTAACTCATAGGTACTTAACATATTCTCTATTTGGTCTCTCCACATGAGATAATTGGTGTCATCCAATTTCTCAGTAATGAAATTTGTGACTGAAGAAATGGGTGGAAGAGTACCTGTGTTTGTATTTGCGGAAGCCATGAAATGATGATGATGATTGCTGGTGTCAAGTCTGAAAAAACAGTAAGTGATACTGTTCTTTTTCCTTTCTTTGAATCTTTCCTTTTAATCTTGATGATTCTTTTCCTTTTCTTGAATCTTTTTCTTTTTTTAATCTTGATAATTCTTTCTTTAACTTTTGATATAATCCTTCTTTGTGTTAATCTTGATCTTCTTTGTTTGTTGATTTTGATTTTATGAGATGTTGATGTTGATTTTGGGCGATTGCTTTTCAAGTTTCAAGAGGAGAAAATCCTAATGATCTAACACAGGCTCTGGTACCATGTAAAATTTTCTCACTTGTGAAACTTCAATTTTATTCAATCACTTGTAATCTTTCTTTAGTTACAATCTTATTTATACTAAGTACAATTAGAGAGAGAGAGAAACAGAATTAGGTATTAGTGCAACTAACTAATTCTGAGTCTGTTATTGACACAGGTGGAGTGCCTATAGACATGGTGCAGTCTGCCTTGACTTCTGACTTCTGTTGACTTCTCAGTCTGCCTTGACCTACGACTTCTGTTGACCTCTTTGACTCTTAATAAACCGAAACCCTAAATGTATCCCTTATTCTTCTTTCCTCTTTGTACTTCTTCTCTGCCGAGAAACCCTAGCCACCGAGTGTGTTCCAACACGGGTAGGGCTGCAACAACCTGGACTCCCCATAAGGCGGTATGGCCTAGCTAGTGCCAGGCTTGATTTAGGAAGGCTGACCGTAGCCGGCATATGACTTGAGATATGTAACTAGAGGTGCCAACCAAACGGAGCCACGCCAGTCTTGACGTGCCGAAATGGTGGCCTGGGCTAGGTATAACAAAAAAAACTTGTAATAGAATTCCGAAAAGTTTACATGTAAAGAGTCAAACTACACATCTTTCATCGTAACAACAACAGAAGAATGGAAAGATTGGAGTACCGAATCAATAGACTGACCCATAGAGATTAATAGATCGGCGGCCTATACAAGATTTGATTACTTGTGTTATTGTAAAAGGAATAATATACTTGTATAATACAAGTTTCTAAAGTCTGAGTGTTTCTACCGTCCAAAGGACGAGCCCATGACGATGATGCTATCAAGAAGATGTTGAATGATATTTCCCTGATTAAGAAATTTGAGTGAAGGCCTCTCAGCCGTGTCTTCAGATTTCCAAGTGTTCTTTTTATCTTATATTCGGTCCAGGCCAGATTAAATAATATACTTGTATCATTATATTATTAAGAAATATTTAAAAATTAAATTAAAATAATATAAAATTATTAATTTTTCATAAACACATAAAGAACAAGATTTGAGAAATTTGAACTTTATGTAACAGTGATGGTGGTAGTAATATATTAAAAAGTATGTTGCGTTGGTGATGAGGAGGCGGTTGTGGTGCTTAATGGTGGCGGACATGTGGTAGTGGTTGTGGTGGTGGAGTTGGCGCGAAACTGGAGTGCTAGTGATGGACTTGCACTGGAGGTAGAGTTGCGCTGGAGGTGGAATTGAACATGAGGTCGTGGAGTTGCAGGGGAAGTGGTGACGGCAAATGTGGTGGAATGGTTGTAAAATGTTTTTGATGGTTATAGAATAGTTGTGGTGGTGATGGAGTTGCGGCAAAAGTGGTGGAGTGATGGTGATGAAGTTGCGCTGGATGTAGTAGAGTTGCAGGGAAATGGTGAAGTGTTGGTGATGGTGGTGAAGTGTTGGTGATGGTGGTGGAGCGGTTGTGATAGAGGTGGTGGAGTGGGGTTCTTAGATAAAATGAGTATACATTTTTTGAATAGTCAAATTTATACCTTTCCTCATTTAAATTTGTTGTCTATCATCTACAATTGAAAGGGAATTGATAGCCGAAGACTATTTTTCAAGTTATTCGATTTACTATTCAAAAATAAATATTTCATTCAGAACAACCCTTTCCAGTCTCCAGAGGGGAGAAATACAAGTAATATACATAAACGAGTCTGGTACCAGTTGAGCGACTCGGTGCCAACCAAAACTGAGTCGATAGACTCCATAACACAAAGTATATGATCTTCTACAAACTATTACAGATTATCTGAGCTATTCACATAGACGATTTCGCCCGAGTTTTTGTGATATATATATAGAGAGATATCTTTTGCTTCTATTATTTGAAGAAGATAACAGGTACCAACTTCTTAGTAGTCAATTGTTCTGAACAATGACTAGTAAAGAAAGCTGTCTGATTGAAGTTGCCCGGTGATGCCTGTAATTGAATCATCACTGAATTCCATCGATCCAGCAGAGACAATATCTTGTTCGTTGCATTTTGGATCATTGAACGTGAGATTCGCTACGATTCTGTCAATCGCATTTGTCTCCAGTTCCATAAGCTTCCTTTCTCCAAAGCTGAAAATGAATTCATATTTCGATCGTTATTTCTATGTCACCTTCAAAGACCCATTTTGAAAACTAAAATATTTTTCGAAGAACTTGTGATTTCGACAAATCTCGTCTGGTTTTTGAACTTTATATCGGACATGGGTTCTTTGTGATACAAAGTATGAACAATCGACCCAAGATAGGATCGAGTGATTGATCAAAATTACTCTAAAAAACAAAGGTGAGAGATCAAGGTTGAGAATTGATGCTTACATCGATGTTTCTTGGTGATGGTTCGATGAAGTCGAAACATTTAACGTCGATTCTTCACTTGGGTTTTGGCTTGGTAAATGTTGTTCTCTTGAGTTCTTGGCAAGACGGTAAAAGGAATCCCGAAAGAAAACCCGCATCTTTGGAGTCAACTACACAAGATAGAATAGACAAACCATAGTCAAATATAATGAAACAATGACTAAAATGGACTATTTTATACGTCAATATTTATACGTTATTCACCTGTGTCATCACCATTTCGAGATCCTGTAATACTGTTGTTCTAAGTGATGTTTCCTCGTCCGCGTGCTCGACTTCCATTGGATATGTGTTTACGTCATCTGGACTCGAGATCTTAAACATCGGTGCCTGAATATTTCGAACAATTCTATTGTTAGTTAATTTCATTTTTCATGAGTAACCCGTCCACTTAGGGCAAATTAAGCTCCATTCTCGTCCTAGATGTTAGATTACAAACGTCTAATGTTCTTGACAAACAATGAAACTCACCCTAGTTTCTGCAACTTGTTTTTGGTTCTTTCTGGGAACGATGAAATGGGATGAAGTATCATCATCCAGTTTGTTCCAGTCCATTGATTGAGGAGAATCATATTTCATATACTTTGAGCTTCCAAAATCACATTGATTGCTTGAAATTGTCTGAGTATCTGTAACATTGTCTGTCGAGATATAATTGACGGGCACAGTTCTGCTGTCCTCTGGGTACATGCCAATGGGTTGATATCGGCTTTTTGTGTCAGGTTGGTTATCCTCAAGCAACGAACTCCTGCATATACGAGAGTCATGAAAGTGAATATTAGCTTCTATAAGAACTTTCGATTAAAATTAACCAGAAGATATTAGATTCAAGTAAGAAATGGTTTCATACATGAACATGTCATTTTCCCAGTCTCTCTCACTTTGCCCGTCAAATTGATATCCGGACCAATCACCGAAAACTTGATTTCCTTGTAAGAACATTTCTGAATTCCCTTTTGTGTTGTTAGCTAATGACGACATAGTCATACTATTAGAGGCTTCGTTCCATTGGTACCAATCGTTTTGTGAATTTGATCGATCCATTTGATTTGAATTTTGAATATCTACCTTGCGGTGTATCTATAAAATATAACCAAGACGATGTTAGCAAACATACAAATGTTTATACAAGTTTCTCAAAATGAAGGATTTCAACAACAGATATGGTCGATTTTCAATCATCTTCTCAACGTATAAAACATATAATGCTAACATGTCAAGTATGGGTCTAACTTTAAACGATTTCTTTTTTTTTTGGCTAAATTAAGGCGAAAGTACCAAAGAGGGAAAAAAATCGAAGACACCATGCTCTTGCTAGGTGGGTTATAGAAATTCCATAGCCTCAATTGGTCATATTCAGCGTCATTAGCGCATTAAATTTAAAATTTAAAGCAAGAAACTAACTTAGAGGTGGAAATCAGGTTGGGCCAGACACCCATGGGCAACCAAAGACCAGCGCTGTCCGGGCTTTAGGTGCCCATCACCCGCAACAAACCCGGACAAATGGGCCGAGTCGGGCTGGGATTCGCCGAGTCAGATCCTACCCCAAACCCAACTACCCAAGTAGTTCTTCTAAGAACTTGTAGGGAGTAACCAAGTATATACACATACTTGACTTGCAAACTTATTAGGGAAAAAGATTCATCAATTCACCCATACCCAAACCCTAATTCATGATTAAACAAGACACTATTCAGGGAACACAATTGAAGTAATTATATCCACAAATTTGAAGTCTTTAACCAATCAAGCCCCTAAAAAGCAAGAAATAATGATTTTTGCAGGTAAACATACACAACAAAGTGAGCTACAACCAAGGAAACCCTAATTCTTTCAAAATCCCCTCTTTTAATACAACCTTTACTTAAAAATATGAGATTTTGTGATAACCCATCAATAAAACAAGCAGATCTAGACAACCCAAGTTGAGAAATCACTTCAATTTAACCTAGATACAAAGAAAACCTAGATATAAACATAAATTAAAAATACCCATTTCTCATTCATTTAAACCCAAAAACCCCTTATAAACAAAACCCATATCTCTAAATCTTAAACTAAGAACAAATTGATAAAGAAAACACACCTTTAAATCTGAAATCTTTGGTGGGTTCTTCAGAAAATTCAAGTGGGTAAAGAGAAAATTGAGAAATGAGTTAAAGAAGAAGAAGGTGATAGATAGAGTTTCTTTCTTTCTTTCTTTTTCTCTCTCTAAGAACAGAAACAAAGGAATAGACAGATAAAACTTTTTAGAGTGTTTGAGTGTTTGAGATTTGTTATTTAATATATTGTGATGAAAGGTATTTGTGGCTGAGAGAAGCTTGAAAGTAGTGGTGGTGGAAAGGGCTCACTATCTGAATCTTTTTTCTCATTGGTACATGTGGCCATGGACTATCTCAACCATGAATTAGATTTCCTTGCTGTCACTATACTTTATGTGGATATTACTAAAATTCCACCCCCCTTTCTTCTTTAACTAAAAATAATGAAAATGATTTTGAAATATCCCCTTGCTTCCTTCAAACAACTCCAAATTATTAGTATTTTCTCAAACTAGATAATGTAGATAGGGATGGTCTACAGGTGCTCTACTTACTCTTGGTCCCTCTTCATTCTTACAGTCTCTACCGACTGATCAATTTGAAGACACATGTACTGAGCCTAATTTATACTATATTTGTATAAAATTGACTTACAACAATGTCCAAAACTCACATAGACGGGCAATCGAGAAGGAATTCAAGAGCAAAAGGAGAGAGTACCTAAAGAGTCACACATGTAGACAATATAATATTAATATTTAAGATTAAAAAAATCCAATATAATAGTCGGGTTTTTTTACGAGAAGTATTTATTAAGAAATGTGTTTAAGAATCATAAAAAAATTATGTTATAGTTTAATGTTGTTAACATTTCTCTAACATTTGTGGTTATATGATTTTGTAATGTAGAGTCCTTCTTTTTAAGTGAGCAAGGGCAAAATTTATGGTTGAAAACATGTGTAGGTGTTGGGGTTCGTTATTTTTATTTTTATACGGACTCGCAAGCCATTACGTTGCACGGGTACACCATGAACACAATACATCATAAATGAAATAAACTAAATAACTACCATCTCAAATACATATTGGGTCCTAAGTGTGATATAAAAACGCTTAAACTATCCAATAGAGCAAAGCGGGAGAGCACATTTATTTCTACTTCAATCTTATGCGTAATTTAATCCAATAAAATATGATTTTTTTTTCCTTGTATAGATCAAACTTGGGAGATCCATGTACAGAGTAGTTGTCTAACCACTAACCCAAATGGCGGTGAACGTCAAATTCATTAATTATATTTCCTCTCTCCCAAATTAAGAGTCATGTATCCTTTTTTCGTCCGTCCCAAATTAAGCGTCCAATTTCTTCTCTTATCGTATTAAATTTCTGATTTTTCTAATTATACCCTTGTATTGGTGTTGACAATATATAATATATTTATTACTTATAAAACCATTCTTATTTTGGTAATATTTTAGTGAGAGATAAGAATAATTTGTGTCTTCGGAAACTAGTCTTATATATAGTGTTACTAATTCTTTTGAATTCCAAACAAAAATGCTAAATATTGATATAGGTAAAAATAAAAAAGTAAAATTTATGATAAAAAATTATATTTTCAAAATGGTACTCTTATTTCGGGACGGAAAGAAAATTATAAAATATTCACTAATGAAATGCATTATCGCCCTATTTACAATTCAAATTGTAATATGTGTTCGAGGTTTTCTTGAAGTCAAATCATAACATCAACTCTTCTTTGTTGTCAGACATAATATCAACTCAACTTCAGAAATTTTGAAGGCCTTTCCTACTTTAGTTTCACAAGGCCCTCTTAGGTAAAGGTTTTTGGTACGGGAAGAGTAATTTTTAGTAAAGGTAATGCATTAGATAGAGGGAGCATTTCTTTTTGGATGGGGAGAGATAAACATTGTTTTCCAAAATATATCCAAATTAAACTTTGGTCTCTACCCTAAACTTTTTTTGGTCAAAGAGAGAGAAACCCCTAAAACTCTTTCGAGCAAAGGGAGAGAAGCAACTAAAATGATGTTCGATCAAAAAGAGAGATAGAGACGTTGTTCGATCAAAGAGAGAAATAGAGATGATGTTCGATAAAAAAAAGAGATAGAGTTGCTTGATTTCTCCATAGAAGGGTTCATACCACTTGTTATTGCTTGATATCTCCATAGATTTTTTATGGTTTTAACATTGATTACAGTAATTTTTTTTGGTTATAATTTCAGTTGGAACCTTTGTAAAATCTTTATAATTTCGTCCATTGCACCAAAAAATCTCTGCATTTTTTGTTCCAAGATCACAATTCCATTTTGTCTATTTCTTTTGTTTATCTTCTTATATAACTGATTGACTTTTTTTGTTAAAAATTTCCATTATAACTCATGTTGGAAGGAATTAAAATTTTTGTTCATTAGTATAACAGAATTGCAATTTTGTTTCTACTAACAAAATTTATGTTTATTTGTATAACATACCGATCACTATTTTGTGCGACCTTGATCGTTTAATATATTTGCTAGGAAATGACCCAAAAACATTGGCCTAGAAAGACATAGTAATTAATTAATCATACATGATGTAACTCCCAAAGTATATAAACAAAATTAAAATAAAATAAGTTTCGCTTAACATAAATAAAAACTCATGAATGAAACTAGTGAAAAAATTTCATCCAGAACCACTAAAAAGTTAAACAAATTTCGTCTAGGGCGGATGAAAAAATGGACCAATTTCAGTCGAGGCGGGCAAAATTTATTGTCTTTTTCACCCAACCCATCGAAAATCCTTTACTGGAACAAAACTGACCTAAGAATGTCTTTTCAACCATAGAGGGAGACAAAAAAAATGATTTTTCTTTTCCTGAGACATATTATCTTCATTATATATGTCTTAGGTTAAGTCGATATATTCGTTTAAGTCGATGCCTTTATTTAAGTCAATGTTTTTGTTTAAGTCGATGTCTTCGTTTAAGTCAAAGGACTCTTCTTTCT
This sequence comes from Eschscholzia californica subsp. californica, assembly GCA_002897215.1. Lineage (NCBI taxonomy): Eukaryota > Viridiplantae > Streptophyta > Magnoliopsida > Ranunculales > Papaveraceae > Eschscholzia > Eschscholzia californica. The sequence goes on from BEHA01001545.1 coordinate 1,607,389, forward strand.
TGATGTAGGTTGCCTCCTTCTTCATTAATGGTGGTTCTTCGTCCTAAAGATCATGACGCATCATTAAAAGTTTGTAACTAAGACAAGAGTGATAGTAAACTTATGTATTTCGCAAGTTTTTTAATATTAATGGTGATGTTGATAATAGTGATCGATATTAGAGTTGGGTTGCTTATTTAAGACAAAACTATAAGTGAAGAGAATATTAAATTTATTGTTAATTTTTATTCAAGTCCTTGTATTTTAACATTTTTTATTAAATGATCCTTATAACGTTCTCCTTAAATTAATTTAGTAAAGGAAGAGCAAATAGGTAAATAGACCAACCTTTCTAACGCACTGCCTATACCAGTTATCCTTCTTCCTATACCAAAGACCTAGGTGAAATGTAGTTGAAAATCTTGAAGTCCTCATCATATCATCATAGTTTACATGTCAATTTATGGTGTTTTTGTGATGGTATTACATATATCCTTGAAGAAAAGAAAAAAAAAGATAACATTTTCTTTCCGTCACATAAAATCGAAATGGAGGAATAATTTTGAAGGCGTGTGTATCTCTTTAGTGTTAAAAGGCTCCTCTTTTCTTCACCGATTTATTTTCATATTTGTTTTGAGGGAGGTGCCATTAACACTTACACGAGACGTCTTTAAAATCATTTTCAATGGATATGCGAATATTTGTATGTGACATCACACTTTCAGCTGAGGTGGGGACTCAAGGGAGAGTGCTGTTATCAACCCTAAATTGGTTAGACACCACTTAAAACCAGTGCCCGCCTATAATATTTTTTTATGTCTGCTTATATAATTTTCTAATTTCCATATCGACCATCTTGAGGAGTTCTCTGGAAAAACTAGGGCTAGGTTTTATTTCCATCTGCAGGAAACACCATCCATCCCAAAATTTGAGCAAGCTAGGGTTCTTATATAGTGATCTCTTTGAAATATTCACAGACAGATTCAACGAGGTATCAAAACCACAAATTAAAGGGTAATTATTTGTTCCCTCAATTCTGGTTTTCTTGTTATAGTATACTTTGTTATCTATTTGACCTAGAAAATATTAATTTTTCAGTGGTTTCATCAAGTTTTTAGGTTATCTGTCAGGGGAGATGTTTAAGAACACATTTCAATCTGGGTTTTTATCCATTTTGTACAGTCTTGGGTATG
>BEHA01001545.1:1612353-1648624 GCA_002897215.1 Eschscholzia californica subsp. californica
GACTTCGATAGTTGGATGTTCCTTCATCGTTTCGAACAGTTGGCGACCATGCTAGGGCGAACTAGGTGCTCGCTTAAGCGCTCATAACAGAAAATTCAACTAAACGAGTTGAACCCTTCTCAAACTACAGCCTTGGTGCTTAAGTGCGTGTTTCATATCACAGCTCCTACCCTACCAAGTTGCTAAATGTAGGACTAGTTAGTATCCCAGCAGTTCACATCTTTCTCTGCTGGATTGGCATGAAAGTCAACAGACAAACCAATCAACTATTTAAAGTTAGTAAGGATGTTTTCCTTTCTTCATAATAGAATGCTTCATCCTAATTCTAGGGGACCTACTGGTCTACTGAAAACCAGGGATACTGAGTTTGAGTTGTAGTATCTCTTCGCATAAAACCAAAGGTGGTTGCCTTAGGTAGCACTACCTGTATTTGAACAATTTCCACTTTTCTATAAACATCAAAAGCCGCAACACCAAAAACCTAGCTCCAGTCTTCGCTTTGAATAGATTCCACACATCCCAACAAATTGTACTTTAGTACCATTTGGCTTCTGGTCTTCGATTTACATCAAAAAGGTATTCACACCAACGAACTTTTGCAGGGGAGACCTTATACTTGTGGTTCGACGATTTAACTAGCCTTCAACCATGTCAACAATAAACCTTCTTCTACACGGAAGTCATCATCAACCTCTAACAGGTTGAATTTTGTATTGGTTCCTCAATATAGAGAGCATTATTTCAAACCCATCCTTCGATTTACAACAAGTATACTACCCTTAAAGAAAATCCTAGGTAAGTCCAGAAATTGTAGTACCCTAATATAGTAATATAATATAAACTTGACACTCAAACTACACCCCATGATCAAATAATCCCTAATAAGGACCCCAAGAATTCAGATAACTCCTTATATAGTCAGGACTAAATGCATTGGTTTTGGAGCATAAATGAGCAAACTTTAGGGTTTATCCAAGTAAAAAAACATCAATTTAACATGAAACCCTAGAAATGAAAATCAAATGAAATAAAGAAAAAGATGGTAAATTTATTGGTCTTCCCCCAAATCATTAGGGTTTTACTACTTACCCATGTAACGGCGTTCATTAGCAACCTTAGCTTTTTCAAGCATTTTATCAAGATCCACTTTTAGTTGTTCATCCCATTTCACCAATTGATTAGTGAAGATTGCTCCTAAACCCATCCCCAAAACGTGCTCCCATGGATCTGTTCAATCAGATTGTTCATAATAAAAATCACCCAATTAACAAATCTAGAGTGAGAAAGTAGTAATCAATTATGAGAGAAAGGAACGTACGCCTCATGTAAGGAAGTTTACGAAGGGCGTTGGAGTACATCTGGGTTCCTAACCCTAGTAGAGCTCCGAGCATCGTCGCAGTCGCCGGCATCTTTTCTCTCTCTAGATGTTCGTCTCCGTCTTCTCTTTCTCTCTCTAGAAATCTTGTGGTTTTCTGCTTTCAATGAAATATACCAGCTCTCTCGCCTCGTCTATCCGGCAGTCACGTTTGGGTATTTAACATTTGACCCCTTCAATTTTCCAAGTTTAAGTTCACACTTTAAGTTTGTATAACTTGCTAGTTTGGACCTATTTTTGCAGATGAGAAGCTACGTTTAGGAACGTAACAAGATATATACAATCACAACGGGGTGTCAACGGGTCGGTTCCGGTATTTAACTACCCAGAGTCGGAACCTGTAAGTTGTAGCGGTTTTGGTTTTGACGATTCTGGTACCTCAAAGAAGGATCCAAAACTGGAACGTTTAAATTTCTCCAGTATCCATTAGATATCGGGTACCCATTCGGTCTTTACAAAACTATATCAAACATTTCTTGAAATAGAAGAATTTGCGTGAATCTAATGGAAATAAATATCATACACGACATAAATTCTTAAATAACCAAATATTCTGGTACAATAGTTGACGAGTATAAGAGATAAAAGATTAGGGAAATCAAGAAAGAAGAATTGAACCTTTAACCCATTCAGTCACATTTGGGGTTTATAAATTCGCGTTCATCCAAGGAAAAGAGGATTTGAGATATTTCACAACTTTGAGTAACTTTTACGTTTTAACTTTTGGAGGCTTGGTGAGTTGGTAACTTGGTGGGCAAAACCCAGACTTAAAAGAACCCTATATAATACAGGGTAGCTTTTCGTATTATATCGGGTACCCATTACCTGTTGGGTACCCGACGGATATACCCAATTAGGACCCGCCTCTTGATCGGGTCCTATCGAGTATATCCATTTAACACTTGATTTCTTTAATGGATCTGAAACCTATATCCATAACTTACCCATTAAGACTCGGATCGGTTCGGTAGTCAGGTCCTATCGAGTATATCCATTTAACACCCGATTTCTTTAATGGATCTGAAACTATACCCAGAACCAACCCATTAAGACTCGGGGCAGTTCGGTACTCGGGTAAAGGGTACCCATTGTCACCCCTACTCACAACTTTACATGAACAAATGGAAGCCCTACTTTCTCAATCATTGAGGGGAAAAAATTCAACCCAAAAAACATCTTAATTATGTATTTAGATATACAATGTTTAAGTATGTACATCTCCTATTCTTTTTTACGGTTTATTTTCTGTCCAAAAATATGATATTTACCCAAACCAATATTATACTTAGTATTTTTTTCAGGAGCAGGAGTTGGGGTGCCTTTCGAACTTTTCTAAACAATTGGTGTAGATTTTGTGGCGCCTTTAAAGTATTTTGACCATTTTAGGCACCCCATAATAAATACCTCAACTCCAGTATTTAATTTAATTTAATGGGAATTAATACATCACTATCATTTTTCTCGATTTTTTTTTGTTCTTTCTAATTTAACGTAAATAATAAGACATTCAAATAATTTTCAACATGTTTATTATTTCTTCACTCAAATCTTTTCTTAATTACAGTATATTTTTAGTAATGAGTAACTTCTTAATAGTTACTTGTTTCTAAGTTTACTTAAATAAAGGAATTATTATTTATTATTTTTAGAACTTGGTAATTTTGGTAATTAACTACATATGTTTGGGTAGTTTTTAATTGACTTAATTGTTTTTAGCTTTAAAATAGATAATATAATATTCTACCAATAGGAAACTCAAGTTCACAAAGAGAAATATTAAAAAAAAATCCCCAAAACCCTAAATTGATTTTTCCAAAAATTCTGTAGTAATAAATCTTTATTTATTTATTTATTTATTTTTTTCTATTTCACATTCTCACTCTTTATAAGAAAGTAAAGGAACATAGAAGCATTACCAAACTTCATCCACTGGTAAAGAAGAGAGCGCTCAAAAAGACATTCACAATGAGTGGTGAATTTTTTTCAAATTTGCTTAAAGATTATCTTAATGGTCATAAGCCACGTGTTTCGAAAGCTGATAAATCGCGAAAGATTAATTCTGACAAAGGCGGTGTTATTACGACTGGTTGTGGTACTGTTTCTACGAGTCGCAGTGTTCCAACTAGTCGTACTACTTCATTAAAGCCTTCGACTTCGATGCCTCCGACTACTCCATTAAAGCCGTTAACTTCTAAGCCTTCAACTACTCCCGTGAAGATTTTGTCTTCTCCTTTGAAGCCTAACACTTCTAAGTCTTTGACTACTTTATTGAAACCTTCAACTTCTAAGCGTCCGACTACGCCATCGATGCCTCCGACTTCTCCACGGGAGCCTACGACTTTTAGGGCTCCGACTACACCATCGATGTCTCCGACTTCTGCATTGGGGCCTACGACTTCTAGGTCTCCGACTACTCCATCGAAGTTTCGGGTTCATAAAGTCAGATTTCGCGAGTACTCGACTAGGCGTGTTATGAATAAATCGTTTGATTACGAGGTAATAGAATATTAGTGGTATTTCCATACGATATTGTTCTTTTGGTTGATAAAGTCTTTTTTTTGGTTAATAAACTTGGGTTAATAATAAAATTAAGTTATCGTTATTAGGTGTGTATTTTGTGGCGCCTTTAAAGTATTTTGACCAAACGATGTTCTTGGGCACCCCATAATAAGTTCATGTTGTTGATGGAATGTCAATTACAAGAAGATCGCGGATTAGACTATCTTCGTAAAGTAGTAAGCTAACAATTCAAGACTTATTGAAGCAACTAAGATAAACAAGCAGATAAAGCAGGAAATCAATGAAAATTTGGAACTTTCATGTGGAATTCTAGGTTACTTTTCTATAATCACAATACCAACATCACTTTTTTTTTTACATTTTACAACATCATCAAAGAACTGTTTCCATCTAAAGCGTGACAATATTTTGCCGATGATCATTCTCTGCTACACCATAAGCTTCGAAGAATAAGCCAAACCCATAAGACATGCAAAAAAAATCGACCCGTCGGGAAAACTTCTAAGGAAAAAAATAAGAACAAGAAAACCCGAAAAAGACTGCAAAGAGAGAAAAAAAATGAAAAAGAGAAGAGAGAAAGGAGCTTGCTTCCTTATCTGTCTGCTGTATAGACGGGTATTTGCCAGATTTTGGTGTTCTTCTTTGGATCATCAGTTAGACTGAGATCTGTATCATCTTCTTTAAATGTTCTAATGAATGTCTTTGCTCCCATCATGATTATCCTCTCTACCATGAACAATTCGTAATTGTTACCGATCACAGGATCCAAGATCTCGCTAAAGTTTGACGAATACGCCAATTTGTACCTGCAGATATCAGTTTTCAAGACTTAAGCTATCAATCAAATAGAACCGATCAAACGGAAACAATGAAATCAACGAGAAATAGGAGAAAAGTACAAACAAGGGAGATATAGAACGATTTAACTTTTCATCGCCGGATTGTTACTATGAAAATTTGTGGATCTTCTTTACATGATTAGTCGACATGGAAAAGTTTCTGTCAAGAGACTATACCTAGAAGAGAGTGGTGCAAAGAAACCAGGTGTCCTTTCATTTGAAGCAATAAAAATGGTTCGACCAGGTTCAACCCACTTGGCTATTCTGGTGAGCATAAATTCTGGGCGAGTATCCCTATCCAAATGAGGATGAAGACTCCTTGCTACTCCAAACCTGTCATTTCGAGTCTTTATCTTGTCACCTCGCCGAACATGAATAGCATCATAATCACGCAGTACCCACTTAATCTGTACAGATAGAATGGTATGAGAGTTTAGAGGTTGAGACTTGAGACCATGCTTTAATTTACCGGAGTACTTAAAAACTTAAAGTCGAATCCTAGCATATGCAGAAAAACAAGCAAAGAGCATAAAAGAAAAATTGGGGTATTCCTTTTTTCGAACGCTTAGCATCCTTATCAGTCAACATCGACAGAGTCACGTTAAATATCTCAAGAATCACGTAACAGTAGCTTCATCTGTGGAAAGAATTTACTAAAAAGAACTTCGGACAGAAAACATCTAGCATTTGCAAACAAGCATGAATAAAATGCAGGACCAGGGAAAAGTCATCAATGTATAATACGATATGTTCATGTTACCGGACCCACCTCCCAGTATATGGCACCCATGCAAGTGGACAGTGCAGAAGTTCGAGGAGTCCTCGGAATTTGACGAGGAGTGGTAAAGAGGTCACCACAGATCCAACCTGTTCTTGGACGAGGCTACTCAAACCTAGCTTTAACACTAGTAACTGTGACTACTAACTGTTGATTAAGTACTTTCAAATTATTATACAACAAACCAACATATTTTTTATGTCGGGGTATGAGGCTGTGATGGAGGACGAAGTTAAGACTTGCTAGGTTTAGATCGATGGGTTTAGACAGTTCGTTCAACTTGTAAATCTGTTCAAGATAATGTACCTAGATTTTTATCTACTTAATAAAAAAATCGAAATATTAGATTTAAGGTTTTTGCTATTATTTCCAATGTAGTAATGTGTAACTAATAGTTGTTAGATGCTACCATTCAAGTGTAAGCATTATTTATCGTCTTGGCAACAGTAAAAATAAGAAGCTGAAAATTTTAGAAGTCATTTTTCTCCAGAAAGTATTGTTCGTGTCTAACCAAAATGCTTTTCGTTTTAAGTCAAGGATATCACTATAGTTGGAAAAGATACACCAACATAACACATTAAACTTGTTCTCCATTTACAAAATATACCCCCAAGGCCAAACACTACAATTTTACGCAAAAGGAATTTGGTTGTGTGGTTTCTATTCCCTACATGTTGCATCTGTGGGAACTGTTTTATGTGGGTGCTCTCTCCCTAACTTTTGATTTGCAAATAATGGAAGAAGCCCATAAATATGGATGATAATTGAAAATATTACGAGCAAGGTTATAACAAGACGATACTACCATAGTTAAGGAGAAGTAATCACAGTTACCACACCTGTTCTGCTGCTTTTCTGAGTTTCTTATTTGCCATTGAAGGGAGAAATGAATATGGAAGTGCTATAGCACTGCGATTGTTTCGATCCTTGCACTCCATAAACCTGGATGAAAACCATTGTCAAGATATCTCCAAGAACTGTCAAGGTTTATGATTTTACACTAGTACTGTGCATTCAAATAGGGACGAGTAAAACTATAGGCAATGAAGTTCTGCCACGAATCAGACTTCTCCATAAAAGTTGTGCAATTAACAAGTCTAACTTTATCCCGTCCAACTAAATCCCAGTTGAATGATTTATAACAACTTGGACACGCTGCCATTTCTTAACTAGGTTCATCTAAATAGCTAGACACTAACTTTAAATATAAAAAGGAAGAAGATAAAATTGATAAAAGTATGAAATTTGAGTTACCAATCGGGATATATATGAAGGGAAATTACCAAGAAAGCGGGCTTGCAGTACGATTTATCAGTAAGAGATTCGAGTAGCTTTTATCTTCTTTGAGATCATTCCGACTGATTCCTTCTACATGGGCAACACCTCTAGCTCCCAACTTCATACTAGTCGATAGCACCTTATACCAAAATTTTGAATTATCAAGGATTACAGGCACAGTTTCGGACATGAGTTCCAAATCATACAAAGAGTCCATAGTACACGAGCTCTCTGTCCATCTACCAGATAAAACGCACCGAATTCAATTTACAGAAAATAATCTAAACCTTCCAACTTTTTTCGAACTCAATCTATTTAAAACTCCCATTTAATCGAAAAAATAGTCAAATTTGAATGAAGGGTAAAAAAAGAAATCCAAACTAAAAGAAACAAAACCTACCTTTCCTCTGAACTTGAGTTGCTTGGTTGATGGAGAATTCCCTTCTTATTATGTATGGGATTAATGCACATCCTTGAAGGCATCACAAAAGTTCTGCGAAAAAGGATGAAATCCTAGAATTGATTAGGGTTTCAAAAGGAAGATACAACAACATCACAAAAGTTCTACAAAAAGATTGCAAAAGAATCAAAATTCCACTCAGATCAAGCTCATGAAGAAATAACCACTAACAAGAATTGGACAAACAAATTAGCACATTGGAGTTTCAAAGTTTAGAAATGGGAAACTAGGGTTCATCTACAAACCCATTACAAGCATCAAAAACAACTTCAAATATCAAATTTCAAATAAAGTTGAAAACCCTAATAATAACAGATCAAAATCAAGAGAGAAAACGAGTGATAGATTAGAAGAAAGTACCTCTTAAGAAAGATAGCTTCTTCAAGTGCACATCTAAGACTAGACTCTTGATGACCTAAACCCTCACAAGAATCACAATGTTTACCAGGACAATCAATTCGATTTCCCCAATACAAATACTTATTATCCAAATTGTGATCAAATTTACGATTATTAGTCCTTGAAAACACTAAATTTTCTAGGGTTTTCACATTGGGGAAAGAGTAATTAGAGGTAGAATTCCAACATGAAATGATGAAGAGAATTGCCACAATTGATAACGAGATTGATAGTAATACAATTCCAGATCTGGGTTTTTTATTATTCTTTTGAGTAGCTCTGTGAAGAATCGCCATTAGAATTCTAGAGAGATAGAGAGTGAGAGTGATTGATTAGTATAATCTTAAATTCCAAATTTACTAGTACTAAACTAGTTAACTAGTAAACTTAACCCTCCCTAATTAGAATATAAGATGGTCCAATTGTCTTTGGTGCAACCGTTGGACATCCCTCTTAAATCTATGAGGTCGTGGAATCGAATCAGTTTCGGTGGAAGCAATTTGTCATCAAGATTTATCTCATGTAATTTAGTCTATAAATATAAATATAGTAGTAAATTTGTCGGACTTTAAGCATCTTTCATGTTGTTGAGCTTTATACCCCTTTCATTGACACAATTTGGGAAGTGCCTTAGAGTAACAGTAGATCTTTCAATTGACTAGTTATGGCCTTTTATAGAGAAGGCTGGCCCAATAGTTTGGGAGCATTTGATTCGAATTCCATTTGCCATGCAAAGCCATGGAACTACCTCGAAGGACCAAAGTCTTAGTAGTTATCGATATTGTTTCTGATTTTTTAAACTTTGGAGCAAGTCCAACGTGTAACAAGAGGTTTTACTCTTTGTGACGGCTCAATAAACTTACCCAAAAAGGTAAACAAAAAGAAAAGTAGAAATCACTGGATATTGTTTTGTTGGTTGTGAAAATTTTCTTCATTCACGTGGCACCGTCTAACATTAATGAGAATTTCATGTCTCAAAATTGTAAGCTAAGGTTGTGATCTTTAAGGTGTTAACATAAACTCCAAGATAAACATTCCTTTTGGGCAGACCTTTCCAATAGAGTCTGGTCCACCACCAACCTCCTATGTTGTATTGTAGACTTTAATACTATTAAATCACACTGTGACAAATGAGGAGGCTCTACCAACACTCCTTACGGGCCTTTTAGATTTGGGATTCCATAGACCTGGTTTTACTTGGACTAATAATAGATCCATCCATCACCTGACTAGAGAGCGCCTAGATCGGGTCATTTGCAATGCTGACTGGCTATTAAATTTTCCTAATGCATACCTATTTCACTTGCCTAGGTACAATAGTGACCAAGCCCCGATCCTACTTAAACTTTACTCTCAGACTAGAATCCAGGACCAGATACGAGATCTTTTGGTCCTCTCATCCTGCTTTCAAAGACTCTTTCAAGTCTTCTTGGGAAACCCGCACTAGAACCTTTTATAATAGAGTTACCCAAGTCAAAACCTCTTTAAAAGGGTGGATTCATCACACCTTTGGGGTCATAAGAAACAGACTTAAAATTTTACAGAATAGACTCCTTCATATCCAAACTAGATTACCTAAACAAATCCTTTATCTTGAAGAACTCCAGAGAACCAAAGTTGAACAAAGATATAAATTGGGCCAGGAACGGAGATCGGATCACAAAGGCTTTCCATATCTCGATGTCTCAACGACGTAACAAAAACTGGATCACTCATATACACAACTCTACTGGGGAACTCTTATCTTCAGAAAGTGAAATTGCAACGGAAATGGTAGCTCATTTTCAGAACTTATTTGAATCTGAACCGGTTGTTCAGATCCCTCAAGACCTATTACCTGCCCACAAAGTCATTTCGGCAGAAGACCTGGTCTCTATATCTAGCATACCAACTGAGGAGGAAATTAAGCAAGTGGTAATGAATATGAATGCCTCGAATAGCCCTGGTCCTGATGGACTACCATGCCACTTCTACCAACGTAATTGAGACATATTGGGAGCAGCATTGGTAAGCCACATTCAAGACATCTTTACGACAGGTACTTTTAATCCTTCTCTTAGTAACACCACTATAGTCCTCATTCCGAAGATATCCCCTTCTAGAGCAACAGACTTCCGTCCGATTGCTTTATGTAACATGATATATAAGTTTATCACAAAAATCATAGCTAACCGCATTCGTCCATTCTTAGAGAATTACATTAGTTGGACTCAAAACGCTTTTATCCCTGATCGTCAAATTATTGATAACATCATAATTACTCAGGAACTTTTACATTCCATGCGTATTTCTCATGCAAAAAAAGGGCTTTGCTTTAAAAGTTGACATGACAAAGGCTTTGACAGAGTCAATTGGTCCTTTTTAGAAACCATTCTCTTTGCCACTGGCATCCAAGGCCCTATATTAGGCCTCGTCATGCACTGTGTGACCTCGGTCAACTTTAATATTCAAGAGGAATGCCTTCCCCATCTTTCTATCTGAAGGAGAATGAACACCTTTGTGAGAGAGAAGAAAAGAGGGAGAGAGTTCTCTTTGTGACTCTGTCTAACGAAGGAGAGGGAAACACCTTCACCATCTCATCACTAGAGTGGAAAGAGTGGGAGGAGAGAGAAAGTAAGAACTAAGAAATGATGGTTGTTGTCGGTCACAACTGATAGTGGTACTTGGATGTAAATCAAAATTTCACCAAGTAACCTCACCTGTTGTGTTTTCTGTGATTCATCGTTCACATGCAAGGTAGGTATTGATTTTGGCATCTACATGCATGTTTCTCTGTTTAGAATTAACTTGTTTGGAACTAGTTCGAATTATTAGCTCGTAACCCAGATCGGGTAGGATAATTATGAGCTCTTCAGCTTTTCTAACACTCCAAATCTCTCTCCCTCTCTATTCAAAACTCTCTATAAATAAAACCCCTTCTATCTCTCTCTCTTAAACCTATCCCTCCCTCTCTCTCTCTCTCTTAAACCTATCCCTCCCTTAAACCTATGGACTACACTGGTTATTCAAGCTACCCACCACCACCACCTTTCTCACCACCAACACCTTTCAACCTCCCAATATCTAGTGGTGGCCAACGGGTCGTGTCGGCACGGAAACGGACCGGCACAACTCGTTTATAAGGCAACACAACACGGCACGGAACGTCGCGTGTCGTGTCGTGCTGACCCGTGGCGGGTCTGAGATTTTAAGCTCTCAGACCCGTCAACCACGGCACATTAGGAACGGAAACACGACACGCCACGGCCCGTGACGTTCCTAACCCGCCACGACACGCTAACCCGTTAAAAACGAGTACTTAATTTATAAAACATTATTGTTATTTTGTTAAAAGTAGTTGTTAATTGATAAAATTAATAGTTAATAAAATTATTAAGTAATAAAATAAATTAATATAGATTCTAAAGTTTAAACAAATAGCACAACATTTGACTTGAAAATTATTTAGTGCTTTCTTTTGTTACGTTTGGCAACAGCTGGCCCATTAGCCACGACTCGACACGGAAACGACTAGGGTCGCCAAGGAAACGGCACGGCAACGGCTGGGTCGTTGCTATGGGGCGTTTTTGTGCCAAGACCTTGTAGTTTAGGCACGACACGGCACGACACGGCTCAAAGTCGTGCCTGGCGTGGTTGTGGCGTGTCTAACACGCCACGACTGTCAAACGTGTCGTGTTCGCCACGACACGACCCGTTGGCCACCACTACCAATATCCAAACCCCTTATGGCAGTGATGGTATTTGTGTTTGTTATAATCCTCATTGTCATCATCATCATGTCAAAAATCTACGGGAAAAATGATCAGAGGCAAGTAGGTTGTAAGATGAATATAGGAGATATATTGTAGGATGAATATGAGTCGTTAAAATGGGTTTTGTGGTGATGTTTTTTTTTTAATGTGTGTTATGTGTTTTTATGTTTTTTTTTTTTGAAAATGTGTGTTATGTGTTTTTTTAGTTGTTTTTATGTTTAAATCAAAGAATGTGGGTGTTTAAACCTATCCCTCCTCTCTTTAACACTCCAAATCTCTAACACTCTAAATCTCTCTCTCTCTTCAAAACTCTCTATAAATACATCCTCTTCTATCTCTCTCTCTTAAACCTATCCCTCCATCTCTCTCTCTTGAACCTACCCCTTCTGTGATTCATCGTTCACATGCAAGGTAGGTATTGATTTTGGCATCTACATGCATGTTTCTCTGTTTATAATTAACTTGTTTGGGACTAGTTTGAATTATGAGCTCATAACCCAGATCGGGTAGGATAATTATGAGCTCTTTAGCTTTTCTAACACTCCAAATCTCTCTCTCTCTTCAAAACTCTCTATAAATACAACCCCTTCTATCTCTCTCTCTTAAACCTATCCCTCCCTCTCTCTCTCTCTTAAACCTATCCCTCCCTTAAACCTATGGACTACACTAGTTATTCAAGCTACCCACCACCACCACCACCACCTTTCTCACAACCACCACCAACACCTTTCAACCTCCCAATATCCAAACCCCTTATGGCAGTGATGGTATTTGTGTTTGTTATAATCCTCATTTTCATTATCATCATGTCAAAAATCTGCGGAAAAAATGATCAGAGGCAAGTAGGTTGTAAGATGAATATAGAAGATACATTGTAGGATGAATATGAGTCGTTAAAATGGGTTTTGTGGTGATGTTTTTTTTTTGAAAATGTGTGTTATGTTTTTTTATGTTTTTTTTTTTTTTGAAAATGTGTGTTATGTGTTTTTTAGTTGTTTTTATGTTTAAATCGAAGAATGTGAGTGTTTAAATCAAAGAATGTGGGTGTTTAAATCAAGATTTTGTGTTTGTAATGAAACTTAATGTAAGGAATATCCTATTCTTCTTCTTTTTAGTCAAATTGATAAGGTACTCTGTTTAGTGAGCCATACTTATTTCAGAAAACTCACAAAAAAAATGATAAACAAAAATTAGGATATATAAGATTAGGCCAAACTACACTAGTAGAACTCAAACTGTATTATGACTTTACGAGAGCTCAACTTAATCATGGCTCAAAAAGAAGACCTAATTGAATTACCTATTCTGTAAATCCCAACCCTCTTTACGAGAGCTCAACTTAATCATGGCTCAAAAAGAAGACCTAACTGAATTACCTATTCTGTAAATCCCAACCCTCATGGAAATCTCGCCGTTGATGTCTCGAGCTCATACCCAGAGGTATGAGCTCGAGCTCATCCAATCGCCCCTCATAATGAAAGCAACTTATTTCAATCAAATCATACAACTTATCTTCTACTAATTCCCGATTAAGAAATACAATAATCATATATTAAATCCATTAATTGAGGAAATCGACAAGCTTGTATAGAAGGTCAAGTATTTTCTTCTAAAAAAAAAATATATCCCCAAACACAGTTATATATAGAGAAAGAAACTCACAAGTCGCTATGACATAAAGAGCCAAAAGGCTAGAACAACTCACCTTGATAGCATCTCCCATCGTACAATTTTACTTCCAACAGCAACAAATGGCTCGAAACGAGGCTTTTTATGCTCATTGTAGTTAGGGTTGGGAAATTCCTTAGCCTTCCGCGTGCCGTTGTTTGGGTTGTCGATCGGAGGCGAATGGCATTTTCCTCTGCGAACCGGATTCCTTACCTTGCTTGGATTTTCCGCTCGCACCAGCCAAAAACTGACTTGCGTATGGGGCTTTTGCACTTTGGTGTCTCAGAATCACCAGGCTTTACCGCTTCTGGCCGCTCTGAGACTTTTGCTCGTTCATCCCCATCCACAGGCTTCTCGCTGTTAGGATCCGAAATTGTCTTGGCAGGTATGAGAAGTTGTGGCTCAACGTCATCTTCGTTCAGAAAATTAGCATGTTTCTTCTGCTTCCCATCAATAACAATCACCAAGTCATTGTTAGGTTTCAAAATGGAAGTACAGACATGGCAGAGTTCGTCCGAGGTGACAGTCGGAGGCGACTTAAGGTGGTGCTCGATGTACTCCCCACTCGTTGGGTTCTTGTGCTTCAAAACAAAGTGAACTTTATTCTTCGATCCACATTTATCAAGTCCAAACATGATTGAGTACGAAGAGTTATCAAATTTTTTCAGTTTCCGGTCACCCATTTTAGGTGGAAGGTATTTTTTTTTTTTTTGAATTGTTCAGCTTGTGCCTCGAACCCTTGACCTCTAGGTGGAAGATTATACCTCTTACCACTCCAACCAAGGGTTGTTGGCGGTGGAAGGTATTTTAGGTATGCACTACCACATTCAAGTGAAATTTCAGACATCACAAGTCAGTAAGAGACAAACATCCTGATATAACTCGAACCAATATTGACCTCAAATTAAATTTCCCATCTCACTTAGAAAACAACAAATAGAAATATATCCAATTAGGAACCAAATTAGCACTGAAAACTTTATTACAAAGAAGGAAAGCAAATAAAACAAGAGTGAGATGGGGCGCACAAGATGATGAACCCACAAAACTTAACCTAAACCTAAGATACCATTTCACTTCTCCTCATCTGTACATTCCTCTAACAACTAAAATACACATCAAATACCCCAAATAAAAAAAGAAAAAAAAAACGGCGTACAAATTTTACTCTTCTATAAGCTCTACTCTTCACTTTCGTGTTCTTGGTTGTGTGGCTTAAAAGTGAGATGTGTCATATTAGAATTTTCTCACCTTCGCGAGCGAGATATAATGACGAATTACTTGTATTGGGTAGAGTTATGTCTCATGATTTCTGCAACGTTCGTGAAGATAAACCGTGCAAGAGTCTAACAAATCCCAAGAAACTGAGTTTCCCATCTGAGTGTCGTATCCAGTCTTGTAGAACTACATGAATAGGGACTGATGGGCTAAGCCCAAGTTCCTGATGAAAACAAATCATGGCCGAAAGATCAACATTAGAGTTTACGGGCCTCCTTTTGGAAAGTTTAAATGTAAATAGAATCGATAAGGTTCAAATAGTGAGGATGATTATGAGATCACTCTAACCGAAAGCCCACAGGCTTTATCTCATCTTAGTGGGTCCCTTAGGTTAGGGATGAACCCGCATACTTGTTTGATTCTCTGATACATTTGAAAAAAATATTATCTTGTGGTTGTTGAGATGTCGCAATTGTAGCTTGTGCTTGAGGTAAAATTGTTAAAGTTTCTTCGGACGAACTTTTCTATTTCCACATTCCATATTTTGGAAGAGACTGTCTTCTCTAAATTCGGGATTCATAATGTACGGCCAAATATAAGTATGATTTGAAGTTTCAAAAAACGAAGTTGTGCAAGAAAAACATACCGAAGCAAGTTCCTCTATCATGATAGCGCGATTTCCATCTTTTTCGAACAACTCATATGCACGAAGTGCATGTTGCTCCCAACAATCCATCCCTTCCATCTGATGAACACTTAAAGCAGCAGCACAAAATTCTTCAAAATCGAACTTTCTATATTGAAAAGAATTCACCTACAAACACACACATCACGATTAATTATCCACTCTTTGTAAGCAGTACTTCTATATAAACGAAAAGATAATGGAATTAAGTCCGATCGGGCTACTACCATATTGACGTAATCAAGAACCCTCGATTCTTTCATTGCATCAGTCGAGTTCTTCATCAATGCCTACCAATTCATGCCAGTATAAGCTCGAATTAGTAAAAAGAAGAGGAAAGGGGAAAATGAACAAATGAAAGGGCTAAAACAGAACATACCGTTTTAAAATTTTGTCCGGAAATAAATCCGCTTTTATTTGGGCTCAATAATGTGAACTGCTCGCGGAAATAAGCAAGCTGAGGGACTGTTAATGTCTTTGCAAGAGCCTGCCACGATAACCAAATTAGCAACTAATCATCCAAAAGCATGAAGGTGTGGGTGGAAAGAGCAAATGTTGCAAGAAAACATACCACTAAAGCTGCTTTTCGGAGCGAAGAAGAGCAAATATAAGCTTTTACGAGCTTGTATGCTAGGATATCAAGTTGAACCTTGCTACCTCGATGACCAAACAGCCATGGATGACCTAATACCAAAATGACGTTTAGACAGTTATTTTGCCCTACCAATTCTCACATCTATGTCCATGTTCGTTTAATAGGTGAAATTAATGAAAACTCGAACTAGAGATAGAGTAACATACTGAGAGCCTGGGCAGCAGTAAGTCTCTTTCGGTAATCTTTGTTCAACAATCTCTTCACGAAGTCCTTGGCATCAGAAGATAAAGAAGGCCAAGGGGCTTCCTCAAAGCTGGGATCGGCCTTTAGAACTGCTCGGAAGATGCCTGATTCGCTGCGGGCCCAAAAGGGGCGGCTTCCAGAGAGAAGAATATAAGCAATCACACCTATACTCCACATATCTGCCTCAGTGCCATATGATCGATGTAGAACCTCCGGAGCAACATAATATGCGCTTCCAACTATGTCATTCAACCTTTCATCTGCACAAATTTGTACGAGTCTAAGTGCAATTCACAAGATTAAAAGTAAGAAAGTTAAGAGGTTAAAATTGTCATTAACCTGGCTTGACAAAGTCGGATAATCCGAAATCAATAGCCTTTAGAGGAGATGCTTCGTCTTTTGTACTAAAAAGAAAATTCTAAAGCAGAAAGAAGAAAAACACATTCAGAATCAAAATAAGTTGGATAATCCGAAATCAATAGCCTTTAGAGGAGATGTTTCAGGACAAAGATTACTCAATTTCAATAAAAAAAAAACGTCGAAGAATATAAAGAGGTTGACACATTCAGATACATAATTAAGCTTTAGAGTTATTACCTCTGGCTTGAGGTCACGATGAACAACACCTTGGAGATGACAGAAGGCAACAACATTAAGAATCTGAACCATGACATCTTTTGCATCTTCTTCCGGGTACTTCCCACCTCTAAAAACTCGAGAAATATAAATCAACTTACTACTCATCTATGAAATATAAAACAGTAAGAAAGTTGAATTCGAGCATATAACAAGTGAAGTACCTTGAGAGTATTCTATCCAAAAGTTCACCTCCTTTGCACAACCTGAGAAAGCATAAAAAACACATATGGTTATATTTCGACATTTAATTGACCAGGAAACGAAATGATTAACCTCCATCAAATACCACAAAAAAGAAATGTTCTGTACTTCTATAAAAGTTCCATCAAGTATCATGAAAACTCGAAGCAACTCAAAGGCAGAAAATATTTCATGTGATTCATGCCGAGATGGGGACGACTATGCAACTCAGAGTACTGAAATTTTTATTGCCAACAAAACCTATCTTGTAGACCAGTAGGAAAAGATTCAGTATATGGGTATGTTCAAATTTTTACACAGACGTACAATAACTGCACCAGGATTAAAGGACTAGCCAGATATACTTACTCCATTACTATATATACGCTCTCTTCATCTTCGTAAGCATCATAGAACTTCACCAAGTTCTTATGTCCAGCAAGAGCGCATAAAATTTTCACTTCTCTTCTCACATCCTCAATAGCAATAGCTGTTGTCATCTGCCAAAACAAAACCCAAGTATTCAATGAACATCGAAAACAGAAAATAAATGAAACTCCTACCCATATATAGCACAAAAAAATTGAAAAGTAGTGGATGAGGAAGCTAAGATTAAAAACATGGATAAACAAAAATGACCCAAATCATCAATTGTTTGGAAACCCAAGTCATCTGTCAAAACAAAACCCAAGTATTGAAAGCCAATGAACATCAAAATCGGAAAATAAGCGAAGCTCTTTTTCATATTTTGCACCAAAAAAAGTCGAAAAGGAGTCCATAATGAAGCTAAAATTAAGTACATGGATAATCAAAAATGACCTAAATCATGAATTGTATGGAAAACCTAAAGACCTTAGTAAGGGGTTAAAATTCATGTAAAATAAGAGTTCACCCATATCATCAATTATGAAAAATTCAGATTCTAATTGGGTATATATGATGAATTAAGGATCAAATTGAATTGAAAACAAACAAATAATATCAATTGAGTTGAGAGAAAAAAATTAAACCTTTGATTTTGAAATAACTTTGACAGCTACTTCTTGCCCTTTCAATTCACCTTTCTTCACAATTGCAGAACAAGTATACCCAAAATGACCTCGACCCACTTCATCTCCAAGTTCATACTTAAAGATCAACTGTTTAGAAAACCCAAAATTCTTATCTAAACTCAATTCAATTTCATTTCCTTCAGGAATTGAAACTTCATTAGGTTTAACAGACCCATGTCTTCTAGCAAGAAAAGCTTTGATGTGTTTAGCTGGTGAAGGAGGAGGAAAAGGGCGTTTGAAAAATCTTAATGGAGTTGAACTCACACTTGAATTAGCTGGTGAGTTCTTAAATCCACTTGGTAATGGACTTGGACTTGGAAAAGGGTAATTTGATGATGATTTTTCTGGTTCTGAATTTAGTGGGTTTTGAAGATCTTCAGGAATTGTTGTTTTTTCAAATTGGGTTTGTGGGTTATTGATGTTTTTTCCATGACAAAGTCCCATGATGATCAAAAGAAAGAACAAACAGGGGAAAGAGAGAGAGAGAGAGAGAGAGAAACAGGGGAATTGAAAACCTAAGAAGAATAATTGAAGTTACAGAGAGAAAATGAAGAAGAATTGATGAATTGAATGAAAACCCAGAATCAAGAAAGAGAAGAAGAAGAAGAAGAGAAACAAAGTTCCAATTTCAAGAAAGAACATACAGGGAGAGAGATGCAATATGCTAAGAAGAAACAACAAGGAAAGGAAAGTAAGAAAGAAGAAAAAGGAGGGGAAACTCCTTTTTCCCTTTCATTTCCTTTTCTCTTCTCTTTCTTTATGAATTTCTAGAGAGAGAAAGTATAAGCAAACTGAGAGAGAGAGAGAGAGAGAGAGAGAAAACATTAACAGCCTGTCTCTTCTCTTTCTTTAATTCCCAAACTTTTGCTTAATTAAACATGATTTTGAAACTGGGTTAATTCCATTTTGGCCCCCTAAAGATGACCAACTCACCAAAATGGCTCCTTTACAAACTTTAAATTAGTCAACTTTAACAGTCAACATAAATTTTACTTCTTTACCCTTCATTCTAAAAAACATTCCTTCATGTCCTTTTATTTACTTTCTTCATCGAAATGAGGTCGTAGGCGACGGTAGACTGACCCTCGCCAACGCTTTATCACCTAGAAAAAAAAAAATCGTCTTCTTATTCCTCTTCCACCGCCATCATATCTCTTACGTCCCTCTTTTCCCTTCTTCCTCTCTCTCCCTTCTCTCATTCGCTTCACTATTCGTCTAAGAGCAGCATCCTTATTGAAAGACCTTTTGATTCATCCCTTTGTGATACAACATCTTAAAGAAAAAACCAGATCGAATTTCATCACCATCGTATTTCTAGTAATGATCTCGTTCACAATATAATCAGTCACTAGAGAGAAAACTAGACGAATTATGACCAATAAAATCTAGAGAGAGAGCATACTAGTTGCTCGAGAAATCTAGATTAAGAATACTCAGTATGATCTCCAACTTTTTATCCATATCGGTGTCGATTTGAGTTCTAATATGTCGCCCATGATCTTGATGTTTCCTTATCCATATCAGTGAAATCGATCTCTGTCATTTCTGGTATTCATCCCTTCGTGATACAACATCTTAGAGAGAAAACCAAATCGAATTTCATCACCATCGTATTTCTAGTAATGATCTCGTTCACAATATAATCAGTCACTAGAGAGAAAACTAGATCGAATTATGACCAATAAAATCTAGAGAGAGAGCTTACTAGTTGCTCGAGAAATCTTGATTAAGAATACTCAGTATGATCTCCAACTTTTTATCCATATCAGTGTCGATTTGAGTTCCAATATGTCGCCCATGATCTTGATGTTTCCTTATCCATATCGGTGAAATCGATCTCTGTCATTCTGCGAATTTCTGCCATTCCATATCAGTGAAACCGATATCGGCCATTCCATATCAATAAAACTGATTTCTGCCATTCCACAATTAGATCGAATTATGACCATTAAAATCAAGAGAAAGCTTTCTCATTGCTCGGGTTATCTTAAAAGAGACCATTCAGTATGACCTCCAACTTCTTATCCATATAGGTGTCGATTTGAGTTCTAATATGTTCCCCATGATCATGATGCTTCCTTATCCATATCGGTGAAATCGATCTCTGTCACTCCACGAATTTGTGTCATTCCATATCAGTGAAATCGATATCTGCCATTCCACAATTAATTAGAGATCCAATATGTTCTCCCATGATCTTGATGCTTCCCCCATGTAATGGATCTCTACCATTCCTTGAATTTCGTCTGGGAGAGGGACTTCCTCCCAATCCCGTATCTAGGATTTCGGCGAAAGGAGAACTCCCTTTCATCGGAAAGATAAAGGGAATGAGGGAAGAAAAACGAGAAAGATATGAGAGGGATAAAGACATGAAGAAAAAAAAAGTGAAGAAGGGGTATGATGGAGGTGGCAGTTGTTTGGTTGTGGAAGGGGAATAAGAAGAAAAAAAACAAGTGATAAAGTCGTCGGCGATGACTGACTGACCGACCGTCGCCAACAACCTCATTTTCGATGAAGAATACAAATAAAAGGACAAGAATGAATGTTTTTTAAATTAAACGGTAAAGAAGTAAAAGGTAAGTTCAACAAAAAGAAAAGTAAAAGGTAAGTTGATTGTTAAATTGACTAACAGAAAACTTGAAAAGATGACAAAATTTAAGTTTGTCACTTTTAAGGATTCATTTTGGTGAATTTATCATCTTAGGGGGTCAAAATGGAATTAAGCCTTTAAAAAAACAAAATTTTCTTTTTGTTTTAAAGTTAATTACATTATCATTCATGAATCATATAACTAACGGCAAACTCACATAAAAAGTGGTCAATATGTGATGGAATAAACATACTATAATGTTTGTGCTTAGGTAATAGGATACCAATATCTTCATCACTTGCGTCACCGTATTTATTAGGTCATCAGCTTATAATAATTGATGTCGAAAAAGAATAACTGATCGGGTTTTCTTGCAGATTATTAACTGAATTTCAGTATCTAATATTGCATAAGAGATGAGGTAGTTTTCAGAAAAGAGAAAAAGAATTTTATGACAAGAAGATATCACATTCATAATATGTGAAAGATATACAAGAAAAAAAAATTGTTGAAAAATGACAAAGATTGTCAAATAGGTGAATATAAAATAGCTTTTTTTGTTGTTGAAATATAAAACAGTTGCATAGCCGTAACAACAACTACAAAGAAAATTACAACTAACACAAACTTAATATACAAGCTTCAATTATTTTTTTATGACGTCTAATTTCTTAATGTTGTACTTGCACATTCATTTATTGGGTTTATCTTCAGACATATTTACGTAATGTCATCATACATTTTTGTTACCTAATGTTATCTTTTCATTCTTTCTAGTAGAACATGCATCAATTACATATGCATGTGTTTTGTGTACTGTTACGAAAAAGATTAAAAATAACAAAACATATTATTTCTCTTGAAAATATAGGTCGGCCAACGAAATTGGCTACAGCCTACATGAGTCTTCAACCTCTGGTCGTCCTAATTTCTTTGGGCCAAATAAAAGTTCTCTCGAATTAAACATGACATGTTAAACTTTAAAACTTAAACATAGAAAGATGAAGATGGCACGGGTGAGAATTTATAAACCAAATAAAGCAATAAGACATAAGTATACACCAAAAAGGCCAAATCTCTTTCTAATAATCTTTGATGGATTTCAATTCTAGATTTATTGCAAGACAAATGAGCTGAAAAGAAAAAAAGAATCAGATTCAGTGGGCTTAAAAGGTTCTTTTCTGTCTAAAATACATGGTACAGGAAGCTATGATTTACATTTTACAAAATTACCCATCCCTAGTTTCGACTTAGAAATTTTGCGTTTACTTTAATCCCCATTTCGAATAGAAAAATGCAATTAACATTTATGTCATTCAGACATGTACATCTATGCCAACAACCTTTGGTTGGAGCGTTAAGAGATTCAATCTTCTATTTTAGAGATCAAGAGTTCGAGACACAGACAATTAAAAAAAAAACAAAGGGAGATGTACGTCTACATTACAATATTTTATGATTACAAAAATGTTTCAATGAAAACGGAAATTCACACAACATATATTATATAGAAAAAGATAATGTGATTGTCAAAATGTCTCTGTTAAGTGGATTACTCGTTATTTGTGGGTCTTATAATTGAATGATGTTTTCGGTCTCATATGTTATCCTACGAAATTTCCAATTGAATTAGAAATACTATTTTCATCCCATAATTTTCAGAAATGTTTAATTATTCTTATAGTAATTATTGTTTGTGAAGTTCGTACAAATGTTTAATTGTCTTGTTGTGAAGTTCATACAAATGTTTAATAGTCCGGTTAAAAACGAATCAATATCGTCTCAAAACTGGAGAAAGAAGTGGCATTGAAATAGACTACTTATCGGCCAAGAGGAGAAGAGTAATTGTCATTATATACTTAAGCACAGAGTTAAGATATAAACTTATTTTATTGTCTAACTTTCTCCATCTTTAACCTTTAGCTTCTTTTATTATCGTATTGATTAGGTACTATCTGATATTCAATATTTTTTAAATGCCGATAACAAATTCAGTTTAATATCACATACTTATCAGATGTATCTAAATATTTTCGAATAAAATTAAGTGTCACGTCAACAAAACATTCATTTAAACCCCTAGCCCTCACCTCTTAACATTTTGTAATCTAGATGGGGTAGTTTAGCTACCTATACATAACTAACCAGACTTAATCTTGCTGGTTTATGTTCAAACAAGAAATATTGTAGGTACATGGAAGTGATAGTGTAGTTGCTCCTATGGTTCTCTTTATATATATACGTGAACTAGAGACATGAACTAGATTATGATTTAATGAACATTATTAGTGTGGATCTTGAGGTGGGTTACCAACAAACCACCTCTGACCCAACCCTAATTAATGGTCTATAGTATTGATTTTGTAGTTGGTACATAAGCTGGCAAAGTAGTTGGTAAGTAAGGTGTATATAAAAAAATCCACATTTTTTTTCTTCATTATTATTTCCTTCATGATTTTTTTAAAAATTATTTTCATTACCTAAGACACTTGTTGTATTATTTGGATTCTTCTACTCTTGTTTCTTTTAGTTTTTCCTTGTGCCCTATATATTAAGCAATTTTCAAATTTGATTTTACCATTTTCAATATTTTTCGAATGAGTCCATCTTTTGTACATATATGTTATTTTTCACTATTTATAAATTAAATTAGTGTCCTCGTTATTTTTTTGTATAAGAGCCATATTTGGTTGGTATTATATTAAATTTTCGACTCGTTCTCCTATTTTCCCCTATCGCATATAGAAAATTGATTGGGCTAAGGACCTATATTTCACCTCATCAAGTATTCAAGTGAATGAAACACCGTTCTCAGTTTACCACTACAACATTGATTATTATTCTTACGTTTTTTTCCTTTAATAATTAAATTATAAATCAGTATCACGACTCCACTATCACCGTGAACAAACTATTAGGAACTTGAAGTACTTTTAGTACTTATTCCAATGCGAAATGAAGGCCAGAATAGCTATTGCATATGAAAATGAATCTATTCAATTATTACACATTGCTTGTACACATAAAATTGGATGTAGACAACTCTTTCTATGTAAACCAATTTCTAACAAAAGTGACCTCAATGGATCCAATTGTCTAATATGTCCATCTTTACCTCATTTGGTGTTATACTCAATGATCCCAATTGCAGCATATTTATCTCTATAATTGTTCGACTATATAAGACCAACCGACATAAGATCGATATCGTTTTCATGTGTTCCTTTTAGCATATTTGTTTTGAATTCTTTAAGCTCAAACTTAATTATTATTTCATCTTTTCCTTTTATTTCTTTCTAAGAGATTAAAAATAAAAATCCAAAGAGAGTTTTAAGGGACTAGACATTCCTAAATGAAAAGTTAGTGGATGTATAGTTATGGACTCAAAAACTCCTTTTTAGGGAGGGAACCTTGTAAAAGACAAGAAATATAGATAGAAAGACCTTCAAGAATGTTGTGTGAATATGATTCCTTTGAGATAAGCATATCTTTCAAGTTAAGTCATTTTGGGGCCACCCCAAAAGAAATAGATGCTTCTAACTTATAAGTTGAGGGTTCTAAAATCACAATAGAAAGTAGATAAAACAAAGGGGCTAAAAATGATGCCTCTTTTAAGAGAACCATAGCTTTGTGTAAGACAGAATTCTTTTGATTCTCCCATCAATTCTGCACATATATAAAGGTTCCTCTGAATGATATGTATAACCCTAATTTGATAAAAGTAGAATAATATATATTCTTCACTACCAAGCAAAGAAGTTGTTACATTAAAATATTGGTCATCCAACATGTAAGTACATGGGAATAGTTGTGTTTATAATTGTTAGTTGTCATATATGGAGTGTAGAAAAATATCTCCCAAGGGATCACTCGAATTAAGATTGTTTTTTAATTTGTTTTCAGACTCTATAATGTTTATATTGACATTTTGATTATCATTTTCTTATTTGAATAACTACTAAGAAAAACGTCGTCCTTGTGAATATATATTCTAAATATGTTGAACATGCGATGAATTTCTTTGACATGTTGCTTATCAATTTCGTGTATTCTTGTTCTTACTTGAATAATTACTAAGAAAAACAAATGTTAGAGTTGATTATTTTGATACATGTTCTGAGTTTGTCGAACAAACTTTATTTCTCAACTGTGAATCAAATTCGAGATCTCGAGGATTTCAGAAGTACATGTACTACCAACTGAATTAACAGTTATTGACCTGATAAATTTCAACTAAAACCATGTTATATTCACAAAGACGACTCTTAAATGGGTAGATATAATATTATATTGTACAAGTAAAATTTATTACTTTCATACACTAAAATGGTTATATGATTAATTGCAAAAAATGCGTCAACATTATTAAATTAATGTGTAGAATATATGATTGATTGTATAATTGTCGGCTATAATCAAATTGTTTTTCCTTATTTTAATGTATAGTTTGAAAAAAAGAATAAGATGCTAATTTGGTAAGGGTTTACAGAGCATGTACAGAAATCATTGACTCCAATTAAGGAGACTCTCTAACAATTCAATCATACAATTCGTATAAAATATCGGATGAATCTTGAGTGATCATATTTTATTTTTATTATTAATTAATATTAATATATAGTTGTATCTCTCTCTGTAAGTGAAAGTGCCCACATAACTTCCCTAATAAGGCCTTAGTTTCTTGGACATAGTTGGGCTTTGTACGCTCTGGCTTCTGGCCCTATTATCAAATCTCTGGACTGGGGCCTGGCTCCCCAGCTACCGCTATAGGTGTCCACCCTATAGCTACATTTAGAGAGAGAGAGAGAGGGAGAAAAATTACTTCCATTTGGATGGAAAAAAACATTTGGATTACTAATTTGAAGAAAATTTTGGTTTTTATCAAATTTTACGGCTTTAGACAACTTTTTAGAGCATCTCCAATCCAAGCCTGTCTTAGGCCGAAAAAAATACGTTTTCACCCAAAATTTTTGGCCTCAGCTCAGCCTCTAAAATTCAGCTCCAACCCCAGCCTCTCTTGAGGCCGAAAATTTGTTTATGTGTGAAATGAGTGTGTGGCGTTTTTGTTGATGTGCGAGAAACATGTGTGGTTTTTTGTATATACAAAACACGTGTTTGAACTATTTTTGAAATATTTTTTTTCCCCCAAGATTGAAAAATTATTCGGGGACCGACACTTTCATGGGATGTATTTTAATTATTAATGTGTAAGTTTTTATTGTTAATGTTGGTTTTAATTTTTTAGTTATTTTTATTTCTTAAGTCATTTTTAATTTTTTAGTTTTTTTTATGGGTTAATTCCGTTTTGGCCCCTGATTTGTGACCAACTGGCCGTTTTGGCCCCGAATTGTGTCCGGCAGTTCGTTTTGGCCCCAAGATCCACTTTTCGGGCAGTGCTGACATCATCAAAGCATGAGCAACATTTTTCTATACCTAAATTACCCCTCTGACCAAATCAAAACAAAATCCCAAGCGGTCAAATCATTCAATCCCAATTCTTTTTCCCAAGACTCTTTCTTCTCCATTTTCATATCATTTCACTTTCTCTCTCTACATTTTCTTCTTTTTTCTCTCTCTTTTGTTTCTACTTATTTTCTTTCTACCACCACAACCTTCATCTTCTCCCACACCCACCATCATCACTTACCACAAATCCATATAAAAACAAATCAGAAAAGAAAGCACTGGTTTCTCTTCCAGTTTCAATCTAATACCATTTCAACAAAAAATAAAAATCTAACAGTAGACAAGACTTTAGGAGGGGTCCATGGAGGTTACTACAAACATTACGATATTCAAGCTTTTTGTATTTGAGGATAATCGATACTGATGAAAAGAAATGGTTAAATCTTCTTCCTAGAGCTGCCATGACGAAAACCCTATGAAAGAGATAGAATTTGATGATGATTATGATGGTGAATGTTGGGGAAAACAATTTTATTAAATCAAAGTCCACATATTGGCCGCCCATCTTAATTCCCTCGGATTTGGGGTTATCAATTTTTTCCCAGCCGGTGTAAATATCCTCCATTAGAAACTATTCCCGGCCAAAAGTATAAAAAACAACTATTCTCTTAAAACCCTAAAAATGGCTTCCCTTTTCCGCATCCGTCTCAATTCTTTCATCAAGTCTCGTTATTTCTCATCAATTCTTCATCGTGATCATTCAACGCAACTCACTTATAAAAACCCCTATGTTTTGATCCACTAATCGACAATGAATATGATCCAGAAATCATTCATAGCTCTCAATTAGAAATCTACCCATCTCTTCATCATTAACCAATTTTATCCCACCATTCCACCACCATCATCATCATCAATCCCACCATCACTGCCAACAACAAATACTCAATATGAAATTTAACCATAAACCACCCATAAGTAGATCTTCTCTCTACCCCTCATAAAATACCCATAACGAATCACCACCACCACTTTTTAGTAATTGATTGGAGCAAGGCCAAAACTTGTATTACAACCTAGGATTGTTTCTCCTATAGCAATGGAGAACACCAACAACAACCTGAATCTAGATCTCATACTAACTCGGTTGCTAAAAAATAACCCGACCAAGCAATTAGTCAACATGGTATGAGGGATTAAATGATTTAACATCTGTATCCAACAAAAAGTAGAGAGAGAAAAGAAGAAAATGTAGAGAGAGAAAGTGAACTGATATTGAAATGAAGAAGAAAGGGTCTTGGGAAAAGAAATTAGGATTAATTTATTTTGATTTGGTCACAGGGGTAATTCAGGTATAGAAAAGTATTGCTTATGTCTTGATGATGTCAGCACTGCCCGAAAAGTGGATCTTGGGGTCAAAACGAACTGCCGGACACAATTCGGGGCCAAAACGGCCAGTTGGTCACAAATCAGGGGCCAAAACGGAATTAACCCTTTTTTTCTTTTACAAAAAAAAAAATTAAGGAAGATAAGATCAACCGCCCCTAATGTTAGGGGCGACTGAAGCACCGACTCCAGCCTCCGCCCCAGGCGACTGGGCCTGGAGTACCGGGCGGAGGCCATAAATTTGAATTTATGGTCTCCGCCAGCTGGGGCTGGAGATGCTCTTATGTCTCCTACTCGCACATCTCGAATCACTACCAATATTTTCTCTCGTCGCGCTATCCTCTCCTCTCTTTCCCTTTCTTTTTATTTCTTTCCCTCACTTTCTCTTTGTCAAATCTTATTTCTCTAAAATTTTGGTTATCTTTATACTTATTGTTTCTGCGAAAAGAAGGGTTCCAGACAAAACACCCGTAGACAGATACGAGAACAAATTTTGAGAAAGAAAAAATAAGGATCGTCGACAATGATAATGTACCGAGAATCCTTAGTAGCGTAGAAAATAAACAATATTAGAGAGTTTGGAAGAAACAAAATGAAACTCCACTCGAAATCGAAAATTAGTACTAAAAAGTATTATTATTTTTTTTGGAAAAGGACAAAATTTTATTCGCAAAATGTCTAAATGTTTGTCTAGTTGGACATTATAACCCAATCACGTTAAAGTTTTAGCACACAATCGCTGTTAAGATTCCGAATATATTAGAAAATACCCCCCGTTTCTCTTCATTCATACTTTTTGCCCTAATAATTCCCCCAATTTCTACTCCTAATTTCTCACTCTATCTCAACGAAATCGACCAATTTCTTCCCTACCCTCATCCTGTTTCAATCTATAGAATTGGCACTCAAACAGGTAACCCTTAAATTTTCCCTATCAATTAACTTCTCATTTGTTTTTCTTCGAGAAATGATTAAAATCAAGATTAGGTTTTGCTCTATCAATTTGAAATTTTGACTTATTAATTTGAAATAACGTTTCGTATCTAAATTACTATAGTTCTTGACCTCATCAAGTGAATTTGGTAGTAATTCATGATTTACTGTTGTTATAATTTAAGAATGAAACTCTTTTCAGCTTGATTTTTTCAATTTGATCAATTTGTTATCCTGAATCCTTCTTTTATTTGTTTTGATTAGGGTAAACTTTTTACCAATTTGAAATGCCTAACACATATTAAGTTCACCTGGAATTCAACAACAAAATGAAATGGTAGGGGTAGTAGTGATTGTGTGGTTAGAAAGAGAAATATCCACAGGTATATATAGCTTATTGGACTTGAATACACGGGTTCTTCGGGAATTCTTCATGCTCTAGCGGATAGGACCAAACTACTTATCAAAGAGGATCTTCTCCTCTGTAGAGAAGATTTTCGTTTATTCAATCTAGGACCCTCTATAGCAATCGTATCAATTTTTCTAAGTTACTCAGTTTCCTATTGATTTCGCCTTGTTCTAGCTGATCTAGGTACATGTGCTTTTTTTTTGCTTATGAATTCAAGTATTGGTCCAATTTTCTTCTAATATCAGGATTTGAATCAAATAATAAATATTCCTTTTTAGGTGGTTTACGATTTGTTGATCAATCCATTAGTTATGAAATAGCATTAACTGTGTGTGCTATCGATATCTCCACGTGTGATTTGTTGGGACATGCACTTTTACCTTTGTCTTTCTAGGAAAGAAGTTGATTTGTGGAAGCTAAAACCTCCAAGAATTTTGGAAAGAAACTACCCATTCTCGCCTTACTTTCTCGTAGTATTTGTTGGAGTTAATCCCACATTAATTGTGGGAGGGAGTGTTGATCACTTTAGAAGGCCTCACCTCTTGAGCTTGCTTTTGGGGTGAGAGATGCCCAAGACATATCAGAGCCCGTATTGCCCAAAATCTTAGGTCCTTTTTGGAGGGATAGAGAGTTTTCCAGGCGTAATGGGTGAAGAGAAAGATTTATAGAGTTAGTCCCGCCCTGGGTTTGGGAGAGAGTGGTGATCACTTTATATGTGTGAAGAAAACCTCACCTCTTGAGATAGCTTTTGGGTGAGAGAGTCCCCACGTCCGCAGTATATGAAAACTATGAGGTTACTCATACATCGTTTAGTATCTCCTTGACTGAGTATTTTTACTTGAACGTGCATTGCGTCGAATTTTTTGTGTTATATACTGTTCATTGTCAAACTTGAACTGTTGTAATGAGTTTGTGCCTTCGTTTTGTTGGTGCAGTTTAGATATCAAGAGACTTCTCAAGTACTTGGCTCTTTCGTAATACGCAAGAGCCAAGTATATAATATTTGTATTTTATGCTGAATGGCCAAAAAGCAGCAGATTGCAATATTCACTACAGCAAGTCTTCCATGGATGACTGGAACAGCTGTTAACCCTTTATTTCGTGCCGCATATCTTGCAAAAGACGGCGAGAGGAAGGTCACATTAGTGATTCCATGGTTATCCTTGAAAGATCAAGAACTAGTTTATCCTAACAAAATCACGTTTCAGTCACCTTTCGAACAAGAAGCTTATGTCCGTAAGTGGCTTGAGACGAGGACTGGATTCATATCTGGATTTAACATAAGTTTTTATCCTGGAAAGGTTAGTAGTCGTACGATCCTTCCATGTAGGATTTGAAATTACATAATGTTTGTTTTAAATTCAAGAGATCATTCTGTGATTTTCAGTTCTCTAGAGATAAAGGGAGCATTCTGGCTGTTGGTGATATTACAGAATTCATCCCTGACGAAGAAGCAGATATTGCTGTCCTAGAGGAGCCTGAACATCTAACATGGTTTCATCACGGGCGAAGATGGAAAACCAAATTTCGGCTAGTTATAGGGATAGTCCACACCAATTATCTCGAATATGTAAAGAGAGAGAAGAATGGACGGTTCCATGCCTTTCTCTTGAAGTACCTCAATAGTTGGGTTATACAAATTTACTGCCACAAGGTAGATATCAACTTGCCTGCTCACCCGTTGTCTTGCCGTTGCTTATTTTGATTAACATTGACGAAGGATCGTAAAAATAGAAGCAAATAACGTACTTTTGTGTTATTAATCTTAGATATCGAACTTCTTGTGATGCCACTTATTTTTTTTGTAGTCCTTGACAATCATCCGCTCCAAAAATTGATGATCTCGTACACTCACTTCTAACGATATTGCAGGTTATACGATTGTCGGCCGCAACACAAGATCTTCCAAGGTCCATAATTTGTAATGTCCATGGTGTAAATCCCAAGTTCCTCGAGATAGGCAAGAAGAAGCAAGATCAACAACTACAAGGAAACCAGGCATTCACAAAAGGTGCTTACTTTATAGGAAAGATGGTATGGAGCAAAGGCTACAAAGAGCTCCTCCAGCTTCTCTCCGTTCACCAGAATGAACTCATTGAACTTCGGGTTGATTTATTTGGAAATGGAGAAGACTCTGAGAAAGTTCGTGAAGCTGCTAAAAAGTTGGATCTTCCAGTTCAAGTCTTTCCAGGCCGTGACCATGTGGATCCTTTGTTTCACGAGTAAGCTCTCAAACCTGTCCCCATTTCCTTTTCTTGCTGCTTACATGCTCTTAGTTTTGTGCCTTATCTAGTAGTCAACAATTATCTAGTAGCTCAAATTGGGCTAGTTGGTCCATTAATTGCCAAATCACTTGTTAAAAATGTGTTGCTCTTGGCTAGAAATCAGCCTGCAGAGTTGGCACCTGGTGATTTAGTCTCTATACATAGTGAGTTTATTCCTATTTATACGGCAACATAATCATATGTACGATAAGAACATGAACTTCACTAAGAAAAGAGTGTTCATTGGCCAGAATGAAGTTTTGAAAGACTTACTATTGGTTCCTTTTTTTCGCCCTTTTTGTCGTGCCAGATACAAGGTGTTCCTGAATCCGAGCACAACAGACGTAGTTTGCACTACGACAGCAGAAGCACTGGCTATGGGAAAAATCGTAATTTGTGCGGATCATCCCTCAAATGACTTCTTTAAGCAATTCCCCAATTGCCGAACTTTTGAGAATGGCGATCAATTTGTGAAAGAAATTCATAGAGCAATGGCAGAACAACCTGAACCATTAACAGATAAGCAGAGGCATGAACTATCATGGGAATCTGCTACAGAGAGATTTCTAAAGGTATCTGATCTTGATCATGGTTCTAACGTAAAACAAGAAGAACCCGTGACGAAAAACTATATGTCAACTTCATTGAAGTTGCCGGATTTGAAAAGGAATATAGAAGATGCATCTGCATATCTGCATTTTGCAGCATCTGGGATAGAAGGAGCTCGAAAAGCATTTGGTGCTATACCGGGAAGCTTAGAACCAGATGAACAACAATGCAAGGAGCTAGGATTGGCTTTTCCGACTGAAAAACGAAGTTCAAGTTCATGGTATTGATGATCCGATTAAGGTACTTCCTGACGTTACCGAAACATGATTTTCCTCGCCGATTAGGTCAAGATGTTAACAATGAACATAAAAAAAATCGAAAATCTTTAGTTGCGTGTATAATGTTGATATTCATTTAGGTCATTAGTAGAGACACCAAGTTTCTTTGTTTGTGCTATTATTTTCCATATTCATCCTTTCAATCTTATTAGAATGTTGTTGTTGTTGTACTAGTGGTGAGATGATCTCGATTCATCTTTTTTTTTTAAGCTCTGACTCTGTCGTTATTCTATTGAATTCAGTGTTAACATAAAGTGTATATCTGAATAGACATAGAGATAGGTCAAAATAAAGAGAATATATTGGGCTTGGGCATGTGCCTAGTTAACTTTAGTAACTGAGCCCGTCTTATAAAATTTAGTGGGTTGGGCGGGTTTTACCCATCATCAGATTCAGACGTCCACGGATTTCATGGTGTATTGTAATTCAAAAATTTTATTCATTCTCCATTTCGGTCCCCTCTCCAGCCTTCCGTTGATGTGACGACATATCACCGGAGTATACTTTCTCACCATTCTCTCTCCATTTGCTCCACTCAAGTGATGTCGCCACATCAGCGGAGTGCTGGGGGAGAGACCAAAATGGAGGGATGAATAGAGTTTTTCAGTGTAATTTTGATGGCCTAAAATATATTTTCATTTTTTTTTTGTCATCCACATTGTCAAATCTTCCATCTCACCTCTTCTTCTTGTTTATGATAGCATGCAGAAGGTCAACAATCGGCAATTTTCTCCGACGACTTAAAAGAATAAAATGTTTCTTCACAGGTACCACCACCATCTTTTAATATAACCACAGCATATCTTTTTTATGAGAGATGAATCAATCAGAAAAAAAGAATTAGGCCCTTCCTGGTTTCTCTTTCCCTAGTCTCTTTAGATTTCACTTTGGCGACTTGAACTTTTGTGGAGAGGAATCTTTGCCTTTACGTAGGGCTTTAAAATCTACTCACACATAAAATCTAGTCAGTTCTGTGGGCACCCCTATTATCAAAATTACGCGTTCACGTCTATCATTTATCGCTGTAGTGATTGGACGTCCACTCAACAACACTTCGGATTGAACGATCTCACCGTTCGGTGTAGATTTTTTTTTTCCTTTTTTCTTTTGTTGTTTCAGTGGGATTATTGGTTGGGCCTAGGATGACAGGGAAATAGAATTTTATTGTATTTTATTAGTGTGGTGTGGTAGAACAAATAAAATGAGGTAAGAAGGGGGTGAGGTGGTTTCAGATCTGACAAAGAAAGATATTCAGTTTTCAAGATTAATGTCTGTGGTGGTGGAGTGGGACCTACTGATTCAGATTCTGTCGGGCTTCTCTTTTTCGTCATTCATTTTATTAGGTTCGGCTTTTTCTTAAAGACCGGCGCCGCCTGAACCAAAATCACCACGCAACCCATTTATTGCACATCTTATTATGTGACGCAACTACCATCATCATTCCCATTCCTTGCCCTTAAAATATCTAGGTCTTCATCCGCCACTAACACCATTCTCCGCCACCATCCAGTGTCGCCCGACCACCACCACCTCCACAACTTTCCACCACTACTCACTACGATTTAAGAATGTGATCCACACCCATTTCACAAGATGACAACAAAAAATTGTAGGAGTATATCATAATTCTCTATATTTTTCATACCCATATTGTAAGGTTTTTGACACATGAAAATTGTGTTCATAAATGTGAAGTTTGAATCGAGCTATTTGATTGAGACAGAGTCTTGTCAGTTTTTATTTAAACTTCCGATTAAATGGTTTGGCGAGTTCGGAATTCGCCGAGTCAGTAGCTTGTTCGATTTCCTTCTCTCTTTTTTAACCGCAAAAAACAGATACTAGGAATGATTCTTCCATATAAATATTTTCAGTCTTTTTTGTGGTCGTGAGATAATGTTAGTTGTGGTTTGATGGTGGTTGTAGTGGTGGAGGTTTAGTATGGAGGTGGTTGAGATTTATTGATGGTAGACTGGTGATGGTCGTGATGGAGATTTAGTAATCGTTGGGGTGGTAAGAGATTGATCTTGGGTTGTTTGGGTGTCTAACATGCTTTCTACCAATTGAGCTGAGGAAGAATACTTGTTACCTTTGATAATTTATATCGGACCCCCGTAATTCTTTCTTCGTAGACCTCCCATGAGGCCCTTTAGATCTGAGGTTGGAAACGAGACTTTGTCGGCTTGTCCCAGGGCCGACCCTATATTTGACTACCACCACAACTTTCCACCACTACTCGCCACCACCAGCAACCACCTTTACGGTTGTGATAACATGGACTATTCTACAAAATAAAATAAAAAATATTAAAATTATCATCATTTCTATATACTACGTCATATTTAGAGCGTCTAGTTTATGTCTCTGTAATCAAGTAATAGCTTAGGATGATTGTATTTTCTTGAATCTAAGTTTACACAATTCTATTATGATTCTGAACAGCGAATGAAGATAGTTACTTTCATTTTATTTTTTTATAATGATAAACGGGAGAGGCCCAAATCGAATACAAAGAATTGAAACTTGTGCAAGAAATTATTTTCCAATTTACAAGTGGATGTCTCCTCTAAATAGTTCTTCGACGAAACATGAATAATACTACAATTGAAGCACAAGCTATGTTTGAAGGATTTTGGACGACAATGGACACGAAGCACACACCTGAGAGTAAATGAGGGACTTCCAAACGGTGGTCAATGTTTCAAACAAGAAGATTAATCAGTGTTAATGGAGAACTCATTCAATAGCGCAACTCTGTTATTTATGTTAAACTTCAAGACATTAAACGAGTAAATATATTAGCAAAAATCTTCTCGGAATCTAAAGAATTGCTAGAATGATATTACAAATTCTGTCTCATTTGTATAATAACTCAATCTTTCATGTGTTTTAGTAATATATTAAACTCTTACACAAAAAGAAATTGGTGTTATGGGAAATTAGAAAATAACAAAAATTGACAAGAAAAAACGAAAACATTCGAGATTCTCGAATTATTAGGGATTAAAGACAAACCTTAATTTCATTATTTTATTCTGTCACGCGTGTCTTCTCTAGTCTCGTGTCCACTCCATCACGTGTAATCATTTTTCTATCTTAACGAAGTAACTTAAATTAACTCTAAAGTTGATTGATTTAGTACAACTAATCTCACTTTAATTTAGATAAAGCGAGCTTAACTGACATTGATTAAAAATCAGTGATTCTAGTTAGGATTCGAAGTTGGGTTGAAAATTCGACAAATTTATTATTTTGGGGAATACTAAGGGCACAAAGAATTTTTGACAAAATCTTTGACTCGATGAGTCACACGGTTAAAAGAACAGTTTAGATCAAAGTCAAACTTTGAAAATCTTTTATTTTTTAGTGAAAATGAGTCATTAAAACAAAAAATTCAAATTAAAAAACTATTGGTTCCACTTCATTCTGGGTTCGAATCTGAGACCTCTACGAGTTTTAGAGTTTATTTCGACAGTGTCAACTACTTGGACAACCAAGTGTCGACAAAGCCAAATGTAATCGACATCGCTAAAAAAAATACTATGTATTAAGGCTAAAAACCAACATACATGAAAAGGAGGGAGTGAGAATAGGCTTACGTGAGACAAGAAAAATATATAACAAAAAATATCATGCCTAAGTCCGTTTCACTAATTAACAATTAATTAGTTTCCATGATAAAAAAGCAGTAGCGAGATTTAACAAAGTAATTATTATAGGGTTGATACCTTCAGTAAAGAGAATAGATGAAGTCACACTCTTATTACAGATGGTAATTGTTTTCATTTTAATGTTGTTTTTGTTGAAATGTGTAGTACTATAATAATCTTTCACACTACTCCGTGGTAGTGAATAATAAAAGAAAATTAATGGATATACAATTTTTACGAGTATATAAAATTGACCTAAAGAAGTAATCAAATATTAGTTGATTTGTGTAATATTTCAACCTAATAGAGTCATAATGGATGACAAAAATCTCCCCACTAACTACCCAACCTAAGTGCTTTCTCACACTACCACTACATCCAGGATTTAAGGCTTATGACATAAAAAAAAAGGTTGCTCTTCCTTGGCCCATTGCAAGTGACTAATGGACAGTTTTGGTTTTCCATTTATGCTTGGTAGTTTAATTTAGTTTTTGAAATTCGCAAAATTTTTATTTGTGCACGTTTAAGAATCAAAATAAAATTAATTAGACAAATGTTACATGTCACATTATTCTCTTATATTCATTTTTTCACTTCATTTCATCTCTCCTCCACTTCATTTCTCTCTTGCTCCACCTCACTCTTCTTCTCTTGACCGAATGCTACCGACAGGGTCGTCGAGCTGCAACTTCCAACCTACGACCTTTAACTCCTCGAAAAAAATGCCTTCTTCTTGTCTTTTCTCTCTAACGAAACACTTGTGGGAACTAAAATGACCAGTCAGTCACAAACGGAGGGCTAAAACAGAATTAAGCCTACAAAAAGCCCAAGAATGGGAACAGAGAGGCCCACCAAGATAAGCATGATCTAACGGTTCAAAACAACATATAAGTTTTTTTTTTTTTTTGACGAAGAAAACAACACATAAGTTTTTTTTGGATGAAAAAACAACATATAAGTTGGTACTTTGATATTGAATTCTTTTGAAGAATCTTTCATATAACCTTGTCTAGTTGTCTTTCAATTTCCACATTTTTTCAGAACTTTTATGATACTGTTGGTGTTTGG
>BEHA01001545.1:1648940-1676702 GCA_002897215.1 Eschscholzia californica subsp. californica
GTTTTGGGTTTGGATTTGGGCTTGTGTTTTTACTCTTAAAGCTAAATCTAGTTCGGGTAAAACAGAATCAGGGTTCTTTCATTCCTGACTTGGGAAATCCTTACTTTTCAGTAATAACCAGTGATTCTCTGTTTCCCTTTTCTTCTTTTACAAGTTTCATCTTCTTCATAAACCAGAACCAGAGACCAAAGTAATAAGAAGAACAGAGTATAGTAGCTATCAAGAGTAAATCTCTTATTCTGTTTTCTCTATTTAAATCCAAATCCCTTTCTGGGTTTTCATCATAATCTGATTTTAAAACTTGGGTATCCTTCAAAATCCATTAAAAATGATCACAGGAACTGATTTATATCATGTTCTTACTGCTGTTGTTCCTCTTTATGTAGCTATGGTTCTAGCTTATGGTTCAGTAAAATGGTGGAAAATCTTTAGTCCTGATCAATGTTCTGGTATTAACAGATTTGTTGCTCTATTTGCTGTTCCTTTACTATCTTTTCATTTCATTTCATCTAACAATCCTTACACCATGAACTTAAAGTTCATAGCTGCTGATACACTTCAAAAACTAATAGTTTTAGCTGTTCTTGCTGTTTGGTCTAGGGTTAGTGCTAGAGGTTGTCTTGAATGGAGTATAACTTTATTTTCTCTCTCTACACTTCCTAATACTCTTGTTATGGGTATCCCTCTTTTGAAAGGAATGTATGGAGATTTCTCAGGAAGTTTAATGGTTCAGATTGTTGTTCTTCAATGTATTATTTGGTATACTTTGATGTTGTTCTTGTTTGAATACAGAGGAGCTAAACTTCTTATAGTAGAACAATTTCCTGATACTGCTGGTTCTATTATCTCATTTAGGGTTGACTCTGATATTCTCTCCCTAGATGGTAAAGAACCACTTCAGACTGAAGCTGAAGTTGGTGAAGATGGTAAACTTCATGTTACTGTTAGAAAATCAACTAGTTCTAGATCTGAAGTATTTTCAAGAAGATCAAATGGTCCTCATTCAGGTCTTTCATTAACTCCTAGAGCTTCTAATCTAACTAATGCTGAGATTTACTCTTTACAATCTTCAAGAAATCCAACTCCAAGAGGTTCTAGTTTTAATCATACTGATTTTTACTCAATGGTTAATGGAAGAAATGTTAATGGTACTAGTCCCAGACAATCAAATTTTGGGAACTTAGGTTTTGATGAGGAGGCTGGAAATACTGGTGGGGTTGTGAGAAATGGAGTTCAAGGTGGTGGTGGTGGATATCCTGCACCAAATTCAGGAATGTTTTCACCAGTGGGGAAGAAGAAAAATGATGGAGGAAAAGATCTTCATATGTTTGTTTGGAGTTCTAGTGCTTCCCCTGTTTCTGAAGGTGGGATTCATGTCTTTAAAGGTGGTGATTATGGTCATGAAAATGGTGGAATAGGAACTCATCCCACTGATTCAACCACTAAAGGTATAAATCAACTTCTTAATCTCATTAAGTTTTCCTTTTTTATGTTTTGAAGTTCCCCCTGTATAGTAAGCATAGTTTGATCATTTATAAATGCTTGAATTCTTTTGATGTTGATGTTACTATAGTTCCTATTTTAGGGGTTTCATTCTTGATTCATCACATAAAGTTCTTGTCTGATTATATTGATTGTTTGTATTTATCTTGTTTCTGTTTTGGGAGTTTGTTTTTTTCCTATTTTTCTTTCCTATTTTTCTTGTTTAACCTATAGCTTGGTTCTTAGATCATATATGATGTTTCCTGTTTTGACTCATTTTGTTTTGTCATGGTTTTAGGGTTTGACGATTATCACCGAGACCAGTTTAGTTTTGGAAACAAGGCGGTCGGAAATGGGGGCGAGCAACCGAACTTGACTAAGCTTGGGTCCAGCTCCACTACTGAACTACAACCTAAAAGTGGTGCACCCACTTCAATGCCACCAGCCAGTGTTATGACACGGCTTATCTTGATCATGGTTTGGCGAAAACTAATCAGGAACCCAAACACTTACTCGAGTTTGATTGGTCTTACTTGGTCCTTGGTTTCTTTCAGGTAACCCTAGATCAATCGTCCTTCGTCGAGGGCACTCTCACTCTCTATCTTCTATGTTTGAAGAATCTAATACTTGGCTATGTCAACAGGTGGAATATCCAAATGCCGGTGATTATAGCACGTTCAATATCGATTTTATCTGATGCTGGTCTTGGAATGGCTATGTTTAGTCTTGGTATATAACTATCTCTAATTCCTCTTAACTTCTCATACTTTACGAAGATCTTGGGCTATTTCTTAGTTTAATTCAATGCCACCTAGTTTGTCTCGGCCAATTTTATCACCCAAGGGCCTAGAATGTTATATTTGAAATCATTTGGGGCCTAAAATCTCGAGGATATTGCTTGTCTTTGTTGCTTCATTTTTCATGAATAACAATCATATCATCTTTTATAGGTTTGTTTATGGCATTGCAACCACGTATGATCGCTTGTGGGAAGAGAGTTGCTGCATTTTCTATGGCTATTCGGTTCCTTGCTGGACCTGGGGTCATGGCCGCTGCTTCATTCATCGTTGGATTACGTGGTGTTCTCTTACATGTCGCCATTGTGCAGGTATAAAGCTAGATTCCGATTAGCTCAATCAACTTTAACTTTCTTTTTCTTGTTAATCGAAAAAGCCTTGACATGTCATTCTTTTTTCAGCTTTATCTCATCTTTTTCAGATGTTTTATGTATCTTTGCCTTTAACTTTGTTTTTCGTCTCCAAAATCACAGGCAGCTCTGCCTCAAGGAATTGTTCCGTTCGTCTTTGCTAAGGAATACAATGTTCATCCCGATATCCTCAGTACCGGGTTTGAATTCTTCTTCATCTCTTAACTTCTTCACTTTACATTATTCATTTCTATTATCTTGTTTTCTCTTGTCTAGTCGTTTGTTATATAAGAGTTTGATTTTGGTAACCCAAGTTTAACCATGAAATTTGACATCAAGTCCCACCCCGATAGACGAAAAATGTCTATGTGCTAGTTTTTGATGTAGGTCTAGTTTAGACGAAAAATGTCTATTTGCTTGTTCTTGATGTGGGTCTAGTTCATCCGCGCCTATTTCACCAAGGTCCTAAACTGACCTGAAGTTGTAGTTGTTGTCCTCCTTGAATTGCAATTCTTGATTATGACATTGATTTTGGTTATGTTTTTATTTTTGTAGGGTTATATTTGGAATGCTTATAGCTCTTCCCATCACACTAGTTTACTATATCTTGCTTGGTCTTTGGAGCTAAAGAGATGTTTGGGAGATGAGAGATAAGGGGAGAAAGAATCAATGAAGCATGTTTTGGAAAACAAAGGATCTACCTAACTGTAAATTTTTGGGCTCCCTTTGGGAATTTTTGCCTTCTCCTAAGAAGAAAAAGTAGTCACATGGTAGAAAAGAAGCTTGAATCAAGAGAGAGAGAGAACAAAAGAGTTTAGCTTTAGAAACAGAGGAGAGATGGAGAGAGAAAAAATTTGACCGTTGGGTTTTCTTTGTTCTCTCCTTTTTTTGAATCTTGTTCTTGTTTTTTCAACTTTCTTGATTCCCTTTTTTTGGAAAAGTGAAGCTTTTGTAAGCTTGTTTCTAATGAGAATCAAAAGATGGGGGACTACTTTTGTTGTTTCTTTGAAGCTTATGAAAAGGAAAAGTTACTTTTGAGTAGTAAATTTTGGGTTTGGGTTCATCTTTGTTTTTAGACTCTTTTCATCTTTTGGAAGTGTTAGGATACAAAAAATGGGTGAGATATATTATATTATCCATTTTTCTAGGAAAACGTCGAGGCGATTAACAACCAGTGCGATTAACAACCGGTGCATAGTCGATAAAACTTCGCACTTCTTCGAGGTGTTGTGCCCATAGGTTAAAGATGGGAGATGGATTTACGGAATATTTAATTTTTAGAATGTAAAAGAAGAATCTCTTTGAACCCTAATTTGAATAAATATTTCAAATTTGAACTTGGTTGGGCTGGGGAAACTACAATCTCTTTCTAGAGTGGAGTGTGGGATTTTGGGATGCCAAACACACTCTCCTCATTTGGTTTATAATAAGTCTTTATCTTGTAAACCCAAAATCTCTCGATGATGTCTCATAACAGTATTCAATGTGATTTGGTCGGATAGCCCATAATGCAACCTATCTTCCCTCTCTCGTGTTTGTTTAAACAAAATTTGATAAGTTTTGTTTGACTCGTGGCATCTAACTCATCCTAAAATAATCAGAATTAAGAGTTTATTATCTGAAATGACCATAATAGTTATACTATCCCAGAGTGAAAAAATACAAATTTAGATGAATTCGGTAGGGAAGAAACGAAATCAGAGAAAAAAAAAGAGAGAAAAGACTTCGTAAAGCTTGGGATTGGAGTTCAAAAACTCAAAAAGTGACTTAGGGGCGACGTCGTATTGGGTCATATTTAAAATAAAACATACTCACTCTAGGATGGGTGGATTTGTGGAAGCCCAATTATTTGAAGCACCAAGCCCAATTAATATTTGAGTTTAAGAGCATCTTTCTCTTTTATACATTTAACCTCATCTCATTCTATCATTTTATTTTGATCATCTTCTGCCCTATCACTAGAGTTTTGTAAAAGAGGATTACAAAATTTATTCAAGAGGCTTCCAATTTCACTCGCCTTAAGCAGAATGCGAACATAGAGATGCAAATACGGAGAGACATCAATAACTTTGGGTTGAAGAAGCATTTACCAAATTGGTTCCATCCTCGAGGTCTTTGATTTAAAACAAATTCATACTCTTTGAAATATGCCGACTTTTCAAATAAGATTACGAATCCCCTATAGGCATGGCCTGCCTCGTGTTCCAGACGCAAATTTATACCCCATAAAATATCCAAACAAATATCGATTATATAACTCAATTATTTGTAATGAAAAAATACTCATGCATGTCATTAGATACATATGTCCCTCATATTTCAGGTTTATCATTCATTTCCTCAACAAGAAAAGCTACGACTGCGAATTGAGAAACTATATGGTTAGGAATATTTCTAACAATTATGATTTCGTGTGAATAAATATTTTGGTCGAAGCATGTGTCTGAGCGGGATTTAAAAAGAAAAATATTTAAATCTGTAACTTTCCATATGTGAATCTAATTT
This sequence comes from Eschscholzia californica subsp. californica, assembly GCA_002897215.1. Classification (NCBI taxonomy): domain Eukaryota; kingdom Viridiplantae; phylum Streptophyta; class Magnoliopsida; order Ranunculales; family Papaveraceae; genus Eschscholzia; species Eschscholzia californica. Next base: position 1,654,075 of record BEHA01001545.1, read on the forward strand.
TTTTCCTCTAAATTCCAAATTTTTTTTTTTTCTATCGTGATGTGATGGTCTTATACATACACCCGTTATTTTTTTTTTTCACAATCAAAAGCTTATTCCAGTGGGGACGTTTCGGCTTGTAGTCTGCCTCTATTTTCGGACTAAACAGTATTTATGATCGGAAAACATACTCTACCTGAAAATATATGTTTTTTCTTAGTTGTATTCCAATAGTACATATAGTGAAACCATCAAAAATCATTACCATTTGAATAGTGGGTAAATAAGGGTGTGATGGTTTGAGTTTTAGTAACTTTAACTTTATGCCCTAAAAAGAAGTGAGAGAAAGATAAGGGGGAAGCAATGATTGCAGTTTAGAGAGAGAATGTTGAGATTGCATGAGAACAAATGAGCATGCTTGACTGATGACTAGCTAGAGAACTCTTTCTCTCTCTTGTGTTTCAGTCGGACAAAAAGAAAAAAAGATAATGTCCCTGCACGCCAAACTTTGGCATGTCTAGGGAGCACGCCTTGACATTATCTGACTCATTTCATCTTTCATGTCCCACTCTCTCTCTCTTTTTCACCTATATTTAGGGTTTTCCTTCGGACCATCATTTTAACAAATAAAATCTACTAAATATGATTCTAGAACTTCATAAAAAAAAAATATGATTCTAGACATTCTTTGACTATTGTTATGGACAATTTCTTGAGATTTTGTGATTTATGTAGTGATGAGTTTGTGATTCTAGATCAGAATTTAGTGGTTCACAACTTATGGTATTAATATGTAAAGTCAATAATTCTTCCTGTCTAGATAAATCATATCAAAATTTTGGACAATTATATTTAGGGTTAGTATATGTCATAATCTTACTATATTTATAAGAAAAACAAGGCATATTGTGATAACGACATGTTTTTATAATTATAACGGTGTGGTGTATGTCATTAGAATCACATTGTATATCGTAAAGATGTACAAATACATAGTTTGCAACAGAAAAAATTACGGTTAAAATTTGGTCGTCCAAGTGGTCGATAATGTTGATATAAACTCCAAAACTCTGCAGTTTCGAGATTCGATTTCAAAAGGCCTGAATTTGTGTATCTACCGATGTATATAGTTTAAATAGTTTAAAAGAAAATAAATCTAGAAAGACGTACTCCAAAAGAATTTCTCTTACCGTTATTTGTTTGTAAAATCTGTATTTATTCTCTGATTTTCGTTCTCCCAGACTTTGGTGAGACTATTCAAGACGCCATTTTGTACGATCCTTACTATATCTTATTACAAATGTAACGAGTCATAGTCATTTGTAAAAAAGTGCTATTTTATCTAAGTTGCCATTCGTTTTTTGTACATTTAAGTAGTAAATTCGAATTTATATGTACATGTAATTTTAGTTGTTTTGCATCATACTAGCTTTTATATCTAATTTATATGTTTTTTAATTTCTTTTTTAAAAATTTGAATTCAAGTCTTCAAAAACGGATTAGAATGCAAACACATGCCAACAACCCTTGGTTAGAGTGGTAAGAGGTATAATCTTCCACTTTAGAAGTTAAGGATTCGAGGCACACGCTGAACAATTAAAATTTATTAATTGCGATGGTATTTAGGCGCTCTGAAAAGTTACCATGCCCGCCTCACTCTTAGTGCTACGAGAGAGTAGGCAATCCTCGCACATCCAGAATGGGTCTAATCCGTATTTGGTCTGGATAACACTAATTCAGACCCATCAAAGTGTCCTTAAACTAAAGTCACCCTTTGAGTCTGGGACTACTTAGTCTGAAAGCGGGATAATTTAATTAGAAATGACAAATTTTGAGAGCATATGTAAACTCGTCCTTATTAATTTCATCTTTCACATTTAATTAAAAAACACACAACCAAGGTAACAATATTTTCATCAAAAAAGAAAACCAAGAAACAATATTGAGATGTGAAATGACCAAAACACCTAGGTAGATTACCAACATACTGACATTGGTTGAGAATTTTTGGAGGAAGGAGAAGGGGGTTTAGGGTTTTAGGTCGGCAGAGTGAACTTTTACTTTTCTCCATACATCTGTTTGGTGTCTGGTTGTATGTCTCCCCTCCATGCCCTAAGTCATCATTGTCTTGGGGTATATTTGTCACTGTCTAGGTCGGTCACGCCTCTCCCGGGGGAGGGAGCTTTTTCCCCTCCTACAACCATTTTTCTTTAGCCATTTTTTCCAATAATTTTGTATCGACTAGAATCTATAATAACAATATAATAAGTCCGGTAGCCTATTTCATGGGTAAGTTTAATCTTCTAATTCTGTTGAGAATTTGATAGTTCGAACCATTGATATAAACTTCTTTTCATGAATCGACACAAAACAAAATGATATGATGTTTAGAATCTATAATAATAATATCAGAATGTTGTAAAGCACACATTGGTGGTGCGATGGAGTGTGGTGCTCCTGTTAAGAGGTTAAACACCCTCCTCTAGTGAGACTTTTTAAAGCCGTGAGGTCCAGGTGTTTCAAAGGGAACAATATAGCCCAAAAGGCTGGTCCGCACCATTCTATAACACGTTATTAACATCATTCACTCTACTATGATGTGGTCTTGGGAGGGTGTTCTGTAAAGCAATCCCTCATTGGTGGTGAGATGGAGTGTGGTGCTCCTCTTTAGAGGTTAAACATCCTTCCATAGTGAGGCCTTTTAAAACCGTGAGGCCCTGGTGTGCTAAAGCGAACAGTATCACTAGCAGCCCAGAAGGCTGGTCCGCACCATCCTATAACATAACTTAGTTTTTATTTTGTAAAATTGTTAGTGTAAACAATTTTTTTCCTTCTTCGACTTGTTAACGAAGGTTGAGAAACAACAAGACTAAAAAAACGTTCATTTAGGACCCGTATGTCACTCTATAAAAACACCTTATATTTTTGATGGAATCTCACAAAAAGATACGTGGAAAACGTGACAGATCAAAAAGACTAAAAAAACACTCATCCAGGACACGTAAATCACTGTATAAAAATCCTATCTTATTTTTTTTTATCGAATCTTACAACAAAATACGTGGAAAACGTGACGAATCAAGAAGACGAAGATCAACAATAATGGCACCATAATAAGATACGTGAATAACATGACGGATTGAGAAGGCAGAAATCCGGCGATGAACAAGAATTTAAGATATTTGGATATCTATGAAACTGAGCTTCAATTATCTTGTAATATGTTGAATTCTTTATGATCGTCGGATCTTCTTCTCAATTCATCACGTTAATCACGAAAATTATTAAACCCCCTCCCCAGCAAGTCGAAGCACAAAATTTTTGAAGTATCCGACTTGGAGATACATGACGAAAATACAGTAAAACTTATTCAACTTTACTCTTGATTTGAATTAAATCAGTTTGAAGTCTCTGGAAAAGCCGCTCCACTTGAAACGAGCGTCTGACTGCCGTGTTCTTTTTCTTGCAACTCTTTAATCTTGGATGCTTGATAAAGATAATTTAACATGCTATCAAAGCATGATTCAATTTTAACATGGTATCAAACTTCAACACAATTTTCTAACCAAAAACATAAACGGACTAAACTATGATGTCCAAGACAACAGTATCCAACACTTCAAAGACATAGTCATAAGAAACCAATATTATTGATGAGGGGAGAACAAGAAGAATCTCACTCAATACAACTAGTTGAAGAAAACCATGAGGATAAGAAGGTGCCCTACTAGTAAGGAAGAAACTATCATCATTTTGCAACACAAGAAAAGAAGAAATTTCAGCAAGAAAAAGAAAGAGAGAAGAAAATATCATCATCATCACCACATGAATGCCCAATATGTGGCCAAGACTTTCCAATAGGTCAAGCATCAGGTCATATGAGACCGTCAAAGAAACCTCCAAGGTCTCTTTACTAGTTTTATTGTCAAGAAGAACAAAGAACTAATTTAAATGTATGAAATTTAATTATATCAATCTTCAACTATCTTTTTTCTTCTCGTTCCATCACGTTATTCGCATATCTTGTTATCTCGTCTCAAATAGACAAATAAGAATTTAAGTGAACACACATAATATATAGAGAGAACTCTTTTACATGTTTTCTAATTCAATAACATGTCTTTTCTAATTTAATTGATCAATTCATTCTAAAAACACACTTTAACAAAAAAAAAAAGTAAGTTCATTCTAAATACTTACAACATTTTTCATTTTGATTTTCATCAACTCCCTTCTTATCACTACATGCATCAAAACCCTAACCCTAAAATCTAATAACACCCACACCATGCATTTTTACTACTAGTAATAATACTATTACACACACCATGACCAATTATCAACTTGCAACATTCCCCATCTCTTTTTCACTCTACCTATCATGTTGAGAGATCTCTCAAATCTGTCTCGAACTCTTGACCTCTGAGACCAGAAACAAAGTTCTCGAGAATACTCGAGACCAGGGTCTTCCGCAATTTCTAAGTTGTTGTTGTTGATGTAGTAGTAGTTGGAATTCTGCGATCCAAAACTCTTCGTCTTTTGGATCGTTCGCCATTACTATTCGAACGATCAATTAGGGTTTTCAAAGCGTCGCGTAAAAACCCAATTGATGATTCATCACAAACTTTTTGATTATCTTCATTATCTTCATCATCATCTTCACTAGTAACAAGAAGAACATTTCTAACTCTTCCACCTAATGTTGCCATTTCAGCTCTTAATGTCTTTAATCTTAATGATTTCAATGTTTCAATTAAATCAGGTAATAAATCTGATCTATCTTCACAACATAAACTTGCTTTCATTATTGATCTTCCATTACCAGAAAAATCAACACTAATTTCATCAATTTCTGATGGAAAAAGTTCAATGTCTGAAATTTCTAGGGCTTTTTCTTTCAAGTCTTTAACATGTTGAATCACTTTTGCTAATAATGAAGCTTTATCAATCTGCAAATTCAAAAAAGAAACAAAAGATTAGATCAAAACCCTAATTTATTACTACTTTGAATCTGAAAAGCTTTAAAACTTTCTCAATTCAGAATCCTGTAAAAGGGGTTTATCCTTTTTGTTTGTCGTTTCATCATTCAAGAAAAACAAAAGGTATCCGTCAAAAATCAGATTTTTACTGAAAATCAGATCGAATCTCCCGAATTCTTGATAAAATTTGTTTTTTGATCAGAACCCAGAACTCAGAATTCAGATCTATTACTACTATAAGCTTTTGATCTTCAAAACAAAAAAAATTTCATGAAACTTGAATTTCATCCCATAACTAAAAAGTTCATCATCAAAAAGTAAATATGGAACTCTGAAAATCAAAACCCAGAATCAAAAAACATACAGAATCAAAAACCCAGAATCAGAAATCTTGTTTATCATGAAATAATCAACAAACCCACGAAAAATATTTCATTTTGGTTCCATAGAACTAGTGTAATTTCTAGAGAGAGAAAGTAGAGAGAGAGAGAGAGATTACTTTTGAATTGCAAGGAAGAAGACTACGAAGTCTATTAAGATGAGAATTAATTCTTTCTCTTCTTCGTTTTTCAGCTTCTCTATGATTCTTTGAAGCAACTAAAGCTCTAGCTTGAGGTATCTCTGTTAAATCAGATACTTCAAAAGGATGATGATAATAAGAAGAACTACTACTTCCATTAAAGCTCCCCCCACCTTGATGATGAAGATGTTGATGAACTAAATCATAATTTGAAGAAGGAAAAGATCCAAAATCATCATCCATCATTAACCCATTACTACTATTCCCAATTAAAAGTCGGTAAAGTTCGGATGAATTTGATCCATTGGGTAGATTTTCAGGAATCATTTTTGGTTATATAGGATTAGGGTTTGCTTTTGTTTTGTTTTTTTTTGAGTTCTTCTTCTTCTTCTGCTAATTGAAAAAGAAGAAGTGGGTTTGTCTTTCAGTTGTCGTTGTTGGGGATTATAATATAAGGACCCATAAAGGTATAAAGTGTTTTGAAGAATTTTCTCTCTCTAGAAAGTAGAAAAAGGAGAAGAAAGAATGACAATAGTTAAGTTTCTCTCTCTCTCTCTCTAAAAATAATCTATACTACAGGAAGGGAGTGGCTTGTATGGGGACCTCTACTTGGTGTATTAAGACACTAACTCTATTGGGACATAAGCTCTTCTTGTATGTGAGTCCATTTCAGATTATATATTACTCTTTTGGGTACACTTTCAAATTATATATATGACTCCGACTCGCCCTCTCTTCTACATAGGTCATAGGGCAGGTAGCGTTATCGTATGTTGCCATTGACAGAGATAAGGGGCAAAGAAGATCGTGAAAGAGCTAAAGACGAAAGGAGGAAGAAAAGAGAGAGGAGATGCACGTGGTGGTAACGACGATGATGGATAAGATGAACTTGAAGGGAGTTTTTGAGAAGAAACAAAAATGAGGGGTTATCTTGGAGTCTCCCCTTCTCCTACGAATTTTAGATTTTCACAGTGTAGACCGAAAATTTTAATTGTTTGTTCTTTTACATAATAAGTGAAAATTACTTCTAAGTGGTGGTAAAATAAGTGAAAAAGAATAGCTCCAATCTGAAGCTTATTTTGTTCGCATTTTAATGTTAGTATCATTTTTTTTTACATTTAGAATCAGTATAAAAACAAACGATATAACACTTGCAATCGATATAAGTGAAGCACTTAGAAGTGCTAAAACCATAAACCCTAATAGTGGGAATCAAAATAGAAAAAGCTTCAATTTTAGGCGCCCCCTCACACAATATAGGTTCCCCATATATGCAACCAATGAAGGAGGAAGTGTTTTTGTTGGGCTAACTTTGGTTAAAAAACATCTTTCTTTTTGGTTTTACATTTTAGGGTTTAGTAAACTTTTTCAATGACAGAATAAACAGTTAGGAACCCTAGTCAACTAACATTTACTAACCAAAAGATGTGAAAATGTCTCACATGCTTTCTTCTAATTGAGAGTTTTGAGACAAGAGATGACTAGTGTGCAATTATCTAATTAACCATGGGATAAGTAAGTTGTTAGTAGTAGGTTATAAAACCAAACTAGTGACATATAGATTGAACAAATAATTTTCTCATATTGATTGAACAAGGTTTACATGTACTTGTACAAATATTAATCTTAGATCTATACAATCTTTACTGATATGTGATTCTACTAAAAACTAACCAACCAGGTCATTGTGACCCAATTGGACCGGGTAGGCGGGTTCCCTACCCATAATACAGTTTATTGTATTTTTATATTAGAAGTTTATTTTGGGTGGCTTGGTATGTACAAAGTTACACTGTTTACATGTCTCTAGAGCACAAAGAAATGGCTTGGTTTAAGCCTTTTCTTTGTGTTTAGTAATATTATAACATTGTACCTAGGTTTGTCATATTTGAAAAGGAGAAGAACTAATGATCCATCTAGAGTAATTTCATTGATCTATTTCATATTATTAATGAGCTACCCAAACAAGAGCTAATTTCACTGTTTAAATAGCGAAAAAAAAACTCTTGAAATGAGCTACCCAAACAAACTAATTAAGAAAATAAACAATTTAGTGGTACATCAAGGTCACATGCACCATCGTATACAAGTATGTATGTTGGAAATGTTCTATATCAACAAAAATAAATAAACGTAGGAAACATTGTTACATCGAGACCAGCTCCAGCCTCCAAGGCGCCCGAGTTATTGGTGCTCGTGGTCACTAGAGACTCAATTTCGGGTATACCCGAGTCCCCCACATACAAAAAACATACTGAATTTGGATAGTGCCTACCCAATAATAGAGGGAGAGTTTATAGGCATTCTCAAATTTGTCCCCTCTCTTCGCATTCTCCCTGGACTTCAGACTGAGTAGTTTGAGGTCTATAGACAGGATAATCCCTGGCACCCAGACTTGTCCGAATCTGTTCAAATCTAGTGCGAAATAGGAACTCTCTGAGTGCCATCGGACTGCCCTTTCTGAGGGGCTCTAATAGATTTGGCCGGGTTAATGGCAAAAGTAGGGTGCTTATAGATTGTCCCTATAATAATCTTGGAAATATTACGGGCCAATCAACGATTATTAACTGTTGAGATACAACTAGGGCTTGTTGGTCCGTGCCCAAAAGGCCAGTTGCTTGCTACGTCAGGCTCATCCACGCTGTCTAGCGAGCTTTGGGCAAGCACCTTGCGTGAGACTGCCTCGACAGCCTTGATGTGCGATGGGATTTTCCGCCAAGCCTCGCCCAGTTTACCCCACCCCGAAAAATATACTACCCACGGCTCATCGGTGCTGATCCCTTTCCCGCCCTTCCATCGAGGCTCTCTAGCAGGCTTTGCCCAAAAATTGATCAAGCACCCTAGGCGAGCCTGCCCGATAGCCTTGATGTGCGATATGATTATCCACCAAGCCTCTCCCTCTCGGCCCTGGCCCGATAAAGATCTACCAAAGGCCCATCGGTACTGGCCCGTTTCCCGCCTCTCCGTCATATGGGTATCGAGGTTTCTAATTTGGAAGTGCCCATAAAAGTTTCGCAAAAAGAAAACCTTATTCTCTCTCTCTCCTTTCTTCCTTCACAAATCGAACGACAGTCACCGGAAAAGCCTCGAATTCCGATTCACCTGAATCTCTTCCTTCCCCACCGTCGGACATTATCCCAGAGTAGAAAAATCGGAAGAACTGAACACAAAGTGGGGTTTCAGTTTGGAAATTGGCGTCTTCTCTCCACATAATGAAAGGGTTCTCAAAACCTAATTTGAAGTAAGAGACGAAGCAATTTTATTAGGTAAGGGTTTTCTTTTACTAGTAATTAGGTTATAAAATTCCCACTCTTTTGTATCAATTTTTTAGCTATTTTTCAATTGTTACAATGAAGTTGATTAGTATTTTGAATTACTTGTCAAATATTGGATTTTTATAACGAATGTTGATTGAATTAGGGTTTCAAAATTTTCTCAATTAATTGAAAATTTTGATACGGTTTAGGTATTTAGATGTTCAATTCCAGTAGTTGGTATGAAATATGAGATGGGATTAAGAAGTTTATATTGCTCTGCTTGGTATTTGACAAAATTCAGTACCCATTTATGCCCTAATTGGTTATATCTCATTGATCATATTTGAATTTCGATTTAGCCCCTATGAATGTGACAAATTATTTGAATACTTTTTTTTTCGGAAAAATGTAAGCTAGTTTGAATACTTAAGTAAACATTATCAAGGCATAAATGGGATGTGAAGTTCGCAAAAGTTCCTGGAGACAAAGTGGTGCTCTTATGATTTTTCCGGAGGACTTTCTACATTTTGAGAAACCATCCTTGATAGGTTGTCATCTCGTCATTTTACGAGGCCGAAACTAGCAATAACATTTAAACCTAAAGGAAATTATAGTAAAAGGGTAGGGTTTAACTTTTCAATAGTTTGACTAGCAATAAGTTTTCTTGATGTGAGAAATATGCATCGTGGTGGTATGGGGACTTAAATACGATATAAAAAAATTAGTACATCATGTGAAAAAGTGATATCACATAGTTTACTACTAACTTAGGTATTAAACATAAGCAACTCTAATAGTAGGAAGAACTAGCTAACAAGCGTAGACCAATTCGTTCAAGTTTTCAGACTCGAAGTTGCGTAGAAGTCAATAAGAAATTTTACGATCTTAAACCAAAAGCTATGAAAATGAGCGAAAAATCTGAATCAATAGGTAGAAAGGGAAACTTTTACTTGGTACTTTGGGTTGTGTTGGTATGTTATTGGAGGTTTCTTTACCCATGAAGGGATCATTGGGAAGCTATGCTTTAGGTTTCTCCATAGGTTTAGATTTTAGTCTTGCTCAACCACAATGTCAGGGCCAGATTTTGCCTTGTCAATTATTTTCTGCAATTCACGACAGTGATTTTCATATTTTGTTCCTTTCTTATTGTCTTGTTTATTTCCATCTTGCCTCTCAGGTCTTATGGTGTACATTTGAAGCTGAAAATGAGCACGTAACTATTTTTTGTGAGAGTTGAAAAGCTAGAGCACTGTTTTTTTCCAAACAAAAATGGGTTGCCAGTGACTGTTTTCTATCTAAAATTACTGATTTTGTGCCTAATGATATTCTTTATACAAAATCATCGTTTGTTTTGATTTGGATCTTTGGTATATTAGCTTTTATGGAAACTACTTCTCTTTATTACTTAATTTAGCTAGTGAATGTAAAAGCGCACACTATTTTCTTCCTTCGCCAAAAGTTTTGTTGCATTTTTAGCATCTGGCTTAAACAGATTGTTTTCTCAGAGAGTTGCTGGACAACCATAGAGGGTAGGTGCACACATATGGTGCTTGCGACTTACCTTTCACATTTCCATATTAAGGGTCGTTTTCAGATCGGGAAAACCACTGCTTCTCTTGGACCTAATAGAGAATTAAGTTGAGAAGGAGATTGTTGATCCCACCCCTAAACTCTGACTACCGTTCCGAGTCATTGTTTCCCAACGTGTTTGCTTGTTTCACAACATTTGGTCATAAACGATTGACTGTCAACAACTTCAAATATGGAGGATGAAGACATTGTAGATGAATCAGTGTCCGTTGACGCTATTTCTTCCAAAAATTCCTATGTTTCAGATTCAGTTAAAGACACACAGTCGAACACTTGTGAGGTAAACAGCTTGCCTTTTCCATTTTCCCATTATTCTCAAGCTTTTGTTTTGTAAACATTGTAACAATTCAGCCTTTGTACAACCACATGGGTGACAAAAGTCAGCCAATTATCATCATTATGAAACTTGATATACGATCTGCACTATTCCATGCATTTTGGGCCCTAATACACCAACACTTGTTGTCTTACACTTGTTGTGCCAACCAACTGTGGTCGACTTGAACGTTTTCAAAAGACCATGTCTTGTCAGTTTTATTAATTTAACCCTTTTTTATTGATTGTGCAACTTCTGTGTGTTTTTCATGTGTTTTCTGATCTTTCGTTGGTGTGTTCATTTGTGTCTTTGTTGAAGCTTGATGAAATGCAAGTCGAAGTTCTCATAGAAAATGTTACTGTTGTGGAAGACCCCAATTCACCGATGGTTAATGGGATAGACTCGAATAAAGAGTTTGAGACAAACACGGTATGATGTTTGCTATTGTTAAGTCTGTAGTTGTAGTAATTTAATGCTTCTAACCGATCACCTTTATATTTGACATAGGAATTTGAATCAGGAGCTGCAGTTGTTCAATGGTACCAAAAGGTTGGAGAAGAGAACACCATGGGAGATGATTTTTCCGGAGGATCCTTTGTTTCAGATTCAGTTAAAGACAGACAATTGAACACTTGTGAGGTAGAACAACTCGCGATTTTTGTTTCCTCCCTTTTTCTAGAGCTTATTGTTTCGGAGAAATTGTAAAAACCATCCCTAGAACAACCACATATAGAGTGATGAAAATCGCTCAATTATGGTCGGTATGACAGATTTATTATTAGCTCTGTGTATATTCCATGCATTTGGACCTACTGCACCAATATCGGTTGTCTCAAACTTGTTTCAGCAACCAAGGTAATCGATTTGTTCGGTGTTAAAAAAGACCATATTTTGTTAGTTTTTATATTAAACTAACTTTTGTTGGGGATCATGCGTCCAGAGTGTGAGTTTTATGCATTACTCTAATTCTTCATTGACGTTAATCGTATCTATCTTGAAGCTGGATGAGATGAAAGTCGAAAATGTCACGAAAGATGTTAGTGTTGTGGAGCACACTGAAGCATTCGCGGTTAATCAAGTAGACATGACCAAAGAATTTGAGACAGACATGGTATGACAGTATGATCTTGGGTTTTACTAAATCTGTACTTGGAAAAATGCTTCTAATCAATCATTATATCTTTACGATAGGTATTTGATTCACGAGAAGCAGTTATTAAATGGTGCCAAGAGGTTGGAAAAAGGAACAACATGGTAATCGTTATTTCGAATTCTAGAAACACAAGCATAGGTAAGGGATCATCAGTCACCCTCTTATGTGAAAGATCTGGGGTAAGCAAAAGCCACAAAAAGAAGGGCTATCAACCAAAGAGCAATGGTAAAAGGAAAAAGCCCGAAACAAAAAAATGTGGGTGTCCTTTTAAATTAAAAAGTACATGTAGAGCAACCGACATATGGACACTTACAGTGAAATGCGGGATCCACAATCACGATGTCCCGAACACACCAACAGGACATGTAGGTCCTGTGCGGCTGGAAAAAGAAGAAGAGGAGATAATAGCAAATTTGACTAGTATTGGTGTCCCTCCTCGAGAAGTACTTGCGGCCTTAAAGAAAAAGAATAAGGATAACAACGCCACAATAAAAACGATTTACAATGTTAGATCTAAACTAAGACGTTGTGACACTGAAGAAAGTACATACATGCAACAGTTGATGCAAGTATTAGCGGCTCATAACTATACGGAGTATAACAGAAAGGATCATAACTCTAATGAAGTCAGAGATATATTTTGGACCCACCCAGAAGCCATTCTTCTTGCCCAGTGTTTTCCATCGGTGGTAATTATCAATTGCAGCTGCAAAACTAATCGGGTCAAAATGCCTCTCTTTCATGCAGTCGGCATGACATCTACAGCTAAATCTTTTACTGTTGCACTTGCACTCTTAAAGGAGAACACCGAAGAGCACTATACGTGGGCTTTGACGCAGTTGAAAAGAATATATAGGCCCAGTCACTATCCCTCTGTATTCGTCACGGATGGGGAGTTTGCATTAACAAACGGAATCAACACAATATTTCCAGGAGTAAGTAATGTCATCTGCACATTGCACATAGATAAGAGCATACATGACCACTGCAAGAAGTCATTCGACAATGAGCAAACACTGGAAGAATTTTTCGCTGATTGGAAAAATTTACGCAACACAGAGGTGGATAATGAATATAGTAATGCTCTTACTATCTTTGTTTCGAAGTGGGCGAGTACTTATGGGTTGTGCATATCATACATATGTGAAACTTGGTTAGTTCAGAAAGAGAAATTTGTTCGTGCATGGACAAATAACATAAAGCATTATGGAAACACAACGACGAAAATATTCGAGAGCGAGCATGCTAAGGTGAAGGTGTGGTTAGGAACCTCACGTGATACTTATGTCACTTGTTGCGAAAGAATGCATCAGATGTTTCTAGACGAACATGTCGAGATCAGGGCCTCTTTTGAGAAGAACTTGAATTCGAGTAAGCAAGGTCACCACATAACACTGTTCAAGGATCTACAAAACCATATCGCAGTGAAAGCAATGGACTTCATGGTGGAAGAGATGAAGCGATCAGGGGGAGTTGGGATAGATCCAGTCTCGTGCAGGTACTGAAATGAAAATCCAAGTCCATCAAAGTTTATTTTGCATCACTTCATTGTTGTTTAGAACTTGATGTCGTACAATTGCAGGTGTATACTTTGGAAAACACATGGTTTACCATGTGCTCACGAGTTGGTTCAATATGCCAAAGAAGGTAAGCCCATTCCTCTCTCGGCGATTGACCCACATTGGAAGCAGTTATCTTTTGTACCCGTTGTTGAGAAGACAGACGATTTTGATTTGCTTCCTGAGCTGCAATTACTGCGGCAAAAATGGGTAGAAGCCTCAGAAGAAGAACGAAAGTCGCTTGTTCAAAAGTTGAATGATATCGTAGCTTGCAGCTCTTGAAGACATCATCACCGTTAGGGCTCACCTTATTACCGCCCCAACTTGTCGTATTCACTTCATTGTTATTTCTCTTAATCAGTTACTTTTTATTTTGTTTAGGTATAAAAGTATAGTTTGTTTAGAAATTTTTTGAGGTATTGGTTGCTAAATCTTGGGATAGACTAGGGCTAGTATTAGTCTTAACCTTAAATACATAGGTGTTTAGGAGCACCACATTTCTAATTTGATATTTTTTTGAGCAAGCCAACCTTTTACTCTTTGGTGGTTTAAATGAATATATCTTCAAATGTACTAATAATTGTTTTTGTTATTGATTTAGTTGACTAATTTGTGGTTTATAATGTATAGTAAATAATTGCATTTTATACGTTCAACGAAATTGATTACGTGGGCTGGTGAGGAGAAAAAAAAAAGTTCATTGGAAAACCACAGTATTTTCAGTCTTGAGTTAATGGACTCACACATCCTCTGAAATAAAACTACGACTGAACAACAAAAACTTAGACTGCCTTTGATCAATATATATTCACTAAAAAGTGAATATAGAGTTTTCCTCGGTTAAATTCTGCAGGCACCATATGAGCCCCAATCTGTTTTCTAGATTCATTTATTTGGAAACCCCCAAATCCAGGCTTCCTTCCTCTGGTTTTCTGGACGCCGCCCAAGTATATTCATTTATTTGGAAACCCCTAAACCCAGACTTCCTTCGCCTGGTTTTCCAGATGAAAGGTTTCGACAAAGAACGTTTCGATAAAGAAGTCCTCTCCTTCGCCTCTGAGGTAGAGAGAGATGAAAAAAAGAGATGACGATGAGAAGAGATTGATGAGAGAAGTGGGCAGAGAGTCGACCAACTACTTTGGGGTGAAAATCTGATCTCTCCACACTACGAAATTTTGTACCCCAACTTTTTTTTTTTTGTTTCCCCCAAAACATGGACCATAACCATTTCACTCGATGCGGGTAGAACTGAAAAATGACCAGAAGACGACAAGGAAACAACCGATGAGAAGGAAATCTCATTCTTCAAATTGTATTAAATGTACAGTATTCAAAACTCAAGTTGCTTAAACAATCACTGGGGTTTATAGATTATATATTTTAGTCGCTCCTTATTTGCTCAACTCATATAAATTATAGTTACAATCAAAGACATCAGTTGTTTCAGTTGCCGTTACCTTACTGGAAGACGTATCAGCAACATCAGTAGTAGTAGTAGTAGCATTGATTGGTATACCAACATCTAGCCAACCGCCCAGGTTTTCTTCGTTCTCGTTCAAGCATCCTGGATCCTCAACCCACTCACTGCCTTCCATATCCGTTTCCTCTAGGCATATCTGATCGTGAGTTTGTCTTCCTGTCTTCCCCACCATATGCCTGCACATTTTAAAAAATGATTTTAGAGAGAGAGGGAGACAGAGAGAGACGAGTTCTGTTCCTGGCTATCGCTTTACGAGCCCATCCAACGCCTCAACAGTAACTAAGCTTGAGCTTGAACCTACAACCCAGTTCCGGAGTGCAGACACTTGCCTGAGCGATGTGAGACCCGAAAACTACGATTGTATGTCCCAACCATGTGGCATACCGGAAGGGGCAGAAGAGAAACTGTTTCCCCTCCACCCAACAAGATAAGAAAAAGTACCTTTTTTGAAGCTGCAAGTTATAGTGGACAAAGATGAGCTCATCCTGCCTTTCACGCTCTAAACTATTTTTACTTTTCAAGTGGATTTGCTCAAAAGTTCGCCACTTCTTGTCACAATATGGCGTCGCGCTGCATGTTTGACTTAAGATTCTGATGGCGAGTCGTTGCAGATCGGAATAATCCGTGGCATAGAGCGACCACCATGTAGCTATAGACGAAGAAAAAGTAGTATCACTTAGTCCACTTAAAAAATTATACATTCCAAGTTTCCACCCACCCTACCCTACCACCGAATAAAAGTTCCAAATCAAAAGAAAAGCACTTTTTACAGAAAGGGTAAAAGCTTACCAGGGGCTAATGACTCTCGGCCTCGTATTGCCACAGGCCGACTGAAATCCCCAACTGCATCTGAATAGAAAGTTGTCTGCTTTGTTATCATATCTTGGGAACTAAAGTTAGGTTCTAAGCCCTCAATACAGTCAAGTAAGCCCTTCCAGATCACCTTGTTAATGGAGAAATTAGGGCTATAAAATATCGACGGGTTTAGATAATATGCTGCTGCATGGAGAGGGCTATGAAGTTCTTCTTCCCATATCTTCTGAATGACTTTCAAGTAAGGCAAATAGTCTGATTCCTTGTTATCGAACACATCGATAATGATTTTCTTTGCCTTATCCATAGCATCATATAGGAATCCCATTGAAGGTCTTTCTCCACTACAAGCTAACTCTAGTACACTAAGAAGAGGTTTTGAAACCTTTGAAGTTTGAGTACATTGTGACCAGAATAATGGGTCTAACACAGTTTCTGTAACTTCAAGTCCTGATCTTTGCTTAGAGAAAGCTGAATCTATCCAATCAGTACTGGTAAACATCTGATGGAGTGAATCCTTCAAAGACACGATAGTTTGAAGTGTTGAGAAGTCCGAAGCGAACCTTGTAACAGCTGGTGTAAGAACATCTCTTCCATTCGTTCTTTTTTTCATCAAATCAAGTACCCATGACTGATTATATATGAATTGACATATTTTTTTTGCTTTTGTCAATCCTTCTTTCACTTCGTTGAATTTACTCATTTCTTCGAGCATTAACTCGATACATTGCACAGCACAAGCACTCCAGAAAAATGTCTTGTATTTGTCCATTAACATCTTCCCTGCTGTCTTATAGTTCGGCGTAATGTCTGTTATAAAATTTACAATGTTCTTTGGACCCACCTCTTGAACTACACTGTCGAATAGATTCACAAGTGTTTCGGGAGACTTTGAAATCTCGGACGCATCTGCAGATTTAAGGAATACGGTACCTTTGGAAGAATACACGTAAAAGTTTATAACAGTATCACCACTTCTGTTTGTCCACTTATCAGCCATAACCGAGCATCCAGTTACCTCCCATGACTTTTTCAGTTCTTGACAGAGATCACTTACTTCTCTGGTATTATTCTTTAACAAATCACCTCTCAAAGAAATATATGAAGGCATCTTATACCCAGGGCCCACTGCTGTGATTGCATCGGCTATCTGCTGGAAATACGGCGAATTTGCTGCACTTAATGGTATTCCGGCTTCATACATGAACTTTGCAACAGCCATATCGGCTTGATCGATACTTTCTTGGGACGGCAAAGCAAGGTTCTGGGAAGAAGGTGGGCAGGTTGATGTACTAGGTGGAATAACTTGCTTCCTTTGCCGTCTTCTTCTTCTCTTTCCAGAGGTTCCTTCATCCCACTCTCTTCCACTTTTACCATTATTCATTGTCGGAGAAGCTAACATTAGGTTTCTTTGAACATCACCGTTAGTTTCTTCTTCTCTGCCATCTGAACATTTTTGCTTCTTAATCCTCTCCGAGACTTTTAAATCTAAATGTTGATGCATTTGTGCTCTGACATCATCGGGAACTTTATCACACGGGGTTATATTTCCTCTTTCCCCAGCTAAATGTTGCTTCAGTCTGGAAATTCCACCGCCGAGGATTATCTTATGACAGTATTTGCACTTGATCTTTTGTTGATCTCCATTTACCATTATCCCATGAACCCAACCAAGGTCAGTGGCTCTTGGGGGTGCTGTACCCTTCAATGAATCACAAATCGAAAGATAAAGAACAAGAAGCATATGACATGAAAGATTCGACAACAAAAACAACAGAAAGAAAAAGTACAGAAGCTAGCGATGTGGGGACATGAGAACGGAGGATATGAAAAGAAAAATTTATAAGATGGAACTCACTTGTTCATTGTTGCATTGCTCATCTGTATAGAGATCGTACATCTCCTGATTCAATACCATAGGATGGTCCTCGTCTGAAAATAGATATGCAACCACAAACATATAAGTTGTAAGGTAATCGAATATCAAGTCAGAATGAGATGGTGGATTGGTGGTACTGAAGTACTGTTGGTCTTTTCCTAAGTTAGATCTGAAATCTGACTTGATCTCTGAAAAATATGGCTTGATCTCTGAATTGACTTTATAGAGAATGTGCAAACTAACTGTAATGCTTTCATACGAAAATCCAATCAAATAACATACTTTTATGTAGTTTTAATGATTTAACATGATGTTCTAAATCTCACGTAATGCGTTTATGCATCATCCAGATTTAGGAGACGGTTACATACACTGAGACTACTAACAAAATACTTCCGGACAGATTCATATTCATAGATGGACTATCTAGAGCAAGAATAACTTAGACGAATAAGCAAACTTAAACCCTCATATTCGATTTTTTTATGGATATCATAAAATACGTAAAC
Organism: Eschscholzia californica subsp. californica; assembly: GCA_002897215.1. NCBI lineage: Eukaryota > Viridiplantae > Streptophyta > Magnoliopsida > Ranunculales > Papaveraceae > Eschscholzia > Eschscholzia californica. The sequence continues at coordinate 1,672,109 of BEHA01001545.1, forward strand.
ATAAAATAGAACCACTTCACTATACACCATTCTGCATGTTTTCAAGTCTAAAGTTTGTGCTATAATTATGTCACCGAATAAACTATATCCGAGGAACTTCACATTAGGCTGGCTATATACCACAAACAAAAGTGATTTTTAAAAAGGCATTTTTCTGCCTCAATGTTGTTTTCTTTGACAACGCCAGGCGCTATCTCAATGCATTATAGAGGGTGTGCGTTCAATTTCTGCATTTTAATGTAGTATTCCACAAAATAATAGTATTTCATTCTGTTAATACTATACTTTATCAAATTTGTTTGTAGTACTTCAACATTCAATCATAAAGTTTAAGAGAATGCTTTTCTTGGATTGGTCACTTCTACCATGTTGGCTATTCTACAAGTTAAAGGAAAAGATAGGAAAGGAGTGAAATTGTCGTCACTTGCCACTTGATCTGTCACTTCAAATGACAACTAACTGCTTTGATGCAGTACACTTGCCATAGAGAGGCGGAAGTTTTAATGCAGTACACATATATTTTGACCTTGAGGCATGCACATCGCTGCACATCTCATGCACCAACATTAAACAAAAGGTATAAAATAGTTACAGGAATAGATGAAGATGACACACCATTTGATATTGGTAGACGACCTTCTTCCGCTTCTTGTGAATTCCGCAAGCTCTCTAGTTTAGCAGGTACAATATCTTGATATGATTCGCTTGACTCAACGCCTTTCTCGTAATATGACAGCTCATTCAAAGGTTCAGCATATACTACTTTCCGTTTCTTTTCTGTCATTTTTCTTGTTTCCCAAGCAACCAAGTGTTTTTCTATGAGATCTTTTACTTCTGGAGGGACTGCTTCACAACCCTTTATTTCGCCCCTTCTACTAGCCAAGTGTTTTTTAAAGCGAGTAACACCTCCAATCATGATTCTATGGCAATAATTACATTGAACATGGTGCCTATGACCCTCTATCATTTTACCATGTTGCCACCCAATGTCTCTAGCTCGCGACATTTCGTTAGCCACAGTCCCACAGCGTATGAAACCTAAAATCTGCACTGTCCATGGTAACAAAAGAAACCAACAAATACATATTCAGAATCTAAAATGTAATATACAAGTGACATAATCCAATTGAAGAAAACCTATTCCTGTTCATTTCGACTTCACTTTCGAAAGCTTGAATGAAAACCAGAGCCTGGTCTTATTTTACAAAGTTTGGTACAAAACCTCAAGGTTTTGTATGGATTTCTACATGACAAAGTGGTTTTACCTCCCTTATAAGGTGACATAGAACCAACTCATTCACTAATATTCCTAGGGATCTTTTCCCATGTAATTAGCGGCACGGGACGTTTTTCTTTTCTCCGACTCGTCAACGAGCAACACCATAACGATGCTTTATATTCATAGGAAATTTTATATGCACACACCTTTTTTGTTGTAGGCTCACACATTTCCCTTGACTTGGACAAGAAAACCTAGATGTGTGTGCATATTACGAAAACGGCGTAAAATTACCATCGATATTGCCTCTGCTTTTGCTACACAAGTCGAAGCCTCAATAGGTATAGGGTTTTGTTTCTGACAAAGGCACCAGGAGCCCATCCAAATTTAGAAGAAAATTTTGATATCTAAAAATGATTTATATGATTATAGAAGAAAATTTAGAAATATAGTGGGAAAATGAGTCATAATGTGACAAGAAACAAAGATGGTTTGCAGGGGTGATGCTAGTAAGGGGCTTGTGGGGCACGTGCCCCCACAAGCCCAAATTATGCTTCCCCTGCTAATTTGTTTAGTTTTGTTTTTTCTCCCAGTGACAAAGCCACATGTATTATTACCTATGTAGTTGGTCTCGGCCGAGACGGCCGAGAATCTCGGGTCTCGTCTCAGTCTCGACCCTCTCCTGAGACGAGGCTCGGCCGAGATTCTGAGTTTGATTACTTAGTAATAAGTTTAACTAAACCCACTAATAAGCTCAAAAATCTAAAATAACAAAACCGAAAAACATCTCCGACCTTTACACCCCCAAAACCACCTGATACCATACTCCAAAGCACGGTCCCTAAGAATTTCTCACATTTCATCATTGAATACTTTTTGTTTGTCATTTGGGGTCCTCGTTTAATTTCTTTCCATTATGAAAACAGAAGTGAGTACGTAATTTTGTTTTGTATTATTTATCTCAACAACGTTCATTTGTAGATCATAATTGGTTAAAATTTTACCCATTTTAAATTAAACTTCCATCCGACCTTTCTTGTCGTTTGTTTTACCAATGTTTCTTAGAAGAATATGATCACAGTAAATAATAACCCATAAATGGTATTTTCTGTAGAAATAGTATTCTTGCTCATTTCGACGATCCACCGTTACAGAAGAAACAGTTCGGGAATTACCAAATATGAGACTATAGAAATGCATTTGTGGAGGTACATTTTAAAAGATAGTTTTGAACTTGATTTATTATTACATAAACATCAAACGGATGAAATGAAGACTCATCTTGATTTATTAAAGAGACAAAATAATATTTCTTGTTCGATTTACTTGGTCTTAGCATTAACGCTAGCTACCCGCTTATTAACGAAATGTATATTCCTACTATAAAGATTGTCAAAATTTGATAATCAATCAAATGAGCGACACATTGATGAGTTGTAACTTGTTCACATATATTAGGAATTACATACTCGACACTATTAACACTCCAATAACGTCTTTCCGATGATAATAACTCATCTTAGACATATATTTATCATCGTTATAATTTTCTTTCGTTACGCTATTAGAATATTTAATTTATTACTAAGATAAAGTGCCCCCCCACTGCCCAGAGGCAAAATTTTCTAGCATCGCCACTGCCCGGAGGCAAAATTTTCTGGCCTAGCCACTGATGGTTTCTATAACAACAGCAACAAGATTATACATGATGGTAGAGAAAGAGAGAGATGATTCAAACCCATCTCTTAAAATCATTTCTTTTGCTTGTATTTAGCATGAATAGATGATTAAAAGATTATCTACCCAAAATCAAACTCATTCATTTGATGATTAATCAGTAAGAATTTCAAAACCCTCTCAAGTTTTCATCCATCAGAGAACTAATTGCAGTAAATCCATGGAAGAAGACAATAAAGAGTTATAGAGAGAGAGAGAGTTAAGAGAGAGAAAAAGGGCATGCATTTAGATAGAAATTACCTCAAGAAGGGAGAAGCAACGAATTTCAGTTTTCTATCAGAAAATCATGTCGGAATTTTGCTGATTTTCGGTGAAAAAGATCAAATTGTCTGGAAAGCGTTTTATCGTTCACCCCAGAAATCAGATCGGAAAGCCAGCCCTAAGGAAAAAAAAAAGATCAAAACTTTGTTTTCTGACTTTCGGCGAAAGGAAGGAGAAGAAAACGATAGAAACCCTAAATATTATAACTGGAGACGTTTTATCGTGAGTGTCGTCTCCGTTAAATAATAAATGTGACGGTTTTGTTTGGGTTGACGAATAAACATAGAGAGAACCGTCGCGTGATCGAATAACGTTATTTTTTTTTGGGCACGTGATAAGTACTTATGGGTCCCACACTACTAAATCTATTATTGTGGGAAATCATTGGCCGTTGGATCTTACAACGTGAGAAATTTTATAGCACGACTGTTGCTATAGGCACCTCATTATATGGGGAAGATTTTTTGGGGTTGATTCCATTTTGCCCCCAAAACATGACCAATTTACTAAAATGATCCTCAAAGGTGACCAACTTCTAAGATGCCTCCCTATCCACTTTTCCCCTATTAAAGTTAAGTTATGGTTAACTCAAAAAAGAAGTTTAAGGTATGGTTTTTTACTTTCTTTTCTTACCTTTCCTTTCGAACAATTTATTTCTTTGTTGTTTATCTTTTACACTAACCGTCTTCCTATGGCAACACCATGCATGCAACGACCCCATGTGACCAACGATTCACCATGGAAGTTGAACTGAGAAAACACATTTGAAATAGAGGTCGCTTAGGAAACGAATGAACACATTTAGAATTTTCCTTCATTTTAAGTGCAAAAGTTGACAACTTTCTACACCCTAAATGCTCATAAACTTAGAGCGCAAGCCATTATTGTCTAAATAGGTCATATCATCTTCGTGGCCAAATTCCAAAAGTTTCACAACTAACTCCAAAAAACTGGAGGTTCCAGGTTTGATTTCTAGAGGAGGTAGAATCCATGGTTATTAAATTTGGCTTATTAAAGGGTTAACAAGTTTGTCGGGTTTTAGGCTCTATATTGTTGGGTTTTATGCCCTTTTAATTATTAGTTTAACTTAGGTTGTTACCTTGCTTATCACATCTTGATGATGTATCTATGTCTTGTAATGACTCATGTCGATCGTACTTGATTTCTAAAAGAAAGAAAAAAAAACTAAAAGTGGTTGTATAATTGTTGTGAACGAAATAATACCCATGATTAGTGCATATTTTTGCAAGAGAATGTCTTTTTTAGAACCCAACGGCAGAACAAACTCTTGAATTTGGTTGATGAATTTGATAAAAGTTAGGGCAACATTTAATGTATGTAAGAAGAGTTGGCACAGAGACATAGGACTTCCATACG